>CM060900.1:225296478-225843978 GCA_030762935.1 Hymenopus coronatus | reverse complement strand
CAAATCTGCGTTACAAGTTATTGCTGCTGTGCTTCAAATGAACGATGAATCAAGCGGGAAGTGGGCTGCATTAACCAATGTAGATGTGCAAAATGCGTTTAATATTGCTAATTGCAGTATAATACTAGATTCTCTGCGGTAAAGTAATACCTCGATATATATACATATATATATATAATCAATGAGCTCATGTCCTACTTTCAAGATAGGAAAATAAGGATTGACAAAGAAGAGATAAAAATTACGATGGGGGTTGCGCAGGGCTCCATACTTTGGCCAACCTTATAAAATGTTCTATGTGATGCAGTCCTACGTCTGAAACTAATGGAAGGTGCATTGCAAATCGCCTTCGCGGATGATCTCGCACTTTTTGTTAGTACGGAAGATGAAGAACAGCTCACTTATAAGGCCAATGAATCTTTACGACATATCGACAGTTGGATGGTACACAACAAGTTGGATTTGGCAGCGCAGAAAACTGAAGCAGTTCTTCTGAAAGGCTCTAAGAAGCGTAACAATATCTATTTTATGTTGAGGAATGCCCAGATATTCCCGAAAAAGGCCATCAGATACTTAGGAGTAATGGTCGATAAAAACAACCGTTTTGGAGAACATATTATGTCTGTGTCACACAAGGCGGACGCAAAGGCATCGCAAATGGCTAGGTTAATGCCGAATATTGGTGGTCCCCGATCCCTGTAACGACGGTTGTTGTGTGGCGTAGTTTATTTCATCCTGTTATATGCTGCACCGATATAATCATAATTGAAGTGTTATTTACGGACGTTCTTTAACTGTTGTGGTTCTCAGCATCCCATTCTATACTGGGCGTGAAAGACAGCTTAATTTTTGCCCATAGGCCTCTCTATCAGGCTTCAAGTTCTTTTAGTGCTGTAAATCTACGACAAGGGACCAACGGCTTTACTTCCCTTCCGTAGGAAGCCATGCTATGGATTTTACGCCCGAAAAAATCCATCGTCCTCCGCCGGATTTGAACCCGCGACCTTGGGTATATGAAGTTAGCATGGCAACCATTACACCATGGAGGGGACTCCACCGATATGGTACACTGCTATGGGCATATACAAAAATGCCAAAGCGATGGAGAAAGTGCAACAGAAAGTATTGTTGCGATCTATTTGTGCTTATCTCACGGTTTCAAATAGGGCACTCCACGTATTAGCGGGATCAGTCCCCATTGATTTAGTGGTGAGAGAAAGACAACGGATTAGTACTAAAATGCCTATAATGCTTCTTTAGATAGACAAGAGATTAGAGACCAAATCATTCATGAATGGCAAGCAAGGTGAAATGACACCACCATAGTAGGACAATTGACGAAGAGATTAATCCCAGAGGTGAGGATTTGGTTGCAGTGTAGACACTGACATATTGATTACTTCCTGGCCCAGGTATTGACTGGACATGGACGATTCAACACTTATGCACATACGATGGGAAAACTGGCTGTAATGAGGAGGGTACGATGGAGCATAATTTCTTATGATTTTGGCTCTGGTGTGGACATATAACAGAGCAAACACGAAATTAGGCGAAGTGTTGTCTGTAGATAACCTGGTTACCACCCTGATAGAGAGCATCAGAGCGTGGAATATTGTTAAAAAATTAGCGAGGACTATTCTGGAAATCGAGGAGAATGATGCCAGAATGGTAATGTAACAGAAGGGACATACTGATAGAGATACCGTTCTGAGGCGATGCTTTATTGCAGTTCCAGACGGTATGCTGTAAGAGTAAGAATTTTTCTAGTTGGAAATCCAACTCGTCACATGGAGTGACGTTTTTGAAAGAATTTGTTCCCTTACACTAAAAAAAATACTACTGCTACTGATACTCCTCCTCCTCCTCCTCCTCCTGCTCCTACTACTACTACTACTACTACTACTACTACTTCTACTACTACTACTACTACTACTACTACTTCTACTACTACTACTACCACTACTACTACTACTACTACTACTACTACTACTACCACTACTACTACTACTACTACTACTACTACTACTACTACTTCTACTACTACTACTACTACTACTACTACTTCTACTACTACTACTACCACTACTACTACTACTACTACTACTACTACTACTACTACTACTACCACTACTACTACTACTACTACTACTTCTACTACTACTACTACTACTACTACTTCTACTACTACTACTACCACTACTACTACTACTACTACTACTACTACTACTACCACTACTACTACTACTACTACTACTACTACTACTACTACTACTACTACTACTACTACTACCACTACTACTACTACTACTACTACTACTTCTACTACTACTACTACTACTACTACTACTTCTACTACTACTACTACCACTACTACTACTACTACTACTACTACTACTACTACTACCACTACTACTACTACTACTACTACTACTACTACTACTACTACTACTACCACTACTACTACTACTACTACTACTACTACTACTACTTCTACTACTACTACTACTACTACTACTTCTACTACTACTACTACCACTACTACTACTACTACTACTACTACTACTACTACTACTACCACTACTACTACTACTACTACTACTACTACTACTACTTCTACTACTACTACTACTACTACTACTACTACTACTACTTCTACTACTACTACTACTACTACTACTACTACTACTACATCCCTTGGCGTAGGGATGTGGCGCCCCCATCGCCCAGTGGGTTTCTACTGCAGTCAGCCTCCCGAGAATGGCGGGTTACCATACAAAACTAGAAATGCCCCCTATGTTCAAAGAACTAAGGAATTCAGGATGGCAGCCCCATCATTAGCAACAATTATGAATAAAGGAAAAACTACAGAATTGTCTACGGAGCAGGGAGTCGGAGCCCCAGTTTCGGTCGATGTTGGAGGTGTTCGTGCTGGCCTCACCCGATCGTTAACAAGCGACTACGCAGCATCTTCAGTAGGGAAACAGGCCGAAGTGCAGAAAAAGCTTACTGGAACAATGGAACATGTGAGAGAAGAAAAAGGCTTAGTTTCTGAAAGTTTGGATATTATAAGGGATCCTTGTGAGAGGAGGTGCTTAGTTAGGCGGTCACCGCCCTTTTTGAGGCGTGGATCTACTTGCGGCATGAATGATGTGATTGATCAAGAAAGCCGGAAAGAAGAGATTGAAAAAATAGATACATCTAACAAAAGGCAAAGAGAAAAAGACATCTTATCAGAAGATTTTCATGGTTTTAAGAATGGTATGGATAAGCTGGAAAACACTTTGATTAAACTTTGGTAAAGACTATACCTAATAGGAAGACAAATATAAAGAAAATGATAGAGAGTGTCGTTTTTCACGTTGAGACTATGAACAAAAGGTTTCCTGCAGGCACTTTTTTTTTTCTAAAGGAAAATAAACGCTAAAAACCAAGCAGTAGTAGGATAAGTTTAGACATGCAGGGTATGAAAGATCAAGATAGATGAGAGACATCTAAATGCAGATGGACAAATAGGGTCACTACAGGCACTCAGACAGAAATGACTCATTCTGACTATGAAGATATATCCGGAATAGAAAGGGCGGTGGAAGAGAGACATAGTTACGAGGATCCGTCATTACTCCTAGATGTAGAATGGCCAGAAAAATGTTTTCGTGTTAATAGCTGGCAACCCATTTAAGACTGGAGTGGAAAGTGACATAGCTATCGTTATGGATCCCAAAGAAAAAGGGGGAAAAGGTATTACTAAGGAGGTATTTAAATTATACCCAGAAATAAAGGAAATGTTTGAAGAAGGGTGTGAGGATGGACAACTTGCGTATCTTGTCAAGGAAGCCAAGATAAGCTGTAGAGAAAGGATAAAATCATCAAAAAGGGTGATGTATTTTTACCCTACACTGTAGAACGAGAAGTTAATGACATGCAGGACCTTTACTCCTTAATACAAGCGTTAAGACAACAAGTTATAAAGCAGAAAACAAGTAACCTAGTATTCATTACACCAGAAGGTCTAAATAGGGACTATGTAGGAAAAATATTGGAGTTCCTGATGTCTAAAATGAAATGTAATATAAGCTACATGATTCCAGAGGATAGACAGCGGGTAGATAACAAAGAATAACAAATATAAAGTCCAGGATTGTACGAAACGAGGAAATTATAATAAAATATCAAAAGAAGACTTATGCAGATATACTAAAAGAAGTAAAAGGCAAGGTAGATATAGAAAAGATAGGAATTCGCATAGATAAAGTGAAGAGAACTGCAACTGGAAGTCTGCGACTTACTGTAAATGGAGGAAAAGAGGCGGCTGGGATATTAAGCAAAGAATTAAAACAGAAACTGGAGGGAGTAAAAGTGTTTGAAACAAAGAAAACCAAAACACTGCACATGTACGGAATGAATATAACTACCACAAGAGAGGACGTGGAATCGACCCCGTCTCTAGAAACAGGGGCTAAAGAAAGTGAACTTATAGTTGGTGCACTGAGACCATTGAGAGAAGGAAACCAGGCTGTGACCATAACCCTCGAAGGTACACTGGCAGTGGATCTTTTAAAGAAACGAAAAATACGGATGGGATGGGTAAACTGTCATATTCGTGAAAGAATTCCACTCATAAGGTGTTTTAGATGTTTGGAGACCGGACATAATGCGGTGAAATGCACTGGTCCAGATAGATCGGACCTTTGTATGATCTGCGGTCAAAAACGGCACAAGGCAATAGAATGCACATGTAAACCATATTGCATAAAATGTAAAGTGGAAGGACACAGACTCGATCCGAGAAGATGCTCCTATCTTAGAGAGGTTACAGAGACCAGAGAAAATTCCACCAACAATGAAAATATTGCAATTATATCTTAATAGATCAAGAATAGCGCACGATATGACGCACCTAATATCACACAAAGAAAATATAAATATTATTCTTGTTAGCGAGCTAAATAGGTAACAAATATGAGATCCTAGATGGACAACAGATAAAAATGTGGATGTGGCAGCTTATTTTAAAAATAGGGATGTACGGATAAAACGTCATAGAGAAGGTAGAAGGATTTATTAGACACATATTACATAATTTTACTATCTATTGTTGCTATTGTTCCCCAAATATTTCATTAGATGAGTTCAAAAAATATATTGATGTTTTAATGGAAAAAATTAGAAGGCAAAGAGAAGAAGTAATTATTTTAGGTGATTTAAATGTAACGTTACCAAGATGGGGTTCACCCACATCGGATGCCAAGGGAGAATATTTTGCTGAGTGGATGGATTCCCTAAATTTGGTAATACATAATGCTGGGGGAAAACGAACCTACTTTAGAGGAACGAGTGATTCATTCATCGATATTGCTTGCTCAAAGCAAAAAATAGCCAGGAAAATTTTAAGTTGGAAGGTGCTGGATGATGAATTGGTTAGTGATCACAGCCCCATATACTTTGAGGTGAGAGTAGGGGTAAAGAAGAAGAAGAAGGGGGACAAGAAAGGTCAGAAAATAATGTTTGATAAGGAAAATTTTCAGCAAAGATTTGGAAGAAAAAACTAGCGCTCTAAAAGGAAAAGAAAAAGTGAGTGTACCTCTTCCATTGAGGCCCTTAGTCAGACGTATGGAAAAAGTTTATCAGTACATGGAAGATATCAAAAGTGGAAAGTTCCTCTTTGGTAGAATGAAAAAATCGAGACAAATCGGAAGGAATGTTTTGCAATTAAGTGGAAATTAACAGGTTGTAGCGGAAGAGATCCAAAAGTGAGGTAGGTATTTGAAACTCCCACGAGACAAGGAAGAAGTAAAATAGACAAGCACTAGGAACTTTATGACTGACATAGTAGAAGTACTTCAAGAAAAAGTGAGCGGAACTGCAGTTAGGGAAATAAAGGAAACAAACACACAGACTGGAAGCAAACAGCTATGGAAAATGAAAAGATAACGTATATTGAAATGAACAGCGAACTTGAAAAATATCTCAGTAGAAAATTAAGTACCAGAAATAGTAAATATTAATTGCCGGGAAGAACATTTTTAAAAGAGCGAATTTATAAACAAGGAGGCATGAATGAAAAAAGATACATTACTATTAGGAAGGAATTAGACGAACAAGACGGGGAGAATATCAATACGGTAAGCCCACAACTTCAAAAGATGTTTGAAGAAGGTAACTTACAAGTAGGAAAAATTGCCTGCAGCAGTGGCGTGCATTCAGTGGAAACTGCCAAAACAATGTTTTGGTGGCAACTACAATATATGTGAGAACTGAACAAGGAACTTTTGTCTGAAGGCTAGCAAGCTAACACGACCGAACTTCAGATACACAGACGATATTCGGATATATTCATAATATATGCATTATTCAATAATATCTAGAGAATAGTCGGCCTCCTTCGAAGCACGTATATCTTATACGCTGCACTACCGTCAGCAATTTTGTAGGCCAAACGAAGCAATTTCCCTATAGAACCAACTGAGCAGCCAGAGAGATTTGCGCGCACACCTCTGAAGGTATCGGGACGTGTGCGTGTTCACTGGTCCACCTGGTAGAGGAGATCCAGGATTTCTGCAGGGGGGTCACCTCCCGCTCTTTCTCGCTTGTTTTGTTTTCGACTGGCGTGGTGTGCGGCGTCATCAGGCATGAGGTCACAGCTATTCAGTACTCTGCCCGTTCGTTTGAGCACGCTTTATCAGATAAAATTCGCGTTATATACTTATGATCACACCCTTAGTTGAAACAAACACGCATCTCTAGCTTCACTTCGTCTTAGAAACAATAAACATTAATCTGTCTCTCTTTTTACAGCTAAATAGCATAAATATCAAGCTAATGACTATACGTTTTCTCTTCAAATATTCGTTAAAGCGCTATAGATATAGGGAAATTGAATCTGCGATATGGCTCACAGCATATTATGTTGTTGTTTTTTCTCTCTCATTTATACAGGCCCCTTTAACATCTAAGGTCATATCGGGGAAAGTATGGGTTTTATTTTGCATGAGGTAGGAGTTATTTTGTATTCACAGAAAGAGAAAGAGGACCAGGAAGCAGATATTTATCCTTAAAGTTCTACACTGTAAATTTTAAAACAGCTCATTTTTAGTTTATGTTGTTGCTCGACTTTAATTGTATTACGTTAAAAAAGTATCTGATGTGCCACACTCACATGACTTCTCTAACTGTTCAGCAAACAAACTTCTTACACAGGATTATTCTTCTTTCTACACCCTGCTAATCGAGATAAGCATTAGCAGAATGTGCTTTTACTTAGCTCCTTGTAAGTAGAAGGGAACTAAAAGAATGTGCTATGCTAAAGCGATAGTCAAAATGTTAAAAGCTATTGTTATGCAACTGTCATTGAGGTTAGCTTCTTTGCCTGTCAGGCGTAGAACAAAAGAAAACGGACACTTCCAGTCTGAGAAAAGTAAAACTATTTTAAAATTGAAACCAATAACAAGAAATGTCTTGGAAACGGTCAACTCGACAACAAAAGTGACATATTGTGCTTTAACGGGATCTACATTTTTGTGTGTTAAGTTTTTGTCTATTTCTTACAGTTTACTAGTCATGCATAACATAGGAAAACTTATCCAGACGAACAGGTCTTCAAAAGCTATTCCCGGAAAATTCAAGATATACATTTTATTTGTGATGTAAATATGTATAATGTAAGATATTTTAATCAAAATCGTTAGAGCCATTTTTGAGAAAATCAAAATTTTCAAAAATTTGTCCATGCAAAGAGTAGTTGAGGTGAGGAGATTTTCCTGAAAATCTTCGTGTCACATTCTTAGAAGATACCAAACTTAAGTACCAAGTTTTGTATTTAACGGTCGTTTTAGTTTTTGAGCTCTGCTGTCCACGTGTCACACCACACAAACACACGGACCTTTTTCTAAAAATGCTTTTTATGGATTCGGGGACCTCAAAACATATATTTCCAGTGAAATCTCGACTTCAAAATTTTGGGTGCAATACAATACCTTCTTTATACACGGTGTACTTAGTACGTGTAGAGAAGGTAACAAAGGATGGTATTAGTAGACGAATTTTAACAAGGAAAATATTTTCATTACTTTACGCTCTCGAGTTGTGAACCTTGTTTCAAAATAATGATCGTTATTTTATTCCTTAAGTATTGGAAAGCTCAAGCTTAATAAAGGAAACTGCATGTAGATCACGTTATCATGCAAATATGATCTGAACAAAGCATATTTAATAGCCAGGATAGTTGAAAACTTGATATGCATTTTTTCGGAAAGTAAAACGTCTTTTATGTATATGAAACTTTACATACATGCCGAAATCAGGTTTTTACATTACTACTATGCGCATCTTTTGAATGATGTGCTCACAATTAGAATATTTTGGCGTCATTATTTAGGTAGAAAATGTAATTATGTAAACCTTAGTTTTAGAACCATTTCTTATATGCAGTTGTTTTCATTTGTAAATTAATGAAGAACAAAATTAATTGTAAAATTCTCATATATTTCTCCGTAATTAAACGAGTAAGAACAGGAACACGTCTAGTCTTAAATTTTGCCAAATATTAATTTTAGAGCAAATGTTCATCAATGTTTCAGTATATGTTCGCAATCAATATGCACAAAAAAAACTAACATTTAATGACATCGCTGATGGAAAATGACTGTTGTTAAAAAAAGGTACAAATATTAGTACACTGCATACGGTTCATTGAAACGTAGTTTGCATCTGGTTTTTTAAATGGAGGTACAAGGAATTTGCCAATTGTATTTAGATATTTGCTAATATTTATGCAAGGAAAATGCAATAACTTAATGTTATTTCAGCTTTCGTTCTTTTGTATTACACATGGACATATATCACTTCAAATGGGCTGGAAAGCTCATCGAAAGAAACCAATAGTTTGTGAGAAAATATTGGGGAATGAACATAAATCCACGGATGAAAAAAACGCAGTGTACTATTTGATAACCTAAAATTATTTATAAAAGGGATTAAAATGTTTAAAAACATGACATAGTAATTACAAAAAGATGTGCTAAAACAAATGTATTTAATTTCTTAAAATTAGCGCACAGAAAGTTATAAGTGTATGCATGCATATAATTGATAAGTTGGTAAAGAAAACAGATATAGCAATAGTTTTATAATTTAGAAGTCTGTTCTGAATATATTTATTCTATGTTCCTTTCTACTTTCTCTAGCACGTATGCACAATATACATAATAGGCAGGGCAAAAAAGCATTTTAGAAAAAGGTTCGTGTGTGTCCACGTGTCTCTGAACACGATAGCTCAAAAATGAAAGGTCGGTAAAGTACCAAACTCCGTATTTAAGTTTAGTATCTTACAGGGATGCAACCCGGAGATTTTGTAGGAAGTAGTAATACATACGACCTAGCAAGGTCAAGTACCGATAATCCTGCCACCAGGGTGGTTTAAGCGCTAGTGTCGCGTTAATCCGCCGCCTTAAGAAAATGGCGGGAAATTTGAAATATGAAAAGGTATATCCGCTGATCCATACCTTTTCAATATTCAAATTTCCCGCCATTTTCTTAAGGCGGCGGTTTAACGCGACACTGCGCTTAAACCCCTTGTTGCAGGATTATGGATAACTCTACTTGCCATGCCGTATGCAAAACCTAATAAACAACAAGTTCATATCGCAGGTATACTTATTACATATTCTCATGCAATACAATATTGAATACATGCAAAAAAAAAAAAAAAAAAAAAAAAAAAAAAAAACTGATTTTTATTTTTTTTAAGAAACCACATGCACAATTGTTTATATATATTTTTGTCTTTAGCTTGCTTTGAATATCACACGCAGGTCACGGGTACGATTCCCGGCAACCAAAAATTTTCATAACATGTTCCATGTAAAGGGTAGTTTGGGGTGGGGGGATTTTTCTCAAAATCTTGTGTCGCTGATCCATGGAAAATACTAAACTTAAGACTAAGTTTGGTATTTTACCGACTTTTCGTTTTTGAGTTATCGTGTTCACAGACAAACGGACACACACGGACCTTTTTCTGAAAGTATTTTTTGGGTACAGGGGATCCTAAAACATATTTACGGTTAAATCTCGGTATCGAATTTTTTTTGGTGGAGTGCCATATCTTCTCTATACACTATGTACATAGTGCGTATAGAGAAAGTAAAAAGTTGTCATCAAGAAAAGAAATTATCTCTCCCTTAAACGTTATAAATCCACAGTATATAAGACATTTTGCAGATATTTATATCAGCTAATATGTATTTTAATATGGCCGATGGAAGTCCGGGGTTCGATTCCTGGCAACCAAGAATTTTAGAAACAAGTTCCATGTAAAGGGTAGTTTGGGGTGGGGGAACTTTTCTCAAAATACTTGTGTCGTACCATGGAAGATACTAAACTTGAATACCAAGTTTGGTATTTTACCGACTTTTCGTTTTTGAGTTATCGTGTTCACAGAAACACGGACACACACACACACACAAACGCATACAAGGACCTTTTCCTAAAAGTACTTTTTTTTATACAGGGGATGCTAAAACATCACACGGACATTTTTCTGAAAGTACTTTTTTTTTTGGATACAGGGGATCATAAAACATATATCTCCGGTGAAATCTCGGTTTCGAATTTTTTGGTGGAGTGCAATACCTTCTCTATACACTATTAGCATAGTGCGTATAGAGAAAGTAAAAAGTTGTCATCAAGAAAAACGGAGGTCCCGGGTTCGGTTCCCGGCAACCAAAAATTTTCGAAACATGTTCCATGTAAAGAGTAGTTTGGGGTGGGGGGATTTTTCTCAAAATCTTCGTGTCGCAGCCATGGAAGATGCTAAACTTAAGTACCAAGTTAACAATTTTACCTACTTTTCGTTTTTGAGTTATTGTGTTCACAGACACACGGACACAGGCACACTCACACACACACACACACACGGACCTTTTTCTTAATGTACTTTTTTTTTTGATACAGGGGATCCTAAAACATATATTTCCGGTGAAATCTCCGTATCGAATTTTTTGGTGGAGTGTATTACCTTCTCTATACACTATGTACAAAGTACGTATAGAGAAAGTAAAAAGTTATCATCAAGTAAAACGGAGGTCCCGGGTTAGATTCCCGGCAACCAAAAATTTTCGAAACATTTTTCATGTAAAGGGTAGTTTGGGGTGGGGAGATTTTTCTCAAAATCTTCGTGTCGCAGCCATGGAAGCTACTAAACTTAAATACCAAGTTTGCTATTTTACCGACTTTTCGTTTTTGAGTTATCGTGTTCACAGGCACACGGACACACACACACACACACACACGGAACTTTTTGTGAAAGTACTTTTTTTTGATACAGGTATCCTAAAACATATATCTACGGTGAAATCTTGGTATCGAATTTTTTTAGTAGAGTGCAATGCCTTCTCTATATACTATGCACATAGTGCGTATACAGAAAGTAAAAAGTTGTCATCAAGAAAAAGAAATTCTCTCTCCCTTAAACGTTATAAATCCACAGTATATAAGACATCTTGCAGAAATTGATATCAGCTAATATGTATTTTAATATGGCCGTTGCACTTCCCGGGTTCGATTCCCGGCAACCAAAAATTTTCGAAACATGTTCCATGTAAAGGGTAGTTTGGGGTGGGGGGTTCTTTCTCAAAATCTTCGTGTCGCAGCCATGGAAGATACTAAACTTAAATACCAAGTTTGCTATTTTACCGACCTTTCGTTTTTGAGTTATCGTGTTCACAGGCACACGGACACACACACACACTACGAAACTTTTTGTGAAAGTACTTTTTTTTGGATACAGGGTATCCTAAAACATATATCTCCGGTGAAATCACGGTATCGAATTTTTTGGTGGAGTGCAATACCTTCTCTATACACTATGTATATAGTGCGTATAAGGAAAGTAAAAAGTAAAAACCGAAGTCCCGGGTTCGATTCCCGGCTACCAAAAATTTTCGAAAAATGGTCCATGTAAAGGGTAGTTTGGGGTGGGGGGATTATTCTCAAAATCTTCGTGTCGCACCCATGGAAGATACTAAACTTAAATACCAAATTTAGTATTTTAGCGACTTTTCATTTTTGAGTTATCGTGTTCAAAGTCACACGGAGACACACACACACACACACACGGACCTTTTTCTGAAAGTACTTTTTTTTGATACAGCGGATCCTAAAACATATATTTCCGGTGAAATCTCCGTATCGAATTTTTTCGGTGGAGTGCATTCCTTCTCTATACATTATGTACATAATGCGTATAGAGAAAGTAAAAACTTTTCATCAAGAAAAAATGAAATTATCTCTCCCTTAAACGTTTTAAATCGACAGTATATAAGACATCTTGCAGAAATTTATATCAGCTAATATGTATTTTAATATGACCGTCAGAGGTCCCGGGTTCGATTCCCGGCAACCAAAAATTTCCTAAACATGTTCCATATAAAGGGAATTTTGGGGTGGGGGGATTTTTCTCAAAATATTCGTGTGGCATCCATGGAAGATACTAAACTTAAATAACAAGTCTGGTATTTTACCGACTTCTCGTTTTTGAGGCATCGTGTTCACAGACACACGGACACACACACACACACACACACACACACACACACACACACACACACACACACGGACCTTATTCTGAAAATCCTTTTTTTGGATACAGGGGATCCTAAAACATATATTTCCGATGAAATCTCCGTATCGAATTTTTTGGTGGAGTGCAATACCTTCTCTATACACTATGTACATAATGCGTATAGAGAAGGTAAAAAGTTGTCATAAAGAAAAAGATATTACCTCTGCCTTAAACGTTATAAATGCACAGTATATAAGACATCTTGCAGAAATTTATATCAGCTAATATGTATTTTAATATGGCCTTCGGAAGTCCCTAGTTCGAGTCTCGGCAACCAAAAAGTTTCGAAAGATGTTCCATGTAAAGGGTAGTTTGGGGTGGGGGGACTTTTCTCAAAATCTTCGTGTCGCATCCATGGAAGATACTAAACTTAAATACTATGTTTGGTATTTTACCGGCTTTTCGTTTTTGAGTTATCGTGTTCACAGTCACACGGACACACACACACACACACACACACACACCTACGGACGTTTTTCTGAAAGTACTTTTTTTGGATACAGGGGATCCTAAAACATATATTTCCGGTGAAATATCGGTATCGAATTTTTTTGGTGGAGTGCAATACCTTCTCTATACACTATGTACATAATGCGTATAGAGAAAGTAAAACGCTGTCATCAAGAAAAAGAAATTATTACTCCCTTAAACGTTATAAATCCAGAGTGTATAAGACATCTTGCAGAAATTTATATCAGCTAATATGTATTTTAATATGGTCGTCGGAGGTCCCGGGTTCGATTCCCGGCAACCAAAAATTTCCTAAACATGTTCCATGTAAAGGGTATTTTGGGGTGGGGGGATTTTTCTCAAAATCTTCGTGTCGCATCCATTGAAGATACTAAACTTAAATTCCAAGTCTGGTACTTTAGCGACTTTTCGTTTTTTCAGTTATCGTGTTCACAGTCACACGGACACACACGGACCTTTTTCTAAAAGTGCTTTATTAAGATACAGGAGGTCCTAAAACATATATTTCTGGTGAAATCTCGGTATCGAATTTTTTTGGTGGAGTGCAATACCTTCTCTATACACTATGTACATTGTGCCTATAGAGAAAGTAAAAATATGTCATCAAGAAAATGAAATTATCTCTCCCTTAAACGTTATAAATCCACAGTATATAAGACATCTTTCAGAAATTTATATCAGCCAATATGTATTTTAATATGGTTGTCGGAGTTCCTGGGATCGATTCCCGGCTACCAAAAATTTTCGAAAAATGTTCCATGTAGAGGGTAGTTTGAAGTGGGGGGATTTTTCTCAAAATCTTCGTGCCGCAGCCATGGAAGATACTAAACTTAAAAAACAAGTTTGGTATTTTACCGACTTTTCGTTTTTGTGTTTACGGATTCACAGACACACGGACACACACACACACACACACACACACACACACACACACACACACACACACACATACATGGACCTTTTTCTGAAAGTACTTTCTTTGGATACAGGGGATCCTACAACATATATTTCCGGTGAAATCTCGGTAACGAATTTTTTGGTGGAGTGCAATACCTTTTCTATACACTATTAGCATAGTGCGTATAGAGAAAGTAAACATTTTTCATCAAGAAAAACAAATTATCTATCCCTCAATCGTTATTAATCCACAGTATAGAAGACATCTTGCAGAAATTTATATCAGCTAATATGTATATTAATAGGGCTGTCGGAGGTCCCGGGTTCGATTCCCGGCAACCAAAAATTTTCGAAATATGGTCTATGTAAAGGGTAGTTTGGGGTGGGGATTTTTCTCAAAATCTTCGTGTCCCAGCCATGGAAGATACTAAACTTAAATACCAAGTTTGGTATTTTACCGACATTTCGTTTTTGAGTTTTTGTGTTCACCGACAAACGGACACACACACACACACATACACACGCACACGGACCTTTTCCTCAAAGTACGTTTTTTGGATACAGGGGTTCCTAAAACATATATTTCCGGTGAAATCTCGGTATCGAATTTTTTTAGTGGAGTGCAATACCTTCTCTATACACTATGTACATAGTGCGTATAGAGAAAGTAAAAAGTTGTCAACAAGAAAAGGGAATTATCTCTCCCTTAGACGTTATAAATACACAGTATATAAGACATCTTGCAGAAATTTTTATCAGCTAATATGTATTCTAATATGGACGTCGGAGGTCCCGGGTTCGATTCCCGGCAACCAAAAATTTTCGAAACAGGTTCTGTGTAGAAAGTAGTTTGGGGTGGGGGGATTTTCTCAAAATCTTCGTGTCGCATCCATGGAAGATACTAAACTTAAATACCAAGTTTGGTATTTTATTGACTTTTCGTTTGTGAGTTATCGTGTTCACACACCCACAGACACACACACGGACCTTTTTCTGAAAATACTTTTTTTGATACAGGGGATCCTAAAGCATATATTTCCGGTGAAATCTCGGTATCGAATTTTTTGGTGGATGGCAATACCTTCTCTATACACTATGTACATAGTGCGTATAGAGAAAGTAAAAAGTTGTCATCAAGAAAACGGAGGTCCCGGGTTCGATTCCCGGCAACCAAAAATTTTCAAAACATGTTCCATGTAAAGGGTAGTTTGGGGTGGGGGGATTATTCTCAAAATCTTCGTTTCGCAGCCATGGAAGATACTAAACTTAAATACCAAGTTTGGTATTTTACCGACTTTTCGTTTTTGAGTTATCGTGTTCACAGTCACACGCACACACACACACATAAACAGACCTTTCTCTGAAAGTACTTTTTTTGCATACAGGGGATCCTAAAACATATATCTCCGGTGAAATATCGTAATCGATTTTTTTGGTGGAGTGCAATACCTTCTCTATACACTATGTACATAATGCATATAGAGAAAGTAAAACTTTGTCATCAAGAAAAAGAAATTATTACTCCTTTAAACGTTATAAATCCACAGTATATAATACATCTTTCAGAAATTTAAATCAGCTAATATGTATTATAATATGGCTGTCGGAGGTCCCGGGATCGATTCCCGGCAACCAAAAATTTTCAAAAAATGTTCCATGTAAAGGGTAGTTTGAAGTGGGGGGGTTTTTCTCAAAATCTTCGTGCCGCAGCCATGGTAGATACTAAACTTAAATACCAAGTTAGCTATTTTACCGACTTTTTGTTTTTGAGTTATCGTGTTTACAGACACACGGACACACACACACACACGGACTTTTTCTGAAAGTCCTTTTTTTTTGATACAGCGGATCCTAAAACATATATTTCCGGTGAAATCTCATTATCGAATTTTTTTGGTGGAGTGCATTCCTTCTCTATATATTATGTACATAATGCGTATAGAGAAAGTAAAAACTTTTCATCAAGAAAAAATGAAATTATCTCTCCCTTAAACGTTATAAATCCACAGTATATAAGACATCTTGCAGAAATTTATATCAGCTAATATGTATTTTAATATGACCGTCGGAGGTCCCGGGTTCGATTCCCGGCAACCAAAAATTTCTTAAACATGTTCCATATAAAGGGAATTTTGGGGTGGGGGGATTTTTCTCAAAATATTCGTGTGGCATCCATGGAACATACTAAACTTAAATACCAAGTCTGGTATTTTACCGACTTCTCGTTTTTGAGGCATCTTGTTCACAGACACACGGACACACACACACACACACACACACACGGACCTTATTCTGAAAATCCTTTTTTTGGATACAGGGGATCCTAAAACATATATTTCCGGTGAAATATCCGTATCGAGTTTTTTGGTGGAGTGCAATACCTTCTCTATACACTATGTACATAATGCGTATAGAGAAAGTAAAAAGTTGTCATAAAGAAAAAGATATTATCTCTCCCTTAAACGTTATAAATCCAGAGTATATAACACATCTTGCAGAAGTTTATATCAGCTAATATGTATTTTAATATGGTCGTCGGAGGTCCCGGGTTCGATTCCCGGCAACCAAAAATTTCCTAAACATGTTCTATGTAAAGGGTATTTTGGGGTGGGGGGATTTTTCTCAAAATCTTCGCGTCGCATCCATTGAAGATAATAAACTTAAATTCCAAGTCTGGTACTTTAGCGACTTTTCGTTTTTCAGTTATCCTGTTCAGTCACACGGACACAGACACACACACGGACGTTTTTCTGAAAGCACTTCTTTTGGATACAGGGGATCCTAAAACATATATTTCCGGTGAAATCTCGGTATCGAATTTTTTTGGTGGAGTGCAATACCTTCTCTATACACTATGTACATAGTGCGTATAGAGAAAGTAAAACGTTGTCATCAAGAAAAAGAAATTATCACTCCCTTAAACGTTATAAATCCACAGTATATAAGACATCTTGCAGAAATTTATATCAGCCAATATATATTTTAATATGGCTGTCGGAGTTCCCGGGATCGATTCCCGGCTACCAAAAATTTTCGAAAAATGTTCCAAGTAAAGGGTAGTTTGAAGTGGGGGGATTTTTCTCAAAATCTTCGTGCCGCAGCCATGGAAGATACTAAACTTAAAAAGCAAGTTTGGTATTTTACCGACTTTTCGTTTTTGTGTTTACGGATTCACAGACACACGGACACACACACACACACACACATTCACAGGACCTTTTTCTGAAAGTACTTTATTTGGATACAGGGGATCCTACAACATATATTTCCGGTGAAATCTCGGTATCGAATTTTTTTGGTGGAGTGCAATACCTTCTCTATACACTATGTACATAATGCGTATAGAGAAAGTAAAAAGTTGTCATAAAGAAAAAGATATTATCTCTGCCTTAAACGTTATAAATCCACACTATATAAGACATCTTGCAGAAATTTATATCAGATAATATGTATTTTAATATGGCCGTCGGAGGTCCCGGGTTCGATTCTCTGCAACCAAAAATTTTCGAAGCATGTTTCATTTAAAGGGTAGTCTGGGGTGGGGGGATCTTTCTCAAAATCTTCGTGTCGCATCCAAGGAAGATACTAAACCTAAATACCAAGTTTGGTACTTCAGCGACTTTTCGTTTTTCAGTTATCGTGTTCAAAGTCACACGGACACACACGGACCTTTTTCTAAAAGTGCTTTTTTTAGATACAGGAGATCCTAAAACATATATTTCTGGTGAAATCTCGGTATCGAATTTTTTTGGTGGAGTGCAATACCTTCTCTATACACTATGTACATTGTGCCTATAGAGAAAGTAAAAATATGTCATCAAGAAAATGAAATTATCTCTCCCTTAAACGTTATAAATCTACAGTATATAAGACATCTTTCAGAAATTTATATCAGCCAATATATATTTTAATATGGCTGTCGGAGTTCCCGGGATCGATTCCCGGCTACCAAAAATTTTCGAAAAATGTTCAAGTAAAGGGTAGTTTGAAGTGGGGGGATTTTTCTCAAAATCTTCGTGCCGCAGCCATGGAAGATACTAAACTTAAAAAACAAGTTTGGTATTTTACCGACTTTTCGTTTTTGTGTTTACGGATTCACAGACACACGGACACACACACACACACACATACACGGACCTTTTTCTGAAAGTACTTTATTTGGATACAGGGGATCCTACAACATATATTTCCGGTGAAATCTCGGTATCGAATTTTTTTGGTGGAGTGCAATACCTTCTCTATACAGTATTAGCATGGTGCGTATAGAGAAAGTAAAAATGTTTCATCAAGAAAAACAAATTATCTATCCCTTAATCGTTATTAATCCACAGTATAGAAGACATCTTGCAGAAATTTATATCAGCTAATATGTATATTAATAGGGCTGTCGGAGGTCCCGGGTTAGATTACCGGCAACCAAAAATTTCGAAACTTGTTCCATGTAAAGGGTAGTTTGGGGTGGGGGGATTTTTCTCAAAATTTTCGTGTCGCATCCATGGAGGATACTAAACTTAAATACACGAATTGGTATTTTACCGACTTTTTGATTTTGAGTTAATGTGTTCACAGAAACACGGACACAAGGACACACACACACACACATGGACCTTTTTCTGAAAGTACTTTTTTTTTTGGATACAGGAGATCCTAAAACATATATTTCCGTTGAAATCTCGCGATTGAATTTTTTGGTGGAGTGCAATAGCTTCTCTATGCACTATGTACATAGTGCGTATCAAGAAAGTAAAACGTAGTCATAAAGAAAAAAAAAGGTCCCGGGTTCGATTCCCGGCAACCAAAAATTGTCGAAATATGGTCTATGTAAAGGGTAGTTTGGGGGGGGATTTTTCTCAAAATCTTCGAGTCGCAGCCATGGAAGATACTAAACTTAAATACCAAGTTTGGTTTTTACCGACATTTCGTTTATGAGTTATTGTGTTCACAGACAAACGGACACACTCACACACACACACACACGCACACGGACCTTTTTCTCAAAGTACTTTTTTTGGATACAGGGGATCCTAAAACATATATTTCCGGTGAAATCTCGGTATCGAATTTTTTTAGTGGAGTGCAATACCTTCTCTATACACTATGTACATAGTGCGTATAGAGAAAGTAAAAAGTTGTCAACAAGAAAAAGAAATTATCTCTCCCTTAGACGTTATAAATACACAGTATATAAGACATCTTGCAGAAATTTATATCAGCTAATATGTATTCTAATATGGACGTCGGAGGTCCCGGGTTCGATTCCCGGCAACCAAAAATTTTCGAAACAGGTTCTGTGTAGAAAGTAGTTTGGGGTGGGGGGATTTTCTCAAAATCTTCGTGTCGTATCCATGGAAGATACTAAACTTAAATACCAAGGTTGGTATTTTATTGACTTTTCGTTTGTGAGCTATCGTGTTCACACACCCACAGACACACACACGGACCTTTTTCTGAAAGTACTTTTTTTGACACAGGGGATCCTAAAACATATATTTCCGGTGAAATCTCGGTATCGAATTTTTTGGTGGATGGCAATACCTTCTCTATACACTATGTACATAGTGCGTATAGAGAAAGTAAAAAGTTGTCATCAAGAAAACGGAGGTCCGGGTTCGATTCCCGGCAACCAAAAATTTTCAAAAGATGTTCCATGTAAAGGGTAGTTTGGGGTGGGGGGATTCTTCTCAAAATCTTCGTGTCGCAGCCATGGAAGATACTAAACTTAAATACCAAGTTTGGTATTTTACCGACTTTTCGTTTTTGAGTTATCGTGTTCACAGACACACGGACACACACACACACACACACACACACACACACACACACACACACAAGAACCTTTTTCTGAAAGTACTTTTTTTTTTGGATACAGGGGATCTTAAAACATATATCTCCGGTGAAATATCGGTATCGATTGTTTTGGTGGAGTGCAATACCTTCTCTATACACTATGTACATAATGCGTATAGAGAAAGTAAAAAGTTGTCATCAAGAAAAAGAAATTCTCTCTCCCTTAAACGTTATAAACCCACAGTATATAAGACATCTTGCAGAACTTTATATCAGCTAATATGTATTTTAATATGGCCGCAGGATTTCCCGGGTTCGATTCCCGGCTACCAAAAATTTTCGAAACATGTTCCATGTAAAGGGTTTTTTGCGGTGAGGGGCTTTTTCTCAAAATCTTCGTGTCGCATCCATGGAAGATACTAAACTTAAATACCAAGTTTGGTACTTTACCAAATTTTTGTTTTTGAGTTATCGTGTTCACAGACACACGGACAAACACACATACACATGGACCTTTTTCTGAAAGTACTTCTTTTTGGGGATACAGGGGATCCTAAAACTTATATTTCCGATGAAATGTCGGTATCGAATTTTTTGGTGGAATGCAATGCCTTCTCTATACACTATGTACATATTGCGGATGGAGAAAGTAAAAGGTTGTCAGCAAGAAAAACGGAGGTCCGGTCTATTTTACCGACTTTTCGTTTTTCAGTTATCGTGTGCACAGACACACGACACACACACACGGACCTTTTTCTGAAAGTCCTTTTTTTTTGATACAGGGGATACTAAAACATATATTTACGGTGAAATCTCGGTATCGAATTTTTTTGGTGGAGTGCAATAGCTTCTGTTTACACTATGTACATAGTTAGTATAGAGAAAGTAAAAAGTTGTCATAAAGAAAAACGGAAGTCCCGGGTTCGATTCCCGGCTACCAAAAATTTTCGAAACATGTTCCATGTAAAGGTTAGTTTGGGGTGGGGGGATTCTTCTCAAAATCTTCGTGTCGCTGCCATAGAAGATACTAAACTTAAATACCAAGTTTGGTATTTTATTGACTTTTCGTTTTAGAGTTATCGTGTTCACACACACACAGATACACACACGGACCTTTTTCTGAAAGTACTTTTTTTTGATACAGGGGATCCTAAAACATATATTTAGGTGAAATCTCGGTGTGGAATTTTTTTGTGGAAGGCAATACCTTCTCTATACACTATGTACATAGTGCGTATAGAGAAAATAAAAAGTTGTCATAAAGAAAAACGGAAGTTCCGGGTTCGATTCCCGGCTACCAAAAATTTTCGAAACAATGTTCCATGTAAAGGTAGTTTGGGGTGGGTGGATTTTTCTCAAAATCTTCGTGTGGCAACCATAGAAGATACTAAACTTAAATACCAAATTTTGGTATTTTACCGACTTTTCGTTATTAAGTTAACGTGTTCAAAGACACACGGACACACACACGCACACATACGGACCTTTTTATGATAGTACTTTTTTTTTTGATACAGGGGATCCTAAAACATATATTTCCGGTGAAATCTCGGTATCGAATTTTTTGGTTAAGTGCAATACCTTCTCTATACACTATGCACATAGTGCGTATAGAGAAAGTAAAAAGTTGTCATCAAGAAAAAGAAATTATCTCTCCCTTAAACGTTATAAATCCACAGTATATAAGACATCTTTCAGAAATTTATATCAGCTAATATGTATTTTAATAAGGCCGTTGGAGGTCCTGGATTCGATTCACGTCAACCAAAAAATTTCCAATCATGTTCTATGTAAAAGGTAATTTGGGGTGGGGGAATCTTTTTCAAAATCTTAGTGTAGCATCCATGGAAGGTACTGAACTTAAATACCAAGTTTGGTATTTTACTGACTTTTCGTTTTTGAGTTAACGTGTTCACAGACACACGGACACACACACACACATACACATAGACCTTTTTCTGAAAGTACTTTTTTTTGGGGATACAGAGGATTCTAAAACATATATTTCCGGTGAAATGTCGGTATCGAATTTTTTGGTGGAATGCAATGCCTTCTCTATACACTATGTACATAGTGCGTATGGAGAAAGTAAAAGGTTGTCAGCAAGAAAAACGGAGGTCCCGTCTATTTTACCGACTTTTCGTTTTTCAGTTATCGTGTTCACAGACACACGGACACACACACACGGAACTTTTTCTGAAAGTCCTTTTTTTTTTTTTTTTTTTTTTTTTTTTTGATACAGGGGATCCTAAAACGTATATTTCCGTTGAAATCTCGGTATCGAATTTTTTGGTGTGGTACAATAGCTTCTCTATACACTATGTACATAGTGCGCATAGAGAAAGCAAAAAGTTGTCATCAAGAAAAAGAAATTATCTCTCCCTTAAACGATATAAATCCACAGTATATAAGACATCTTGCAGAAATTTATAACAGCTAATATGTATTTTAATATGGCCGTCGGAGGTCCCAGGTTCGATTCCCGGCTACAAAAAATTATCGAAACATGTTCCATGTAAAGGGTAGTTTGGGGTGGGGGGATCTTTCTCAAAATCTTCGTGTCGCAGCCATGGAAGATACTAAACTTAAATACCAAGTTTCGTATTTAATTAAGTTTTCGTATTTGAGTTACCGTGTTCACACATGCACAGAAACACACACACACGGACCTTTTTATGAAAGTCCTTTTTTTTGATACAGGGGATCCTAAAACATAATTTCCGGTGAAATCTCGGTATCGAATCTTTTGATGGACGGCAATATTTTCTCTATATACTAAGTACTTAGTGCGTATAGAGAAAGTAAAAAGTTGTCATCAAGAAAAACGGAGGTCCCGGGTTCGATTCCCGGCAACCAAAAATTGTCAAAATATGTTCCATGTAAAGGGTAGTTTGGGGTGGGGGGATTTTTCTCAAAATCTTCGTGTCGCAGCCATGGAAGATACTAAACTTAAATACCAAGTTAGCTACTTTACCGACTTTTTGTTTTTGAGTTATGTGTTCACAGACACACGGACACACACACACACACACTCACACACACGGACCTTTTTCTGAAAGTACTTTTTTTTTGGATACATGGGATGCTAAAACATATATTTCCTGTGAAATCTCGGCATCGAATTTGTTTGGTGAAGTGCAATACCTTCTCTATAGACTATGTACATAGTGCCAATAGAGAAAGTAAAAAGTTGTCATCAAGAAGAAGAAATTATCTCTGCCTTAAACGTTATAAATCCACAGTATATATAAGACATCTTGCAGAAATTTATATCAGCTAATATGTATTTTAATCTGGCCGTCGGAGGTCCCAGGTTCGATTCCCAGCTACAAAAACTTTTCGAAACATGGTCCAAGTAAAGGTTAGTTTGGGGAGGGGGAATTTTTCTCAAAATGTTCGAGTCGCATCCATGGATGTTACTAAACTTAAATACCAAGTTTGGTATTTTACCAACTTTTCGTTTTTGAGTTATCGTGTTCAAAGACACACGGACACACACACAAACCGACCTTTTTCTGAAGGTGCTTTTTTTTAGATACAGGGGATCCTAAAACATATATTTCCGGTGAAATCTCGGTATCGAATTTTTTGGTGGAGTGCAATACCTTCTCTATAGACTATGTACATAGTGCGTATAGTGAAAGTAAAAAGCTGTCATCAAGAAAAAGAAATTATCTCTCCCTTAAACGTTATAAATCCACAGTATATAAGACATCTTGCAGAAATTTATATCAGCTAATATGTATTTTAATATGGCCGTCAGAGGTCCCGGGTTCGATTCCCGGCAACCAAACATTTTTTAAACATGTTCCATGTAAAGGGTAATTTTGGGTGGGGGGATTTTTCTCAAAATCTTCGTGTCACTGCCATGGAAGATACTAAACTTCAATACCAAGTTTGGTGTTTTACCGACTTTTCGTTTTTGAGTTATCGTGTTTACATACACACGGACACACACACACACACACACGGACATTTTTCTGAAAGTACTTTTATTTTGGATACAGGGTTCATAAAACATATATTTCCGGTGAAATCTCGGTATCGAATTTTTTGGTGGATTGCAATACCTTCTCTATACACTATGTACATAGTGCGTGTAGAGAAAGTAAAAAGTTGTCATCAAGAAAATAAAATTATCTCTCCCTTAAACGTTGTAAAGCCACAGTTGCAGAAATTTATATCAGCTAATATGTATTTTAATATGACCGTCGGAGGTCCCGGGTTCGAAACCCCGCAACCAAAAATTTCCTAAACATGTTCCATGTAAAGGGTATTTTGGGGTGGGGGGAGTTTTCTCAAAATCTTCGTGTCGCATCCATGGAAGATACTAAACTTAAATACCAAGTCTGGTATTTTACCGACTTTTCGTTTTTGAGGTATCGTGTTCACAGTCACACGGACACACACACACACACACGGACCTTTTTCTGAAAATCCTTTTTTTTGGATACAGGGGATTCTAAAACATATATTTCCTTGTGAAATCCCGGTATCGAATTTTTTGGTGAAGTAGAATACCTTCTCTATACGCTATATACATATTGCGTATAGAGAAAGTAAAAAGCTGTCATCAAGAAAAAGAAATTAGCTCTCCCTTAAACGTTATACTTCCACAGTATATAAGACATCTTGCAGAAATTTTTATCAGCTAATATGGATATTTTGTTGTGTATCAAATTCTACCTTGTAAGTTTAATTTGTATATTTTGTTTTTCTCTCAATATGTTATATTATATTCGTTGTACAAGCAATTTATTCTCTAAAGAACGAATACCATACTTATACTGTGCAAATATTTCTTTCTCACAGATATTGTCTGGCTTGCGCAACGTTGCACCGTATCCGGTCGGAGTGCTGACACCGCTTTATGTCCCGTGTGAACATCGTCTTCTTGCAATTCTCGGCTGCATATAATTGCAGCATTGGTATTCAGTATTCAGCAGCAGAGTTCTCCAGCTTCCGTTTTTCTTTTACGCTCACATAGCCTTCTCGGTCCGTTCGTCTTTTACGCTCGCATAGCATTCTCTGCCCGTTCTTCTTTACGCTCACATCGCTTTCTCGTCCCGTTCTTCTTGTACTCTCACATCGCCATCCCGGCCCGTTCCTCCTCTACACTCACATCGCCGTCTCAGTCCGTTCTTCGTGAACAACTCCTCCCTCCCATCGCCTTCTTGCCTTTTCAGCACCATGCTAATAGAGATAAACATTAGCAGAATCTTCTTCTTATTCAAATTGAAGGGAGCTATAATTACGGGCTATGCATTGTCAAATGTTTTAATTGCTGTCTTTATGGGATTGTCATTTTAAATCACTTTCTTTTACACTAAAATCGCATCGCCTTCTCGGCCCGTTCTTCCTTTACACTCACATCACACTCTCGGCACGTTCATCTCTACACTCACATCGTCTTCTCGGCCCGTGTTTCTTTACCATTCACATCGCTTTCCCTGCACGCTCTTCTTTTATACTCACATCACCTTCTCGTCCCGTTTTCCTTTTATGCTCACATAGCCTTCTCGGCCCGTTCTTCTTAACGCTCACATTACCTTCACAGCCCGTTTTCATTTACTCTCACACTACCTTCCCGGACCGTTCTTCTTTTACGGTCATATCACCTTCTCGATCCACTCTTCTTTTACGGTCACATCGACTTCTCGGCCCGTTCTTCCTTTACACTCACATCACACTCTCGGCACGATCTTCATTTACACTCACATCGCCTTCTCGGTCCATTCATCTCTACACTCACATCGTCTTCTCGGCCCGTTCTTCCTTAACTCAAACATCGCCATCTTGGGCCGTTATTCCTCTACACCACATCACCATCTTGGCCAGTTCTTCCTCTACACTCACACCGTCTTCTCGACCCGTTTTTCCTTTACACTCACATCACACTCTCGGTGTGTTCTTCATTTACACTCGCATCGCCTTCTCGACCCGGTCATCTCTACACTCACATCGCCTTCTCGGCTCGTTCTTCTTTAACATTCACATTGCTTTCCCTGCACGTTCTTCTTTTACACTCACAGCACCTTCTCGTCCCGTTTTTCTTTTACACTCACATAGCCTTCGCGGCCCGTTCTTCTTTTACACTCGCATCACCGTCTCGTCCTGTTCTTCTCTACGCTCGCATCGCTTTCTCATTCCGTTCTTCTCTAACTCTCACATCGCCATCCTGGCCCTTTCCTCATCTACACTCACATCACCTTCTCGGTCCGTTCTTCCTCAACTCCCACATCGCCATCTTGGGCCGTTCTTCCTCTACACCACATCACCATCTTGGCCAGTTCTTACTCTACACTCACACCGTCCTCTCGGCCCGTTCTTCCTTTACCCTTCAATCGCCTTCTCTCGTACCGCTCTTCATTTACGCTCGCATTGCATTCTCGTACCGTTCTTTTACGCTCACAATGCCTTCTCGTCCCGTTCTTCTGTTTTCAGCAATGTAACCGGACGTCATTAGCTCAGCTTATTGCGCAACCTACCAAGTGGAAGTCTGGTTCATTTCCGGTGGAGTTTTTCTGGCTTGCGCAATCTTGCACCATCTCCGTTCGGAGTGCTGACATTCCTTTCTGTCCTGTGTGAACAGCTCCCCCCACCCATCGCCTTCTTGCCTTTGTCTGCAGCATATAATTGCAGCATTGGTGTTCAATATTCAGCATGGCTAGTGATCAGCAGCAGAGTTCTCCAGCTTTATCTCCAGCATCATCATCATTCAGCGAGAGTGAAAGATCTTTGTCTCCACCAGCGCAATTGGATTCTTTCCTAAATAACGCGCATGTGCGGCAAAGGTTGCAAGAGTTAAACCAAGACTCATGGTATGCAACGTTTGGTGACAATTCGGTAGGAGCCTCGATTGCGACGGTTGATAGTGAGGGCTGTAGTCCAGCAACACCCCCTCCTGATTCTCTACCTCATCCCATCGCAGCGTCGGACGAGACCGACTTTCAAGGTTTCACCGGACAATATATCCGATGCCACCACCATTGCATTTCCTACCTCGCAATTGAACATCTTCGAGGGAGTTCCACCTCGTTCCATCGCAGCGTCGGACGAGACCGCCTTTCAAGGTTTCGTGCCGGACAATATATCCGAGGCCACCAACATCGCATTTCCTACCTCGCAGTTGAACATCTTCGAGGGAGTTGAGGACAGCTGGGACAGCGCCCTCTCAAGAGACTTCTTAAGAGAATTTGTCGAGCCAACGCCAAGACCACCTCATGTTCCCCGGAGGCCAAGAAACGTGTTCTCTCCGTACCCTCCGCAACGGGAGGTCCATCGGATTCGGCAGGAGCGGGTGCGTGCCCAGAGTGACCTGGTGATTCCGTCACTACACCTAGACTTCGAACTTCCTCCTTCTTTTAATCTATGGTAAGCTTTTCTTCTTGTTCTTCTGCTATTTTTAGAAATATATATATTTTGTTTCTAAAGTGTTTTAATATGCCTGAAAGGTGGTGTCCGTTTTGCAATGCCACCCTAGACACCAAGTAATGCATTTTTGGACATTTCTGCAATAACTTTCAATGCAGAAATTGTCTTAGTCAAGTTGACAGCTTTTTCCATGAACAAGTCTGTCAATGGAAAGCCTATAGCAGTGGTTGTAACCATTTAGGCCATAGTTTTATATATATATATATATATATATATATATATATATATATATATATATATATATACATGCTTTCATTATTCCTGTTCCTTCTATTTCTTCCTTTCTTTCTTTCGTTTTTTTTTTATTTTGTACATGCATTTTATAATTAATAAATTCAATTGTTTATTCTTATATGGTTGTCTTATATTCATTTACATTTATATATACTGTTTAGCTAGATAGCTTTTATTTAGCGATTACAAAGGTTAGATAGCTTAGGATTATTCCCGTAACCCACACATCCTGGTGTTTTTCTCAATCATGTGTGCGAGTGAATGTATGTATGAATGTGTCTTCAGATTTCAACTAGTCGACTTGCAGCATCATCGATGTTCGCGTCTCTCCTCCAAGTACGTATGTTTTTTTATTTTTTCAAATAGCTAGCTAGAATATTTCCTTGTGTTTTTCTCATCGTCTAGCACCTTCTCGCCACGTTTTGATTTTACGCTGACATAGTCTTCTCGGCCCGTTCTTCTTCTTTATGCTCACATAGACTTCCCGGCCCGTTCTTCTTTTACGGTCATATCTCCTTATCGGACCGTTCTTCATTTACGCTCGCATCGACTTCTCGTCCCGTTCTTTTACGCTCGCATTGCATTCTCGGCATGTTCTTCATTTACGCTAACATCACCTTCTCGTCCCGTTCTTCTTTTACGCACGCATTGACTTATAGGCCCGTTCTTTTACGGAGGGTGTCTGGTTCACATCCGGTGGAGTTTTTCTGGCTTGCGCAATCTTGCACCATCTCCGGTCCGAGTGCTGGCACCGCTTTCTGTCCCGTGTGAACAGCTCCCCCCACCCATCGCCTTCTTGCCTTTCTCTGCTACATATAATTGCAGCATTAGCATTCAGTATTCAACATGGCTAGTGTACAGAGCACAGATTCTTCTTCTTCTTCCTCGACATCTGCGTCACCTGTTTCCTCTTTAGGCGACAGTGTTCCATCGTTTTTCCCGCCAGCGCAGTGGACATCATTTATGAACAACGAGCAACTTTATGGAACGTCCACCGGGTCCACAATCGCCGAAGTACCCCTTCCATTTTCCAATCATCGCCATCAATTTTCCTTTTATCATTCGGATTAGCAAGGCCGAGTACCCATAATCCTGCAACCAGGGTGTTAAGCGCTAGCGTCGCGTTAATCCACCGCATTAAGAGAAAATGGCGGGAAATTTGACAATTGCAAAGGTATGGATCAGCGGATTATCTCTTAAACTTTCATAAACATTATTTTTATCCTGTGCTAAAGACCAGTGAGCGTGTGAAATTCAAAGCAATCTAAAGACATATATATAAACAATTGTGCATGTGGTTTCTTAAATAAAAATCAGTTTTTTTGCATGTATTCAATATTGTATTGCATGAGAATATATAATAAGTATATCTGCGATATGAACTTGTTTATTAGGTTTTGCATACGGAATGGCAAGTAGAGTTATCCATAATTCTGCAACCAGGGGTTTAAGCGCTAGTGTCGCGTTAATCTGCCGCCTTAAGAAACTGGTGGGAAATTTGAATATTGCAAAGGTATGGATCAGCGGATACACCTTTTCAATTTTCAAATTTCCCACCATTTTCTTAAGGCGGCGGATTAACGCGACACTAGCGCTTAAACCCCCCTGGTGGCAGGATAATCGTTACTTGACCTTGCTATGCCGTATGTAATACTACTCACGCTAAATCGTGCAATTACAATATACATGCACTACAGAAAAAAAATGATATACCACCGCTATTACCACAATTACTTAAACGAAATACTTCTAATTACACTAAACTAACCTAACAGGTCTACAACAATATTTGCACACTAAATTGAGCAAATGCCAAACAAAAACAAAACAGAACCCCAAAGAAAACCTTCCACTCAAGAAATAATCTCCCACAGCAATTACCGCAAATACTTGACGAAATATATATCACACACTCACAAAGTCGTGAGCACTCAGTACACATCCAACAAACGCAAGCTAGTGTTAGCATCTGGCAACTAGCTGTAACAATCATCTCCAAACGATGAATGCGAAACATGTCCAAGTTTCACAGGGAACCAATAATGCAAAGAACACCCTCCCTTTAGAGATTATTACTATAATAAACATCTGCTCCTACACCCTAAAGGTAAGCAGGAGCAGAGACCCGTAACCCTCCTCAGAAACTTTGAATACACTAACCCTTCCTTTAGAATGAACACCTGCGTCTTAATGCAACTTATAACTAACAGAAGGATAGCATGATCCAGGAAAACGTGAATAGCTCGTTTATTTTTATGTCATTACAGAGAGGTGTAGGAGGATAGAAAATAGACTTGTTTCGGAATTCATCTGATACTCCGAATATAAAATGTCAATAAATCATCAGTATGACATAGTTTAAATATATAGAAAGATGAAGAAATATTAGACCCAGCGGGGAATCAAACCTTGGACATCGGAACATACATACTGTAGTGGATTCCATGGCAATGAAATTGCTCATTGGTACGTGTTAGTGAAAACCGAAATCCAGACTTCAGGCCGCGTTGGAGTTATTATCCAAAGTGTATTGGGTTGAACTTTGCCTTACATGAAAGGGTTTTGAAATTAACATTGTATTAACTTGTTTGCGTGTGCATGTGAGGGAACCAGCACCCTAAAATTTTTAGTGGTTAATTATATTTCTATTTGGCTTGAATCCATATATTTAACACAGGCTTTAGCCGGCAAGTTTCTTGTAACATTGCCGCTGTCTAGGTTTTCACAGGAAAGCATTTTTGACATTTGTAATAACTGAAAGTGTAATTTTGAGAGAAATATTCAAAGGGCTTTGATTATTTAATTGCGAGTGACTATTGCTTTTATTACTGATTTTATTGCTTGTTACTATTTTATATGTTGTCAAAGTCAAATCCTGTTACATTTATTGTTATCATTATTAATAGTTAATTTGCATCAAAGTTGATTGTGGTATTAGCCACTCATTAATTTATTATTAAATTTATTATATTGAAGTCCAAGCTTTGTAATCACTTATTCAAATATACAGTGAAAATGGATTCTCAATCTTTCATTTAAATTGATGGTAATATCAACTTCCTTCATCCAGCGTTCTCATGTCACAGTAGTAACAAAGTGTAGCAAGATCCACGAGTGGTAGTAGTGAGTAACCAAACTGCTGCGCCACGTCACAGTGGATGCAGAGCGCGGTTCTCAAGGCTTGTAAGCTGAGATTTCAGCAAAATTTAAATGGGATTTGAAGTTAAAGTTGAATATTTGTGGAAACACATTGGAAATTAGTTTGGATTTGCTGCACTACCATAAAGGTAAGAGGAACAGCTGGATTTGGGAAAATTTGAATTGTTGGATATGCTGGTTACCCGGGGTGATTGTGATTATTAATCTGTTGCTCTTGAAAGACCTCACCAATACTCTCATTATGTCGGATCTTCCCTTTCAGCCCGAGTACCTTTGGAAGGGGGAGCTGGAACGCGATTTTTCCATACGTGGCTTAGCTGTGTCGGGCCAAGAACCTGCGGAGGAGTTGGCTCGGACCCTTAGAGGTCATATTGGGGATTCATAGCTTGCTCTGGAGGTTGTATTTCCGGATGGGGTTGTTGCCGAAATAGAGAATTGTCGCCTACAGCTCTCCATCTTCAACCAACTTAAGGAGGAACATATGAAGGTAGGATCTACCCAGTATCAAGTCCGTAGATTGTTGGCTAGGATCAAATATTGTTAGGAAGGAGTATTGTCTCCCAGTCCATAGAATTATGGGAACGGGTTAAAAACCTTAAATTTAGGCAAGTGATGCCTGAGCTCGATGCTATGGATGCACCCGAGGGAAGAAGTATTGATTGAAAGGGATGAACTCCCTCGGTTAGCTTGCACTCCGATGAAAGTTGAGTTTGCCAAGGCAAGGTTGCCCAACCCTTGGCAGAAACAAATTGACAATCTGCATGATATGGTTTGTGATTCACCGGAAGATATTTTCACTTTTGGCACAACCTTATTAAAATTGTATCAACAAGCTCGCGCTTTTGGCGTCAGTGATGTAACGGTCTTGCAAATGTTGCATCCACATGTGGGGGAACCTCTGGCTGGGATGATTCTCGAAGGAATCGAACGATCTTCATCAGTACACGAATTCCACCAGTTAGTGCTAAAGACCTTGTTGTCCCCAGTAAACTATAACCAATTACTGACGAAGCATTATTTTAGACAACAAGATGTTGGTGAATTATTTGCAACTTATTTTGAGTGGGCTAAATAGGCACCCCAAGTTTTGTGTTTACAGTTTTCTGAGAAAGAAGTAGTTCAGAATATTCTTGGAAATTCAAGGCATGGTGAAATCCACAGTATTGCTTTGCATGGTGGTGCACATTTTACTTACCGGGATTTGGATGACCTGGTCATTAAGAGTAAGCATTTGCCGGAAGTTGTGGCGCCTGTGGAAAATGTTGATACTGGTAAAGTTAGTCAGAGTATCTAACCAAGACGGGGCCTGGTTTGCTGGAACAATAATCGCCGGGGTCATTTGGCTAGGAATTGTAGGAGTCTCAAAGCCGCAAAGCCTAATAATTCCAGTTCATCTCACAATACTAGTGCTCCATTATGACAGATGGATGTTCTCCCATGGGTTGGAGGTTTAAATAAAGAAGGGTTGTGCAAGCAGGTGCTTCGATCGAGGTCCTTATGATTAATGTATTACTGGAAAATGTGCCCTTCGTAGCATTATTAGATTCAGGGAGTATTTCTTTAGTCAGTTATAAGTTAATTAAGAAGTGGGTGATGCAGTTGCGCTCATCTGATATTAAAGCTATCAATGTGGTGTCAAGGGTAGTTGATATTGTCGGGACTGTTCATCTTGCTTTAAAGGTTGTGGAACTTAGATGGCAGGTGTTGTTTTATGCGGTCCGAGATATACCTGTCCCTTTGTAACCTGGTTATGATTTCATGGTTCATACTACGACAGCAAAAAGATGTAATACTAAAAACTAAAATCACGCCAATTTTGCTCAAATTCAAAATGTACTACTAACTTTTAGTGCAGATCCAAACTACAGACTCGTATTTAACACTTAAGTAATTTTCACAGACATCTACGACACCAAAAATACTTAGGTGCCTGAAAATTAAAATCATACCAATTTTCTCAAATTCGAAATGTACTACTAATTTTCACTGCAGGTTCAAACTATGTATTCATATTTTACACTTAAATCATTTTCAGAAACATCTACGACAACAAAAAATGTAGGTGCCTAAAAATTCAACCATCATCAATTTTGCTCAAATTTGAAATGTGCTACTAATTTTCAGTGCAAATCCTAACTAAAGACTCATATTTTGCAGTTACGTCATTTTCAGACACAAAAGTACATAACTGCCTAAAAACTAAAAGCATATCAATTTGGTCAAATTCGAAATGTACTACTAATTCCACTCAGATTCCCATTACATACCTATAGTTTATATTTAAGTAATTTTCAGAAACATCCACAACAAAAAGACGTAGTGCCTAAAAATACAACCATCACTAATTTTGCTCGTATTGGAAAAGTACTATTAATTTTCAGTGCAGATCTCAACTACATGCTCATATTTTACACTTAAGTCATTTTCAGAAACATCTACGACAACATAACCTTTCTGGTACCTAAAAAGTCAAATCACAAACATTTTCCTGAAATTCAAATGCATTGCTATTTTTCAGTGTAAATCCCAACTTCATAACCACATTGATTTAAGACACTCAATACATGCACAACCAAATGCGAACAAGAAAACAATAGGGAAACGTATCGATCCTAACCTAGCCTATCTTATCTAGTCTAACATAACCTAGGGCTATCATAAGCTAGCTTAATCTAAGAAATCTATGCGATCTTAACCGACCCTAACATGAACATATTAGATGGAGAGGGCTTAAAACTGAATATAGGTGCCAGTGACTTCCAGGCACTCTTATTCTTTTATGATGCTACGTGCCGAATTCCCACTTCTACTTACACCTTCCGAAAAAAAATCACAGCGAGATGAGGGATAGCGGATGACCTACATAATTCTATGACGTCATCTGAATTACATTAAACCCATATAAAGAGGTTAACATGAGTGTGTCAAAGGCTTACCTAATTTTACAACTTGATGCATAGGTGAAAACCCTCCGAGATTCGGCAGTCCAGAATGCTGAAATCGTAAGCAGGTTTTTCTGTCTTTTTCACTTTCTCTCTACGTGCTATGCACACAGTGGATAGAGAAGGTTTTGTATTTCGCTTATAATATTCGATACCAGGAGTTCACCCGAAATACAGGTTTAGGGACACTGAAAATAAAAAAGAAAGTCTTTGTTTTTATATAAAAAAAAAGTCTGTGTGTATAGACGGATGTATTCCTTAGGAGCGTCGCGGGTTCGTCTCCAGTGATGAGTGTATATTTTCGATATCAATATATAGGTAAGTATGAATGTGTATATGAGTGGAAATATATGTTATATCTAATGTATCTGCCTGTTTTGAGCAGGTGTGTATGCCTGTGTGGCTGTGTGTGGACAGCAGATCTCAAACGAAACGATCATTAAATACCAAACTTGGTGTTTATGTTCTGTATCTTTTAAGTATGAAACATGTAGATTTTGGGAAAAAGCCCTCTACTCCCCATTAGCCTTTACATGTAAAACGATTTCGAAACTTTGGATTTTCTCATAAGTTTCTATACGATTTTGATTAAATACTATATACTAAAGAAAGTTATATTGCAAATAAAATGTAGATCTTGAATTTTTCTGTGAATAGACTCTAAAGACCTATTTATTCTGAAGAAATCTAGCTGAAATTTTCATGCGTAATTTGTAAAGCATAAGAGCTAGGCAAAAGCGTGCTGTAATAAATATATACATAATGTTAAAACACTTTCAATTATATACTTTCCGCTTTTCTTGAGGTTGACCGTTTTCAGGATAGTCATTGTCATTGCATTCGATTTAAAATCCTTAAAGTTTTCTCTCAAAGAAAGTTGTAGCTACTGACAATGCATAGAAACAGATTTTAAACGCGCGACAACCAGCTTTTTAAATATTTGACTACCATTTAACCTGGTGTATTCCCTTTTTTCCATTTGTACTTATAAGGAATTATGTAACAAGCCTGTTTCTGCAAATGTTTATATCGGTTATTATCATGCAGATAGAAGAATGCGCTTTTAAACGACAGTTTGTTATCGCTGTGTAGAGAAACTCCTGTGACTAGAACACAGCAGATTTATTTTAAAATCACCGTCGTTAATAGTGTTTTCGTTTGTATTAATTTAATTCATAGGGTATCTCATCCATTCGATTTATTATAGAAAATAGTAAGTGTTCATTATCCTGTGACACTAAATTTAAATCTTGTTATAGACAGTTAAATAGTTGCTGTTTTAATGTATTACCGTTCGAGTTTCTCTAAAATCTAATGCTAATAGAAACATTCTTAATTATTCAAGTATTTTTTCCCACTGTAAGTCACGCAAACAATTGCAAGGTTTTGTATATTTTTTGGAGATACTTATAAATAAATCGATTGCATGCAACATGGAATATATATTCAAGGAAAAGAATATACTTTTATCACATACCTGGCATCTTTCCTGTTAACTGAAGATATATCTTGTTGAAAGGCTCACTTACGTCAGCTACACAATGCAATGCTGCACTATTCAAAGATTTACGAAACTGTATGATGTGAGACTTCTATTCGCCTTTTATTACTCTTCGTTTGCATAAGAAAATGTCCAGTTCTGTAATGTTTCCTATCGCGCATGCGTTGTAGCTGAATCCTTGTGACGACTGATTGTCTAGCGCGTTTTTCAATTGTATATCGCTTTCATTGACCATTGTTGTATTTTATTTCTTATTCAACGGTTTAGAGCAATGGTAAAGGAGGGACAGAACACATATCAACGCAGGCATTGGAAGACTTGTTCTATTTTGCTGTCGTTTCTCTTTCCAGTTAAAGATAATATACAGTACACGTGCATTTCTAAGGATTTATTCTTTTGAAATATCCTATAATAATTTATTGTACTGTAACGTGAGAATATTTCCTCTCAGATTATATTTTGGATACACCGCTTAGAGCAGGTGACGTATTGGTTTTGTGTAGTCCTTTCTGCGAAGAGCGCGATTTATTCTCTGTTTTTAACAAAGGGAAGCTTTTAGCCCTATTCAAGCGTGAAAAGAATGTATTTTACCTTGGCTGTATATACAATCGGATCTTTCAGTTTAACTTTGTTCGCCTTGCAAAAGTGTATATATGTGTGTGTGGTTGTGTGGGGGTGTATATGTGTGAGAGTGGGTGTGTGTGTGGGTGTGAGTGTGGGTGGGTGAGGGTGTGTATGTGGGTGTGGGTGTGTGTGGATGTGGGTATGTGTGTGGGTGTGGGGATGTGGGTGTGTAATGTGTGTGGGTGTGTGAGTGTGGGTGTGGCTGTGTGTGCGCGGGGGTGTGGGTGTGTGGGCGTGGGGGTGTGTGGGGGTGTATATGTGTGCGGGTGTGGGTGCGTGGGCATGGGGGTGTGTAGGGGCGTGGGTGTCTGGGTGCGGGTGGGTGTGGGGCGTGTGGTGTGGGTGGGTGCGTGTGGGGTTGTGGGTGTGTGGGGTGCGTGGGTGTGGGGGATGTGGGTGTGTGGGGGCGTGTGGGTGCGGGTGTGGGTGGGGCGTGGTGTGTGGGGGTGGGGGCGGGGGCGTGGGGTGTGGGGCGGGGGCGTGTGGTGTGGGTGGGCGTGGGTGGAGACGTGAGGTTGTTGTGGGGGTGTGTGCGGGTGCGTGGGGGTTTGTGGGGCCGTGGGGTGGGGGTGTGTGGGTGGGTTTGTGGGCGTGGGGGTGTGTGCGGGTGTGTGGGTGGGTGTGGTTGTGTGGGTGGGTGTGCGGGTGTGTGGGTGTGCGTGTGTGTGAGGGTGTGCGTGTGTGTGGGGTGTATGTGTGGGTGTGTGTGTGTAGGGATATGTATGAGTGTGGGATGTGTGTGGGATGTATGTGTGTGGGGGTGTGTGGGTGTGGTGGTGTGTGGGGGTGTATGTGAGTGTGGGTGGTGTTGGGGTGTGTGTGGTGGAGTAACTTTTCTTTATACGCAATTTTTTTTTTAGACTATGCATGGCAGAGTAGGAAGATGTTAAAATATTTTTACATGAGCAAGCTGTTGTTGGCCGCCTCACCATTTCAACAAACAAAAAGGTAGTTTTTATCTATATGGTTTTAATGCTTAAAGTATATCTTTGGTTGATGAGATTCTCAGAAATTCTTAATGTTGCATGTTTGGTAGATAATAATGAGCTGAAAATATGTAAGTGCTTATTCTATTCAAATTACGCTTTAGTGTTATATAGAGTCCTCTGGCTTGTTTGTCTGAATTATTGTGATCTCGGGACTTTGGTGTATATCATGTGAAATATCCCATATGACATTCTGATAAAATGCATTATATTCACATGCATATTAACAGAATTCAATAGTTTTTAGGTCCCGCCTAATGTTTTCGCCATAGGTAGCTTTAATTCCGTTTGATTTTATCTTGAATTTTGACCATCAATTCAATGGAATTTTATCATTTTTATCTTTTGGTTTTAACACAGTTTTAAACAAGGGCGCTGATGACCCCGTAGTTGAGCGCCCTTAAACCTCACCAATTATCATCATGTTCAAAGGACCTCAAAATGTTTCTCTATATCTGTGAATTATTTACCTGTTTAAAGTTTCTCGCTTTCAATGAGATTGTTCTTAGCAATGTAAAAAACTAAACTCATTTCGCGTATAATAAAATGCTCGTACTCTCTCTCTCTCTCTCTCTCTCTCTCTCTCTGTCTCTCATTTAACATAACAGGAGCTATTCTGTACAGATAAAAATGTCGGTGGTCACCTTATGTTTCGCCATCTTATCGTACGCCAATATTGCGCTAATTTCATATGTATTTTCAAAGTCCTCTTTATATGGCCTTAATGTAATAAAGATGACCATACGGAATTATGTAGGTAATCCGCTATCCCTCATTTCCCCGTAATATTTTTACGGAGGGTTTAAGTAGAAGCGGGAATTAGGCGGAGTAGCATCATAAAAGAATAGAGTGCCTGGAAGTCATTGGCACCTATATTCATTTTAAGCCCTCTCCTCTAATATGCACATGTTAGGGTCGGTTAAGATCGCGTAGATTTGTTAGATTAAGCTAGCTTAGGATGGCCCTAGGTTAAGGTAGACTAGATAAGATTATGCTAGGTCAGGATCAATACGTTGCCCTATCGTTTTCTTGCTCGTGTTTGGTTGCGCATGTCTTGAATATCCTAAATCGACGTGATTATAAAGTTGAAATTTACACTGAAAAATAACAATGCATTTGAATTTCAGCAAAATTGCTGTGATTTGAAGTTTTAGGTACCAGAAAGGTTAAGTTGTCGCAGATGTTTCTGAAAATGGCTTAAGTGTAAAATCTGAGCATGTAGTAGGGATCTGCACTGAAATTGGTAGTACATTTCAAATTTGAGCAAAATTGGTGATTGTTGAATTTTTAGGCACTACGTCTTTTTGTTGTGGGTGTTTCTGAAAATTACTTAAATATAAAATATAGGTATGTAATGGGAATCTGAGTGGAATTAGTAGTACATTTCGAATTTGACCAAATTGATATGCTTTTAGTTTTTAGGCAGCTATGTACTTTTGTTGTCGTGGATGTGTCTGAAAATGACTTAACTGCAAAATATGAGTCTCTAGTTAGGATTTGCACTGAAAATTAGTAGCACATTTCAAATTTGAGCAAAATTGATGATGGTTGAATTTTTAGGCGCCTACATTTTTTTGTTGTCGTAGATGTTTCTGAAAATGATTTAAGTGTAAAATATGAATATATAGTTTGAACCTACAGTGAAAATTAGTAGTACATTTTGAATTTGAGCAAAATTGGTATGATTTTAGTTTTTAGGCACCTACGTCTTTTGTTGTCGTAGATGTTTCTGAAAATTACTTAAGTGTAAAATATGAGCATATAGTTGGGATCTGCAGTGAAAATTAGTGCTGCATTTAGAATTTGAATAAAATTGGTATGCTTTTAGTTTTTAGGCACCTATGTATTTTGTTTCGTAGATGTTTCTGAAAATGGCTTTATGTAAAATGTGAGTCTGTAGTTTGGATCTGCACTGAAAATTAGTAGTACATTTTGAATTTGAGCAAAATTGCTATGCTTTTATTTTTTAGGAATATATGTCATGATCATGTGCTATGCCATAGGAAAGTAGGTTTTTTTAGTTAAAAGTTGTGGCTTCTATTTCAGTCTTGTGGGGCTAGCTGATAGTGGCGGCTTCTGTCAGTAATATTTCTTCCTACAATGGGAGATAATACGTTTGGGCTTGAAATGGAACGCTGGACGATCGTAGCTTCTTCTTTGAATGATAGAATGTCCCGTTGCCTTTTTGGTCAGAACGATTTTAGCGAGGGCCAGGAGCAGATGTGTTTGTAGGCAGATTCCCTGTTTAGGTATATTGTACGCTCGTAGTATGAGAAGATTGCTAATGCATTCTTGCAGTAAAAATTGCTGATAGTGTATATTATTGATATTTCGACAAAATTCTGAAAGCCGGGCTCTTAGTTATGGTAATATTCCAGTGATACTCTTTTTGAAACTCATATTATTGAAATCCGTGATCGTGTTTATGTATGTGTGGTTGCACAGGTGCAAGTATGGTCGTGTGTGCGAGTGTGTGTGAGATTATGTCTGTGTATGCGTGTGTGTGGTCTTGTGTCTGCGTTTGTGTGTGTGAGAGATTGTGTCTGTTTGTGTGTGTGTGCGGGAGTGTGTCTGTGTGTGTGGTCTTGTGTCTATATTTGTGTGAGACATTGTGTCGGTTTGTAAGTGTGTGTGTGTGGGAATGTGTCTGTGTGTGTGGGATTGTGTCTGTGTGTGTATGGGATTGTGTCTGTGTGTGTATGGGATTGTGTCTGTGTGTGTATGGGATTGTGTCTGTGTGTGTATGTGAGTGTGTCTGTGTGTGTGGTCTTGTGTCTATATTTGTGTGAGACATTGTGTCTGTTTGTGTGTGTGTGTGTGTGTGGGAGTGTGTCTGTGTGTGAGACATTGTGTCTGTTTGTGTGTGTGGGAATGTGACTGTGTGTGTGCTCTTGTGTCTGTGTGTGAGACATTGTGTCTGTTTGTGTGTGTCTGTGAATGTGTCTGTGTGTGTATTAGATTGTGTCTGTGTGTGTGTGTGAGACATTGTGTCGGTTTGTAAGTGTGTGTGTGTGTGGGAATGTGTCTGTGTGTATGGGATTGTGTCTGTGTGTGAGACATTGTGTCTGTTTGTGTGTGTGTGGGAATGTGTCTGTTTGTGTGTGTGTGGGAATGTGTCTGTGTGTATGGGATTGTGTCTGTGTGTGTGAGACATTGTGTCGGTTTGTAAGTGTGTGTGTGTGGGAATGTGTCTGTGTGTGGGATTGTGTCTGTGTGTGTGGGACATTGTGTCTGTTTGTGTGTGTGTGGTCTTGTGTCTATATTTGTGTGAGACATTGTGTCGATTTGTAAGTGTGTGTGTGTGTGTGGGAATGTGTCTGTGTGTGTGGAATTCTGTCTGTGTGTGAGACATTGTGTCTGTTGTGTGTGTGTGTAGGAATGTGTCTGTGTGTGTGACACATTGGGTCTGTTTGTGTGTGTGTGTGAGTGGGAATGTGTCTGAGTGTGTATGGGAATGTGTCGGTTTGTCAGTGTGTGTGTGTGTGTGTGGGAATGTGTCTGTGTGTGTGTGGTCTTGTGTCTATATTTGTGTGAGACATTTTGTCGGTTTGTATATGTGTGTGTGTGTGTGGGAATGTGTCTGTGTGATTGGGATTGTGTCTGTGTGTGTGAGACATTGTGCATGTTTGTGTCTGTGTGTCTGTGTGTGTGAGTGGTCTAAGAAGGTACCTTCTAGGACAAATTTGCATAATAATTGGAGCAATTAATTTGCATATCAAAAATTTTCCATATAAAAAATTTGAATAATAATTAGAGCAATTTATTTGCATACCAGACAGCTGTCAATCATTGATGCATATTAATGAGTCCGCGGACCACGCCCCCCGCGGGCCACGCCCCTCGCGGAAAAAAATCGGCTATTATTGAGCTACATGGGAGTTTGAGGGGTCATTTCTAATTGAAATTTAATTATAATTTTAATTACTCAATCGGATTTTACCTATCATTGCACAATAAAAACTTTTATACATTACCCGTTTTGAAAATTTACTATAATTAGTTTAATGTTGAATGAATTGGTATTTCCAGGTATACGATCACAATATGGCATTACATTTTACCTGTTTGGACATGCAAATGTTTAGAAATATTTAATACCAACAGTTAGTAATACAAAAACCAAATTTAGGCGCTTTATTTAGCGAAATTCGCTTAAAAATCGCCAAAATCACAAAATGATGAGAAATATAAGCAGAACAGATCTTCAAATATATAACCCTTAAGTGAATGAATGCAACTTATAACTACTAAAGGAAGTACATGACTCAGGGAAAAAGGAAAACAGGAATTATTTATTTAATATATTTATTTTTTATTTCATTACAGAGCTGAGTATAAGCTCGGAAAATGGACCTGTTGTTGGGGGGTGTGCATTCATCCAATACTTTGAGAACGAAATGTCTATGATCCATCAGTATGACAAAATTCATATGAAATGCAATAGCGTTACGATGAGAAAACACGGTACCAGCTGCAATTTAACTCTGATCATCAGAACACACATACACGATACGCACACAGACACATACGTAAATTAATATATTCAGTAAAAAATCACGAATTCAAAAACAATGCAATAGTGCTACGATTAACAAACATCGCACCAGCGGTAATCGAACCCTGGACATCAGAACTTACATGCATACTTGCACGCGCAATTACACGAACACACATACACACACTTGCAAGCATTCACACATAAAAAGGCACAAATCTCATACATACACATGCATACTTGCACGCACAAAGTCCTTAAATTTACATATGAATGCTACCACGGCAGCAGAGGCGCCTGAACTCCCAGTTGTCCCAGCAACGGTCGAAACTAGACTAATACCGCAAAAAACGTCTTCACACGCTTAAAGCGAGACGACCCTCAGCCCCGCCCAGGCAGGTGTAGAGGTGCGCTCACAAGCGAGACGGCCCCTCAGCCCACCCAGCTAGGTGTAGAGGTACGCTCACAAGCTTGACCACCCTCAGGGTGTCCAAGTAAAGCAGGGTGTCTCCCCCTACATTCAGACCATGGCATTACGGCTCGCATTCGTTATAATGAAAGAAACACCTTACTGTCAAACCTTTTCCCTGGACAAAAATGTGAGAGCGGGGAATTGCGAGCTAAATCTACAGCTATTGTTAACCATTAAGAACCGAAATGCAGCTGCTCCACAAACTATTTGAGATGCTTTTCGACTATACTTTAAAAGCAAACACTCCCAAAACCTTACACCAGCTGCCTTTAAGAGGGGGTGGGGGTGGGGTAAGAGACACATTCGTTCGTGAGAAAAATATCTTAGAATCTATTCTCCTTTTACCTATACAAGAACGAAATAAAATGGTCCTAACCAACCCCCTCCCCGACCACACACGCACATAAATTATTTGAGATGGCTTACGATATATGTTAAAAGTGAAGCCATTTGTGAACTGACAGAACAAAATAAATGAATACCTACTCGTGAGAAAACTCCTAACGAATCGCACAATGGCGTTTCAAGAATCGACAGGTTGCACTAAGAAAAGACGCTAACAAAAAGCCCCAGTCCATCCGACAGAGGAATGTGAAATACGAAATTCTCACAGAAAATATATGCGAACTGTCTAAAGAGAAAAATGGACTGCATTCGTTCATGAGAAGAATGACTTCCAATCTATTTTTCTTTAACCTTACAACCCCCCCCACCCTCCCTCATAAATTATTTGAGATGGGTTACGGTAATATGTTAAAAGCGAAATCATTTGTGAAGTGACAGAACAAAATAAATGAATACCTACTCGTGAGAAAATTCCTAACGAATCGCACAATGGTGTTTCAAGAATCAACAGGTTCCACTAAGAAAAAAAGCCTCAGGCCATCCGACAGGGTGTAAATACAGACGAAAAATCGTGCTTTCACCAGACGCGTGTTTGAAGCAGTAGAGAGAGTGAAAAATTCGTATCAGCCTCACTGAGCAAGGAGCTATGCATTCCAGCTTTATTCAAGGTAAGATCTTTACTTTAAAAATATAAAGCATCCTTTTTTTTTTTTAGATTTAATGTAATTTACAGTGATGTTTAGCATAAAACACACCATGTTTTCACTGTTTTTTAAGCTTGTGAATCAACGCTTACAGATGCAAAGTGCAAAACCCTGCATGCCTATATACACGCGAATGCAATTACAAGTGGGCAAACACCCACACACACACAAAACCACCCACCCACACTCACAGCAACACATCTTAATATAAGACCATTAATATCTTTCTGCTATGCACACGGGCTCTTTTACTAGCAACGCCATTTATGTAGCATAAAACGCAGTGCATTTCACTATATTTGCGGGTTATTAAGAATATTATAATGGAAATCTAGACAAAAACATTTTTCCTCTAAGAGGCTTTCAACAAACTCGCTCGCACATACACTTACACCCACCCACAAGTGCATACACAATAGCAAATAGGCAAGCGCATACATGCATACACACATGCATAACAAGCAATCACACACATTTGCATGCATACACATGCATACACACAAGCACATGCAAGCACACGCACGCACATACATCCATACACACATTCACACTTATACATGCATAACAAGCAACCACAGACACATACGCCCACACACGCGAGCTGATACTCGCATACACACGAATGCATACGCACAATTCACACACATACATGATAACAAGCAATCACACACACTTGCACGCATACACAGGCATACACCCAAGCACACGTATGCACACACGTATGCACGCACACACGCAATCACGCATGTACATGTATACGAACATTCACACAAACATTCATACACACATTCACCCACATACATGGATAACAAGCATCACACACACATGCCTGCATACACATACGCCCCACACACGCACGCACACACATGCACGCACACGGATCCGCTCATGTACACTTGCACCAACATGAGCGCACGCGCATAAGCGAATGCACACACATGCACGAACACGTATACACTCATACACTCATACATATGCATACACACATTCACACATGCACACACTCGTATACACGATTGCACACGCATACAAACACGCGAGCTCATACACATATATATGCATACACACATGCACACCTTCTCATGCACACATTTGTATACCACATGCACGCATACACGCATGCACGCACACGTATACACTTATGCAGGCATATATGCATACACACATGCACGCACATGCATACACACATGCACACAGACAAGCTACCGGATTTACACCTGATGACTTATAAAAATATGTATATATAAACAGGCTTTTAGAAAAAGAACAATGAGTTTATTAGTATGATTTTTTTAAACTTTCAGAAGCAATGAATTATTCAGGAAACAAGAGAACACACCAATGTGATGGTCGGGGAAGAGCAGTAGGGGCTAATCAAGCGGCACAGGCTTATGCTGACTGCGGCTGCAGCATCCTGCTGCACGATTCGTTTCTTCTCTTAACAGGTAAGATATCCAATCTTTATTTCATAAAATATATAAGCCGTGCATACTGCATCACCTTGAACATAGATTAAAACTTGATTCGTTTTGTATATTTTGCAGAAAACGATGGTCCACTTGACTTGACAAAGAGAGGTCCTAACCAGCCTGCACTCCCTCTGGTAACATGCAGGACACCTGGAGAAGCCCAGGAGCCGCTAGATCTTTCTATCAGAAGAGGAGTGCAGGCAATCCCAGAGGGCGAGGAGACAGCAAATAGAATCCCTCCTCCTAAAAACATCGCGGCGAAGGACGCCCTTTGGGAGGAGTCGTCGGGGGACGAGATGTGGAGTGCAGCAATTGCTGCATTGATATATAATGGTGCTGTGTCAGCGAACCTACCTCGACAGACACAAACCGAGCGTCTAGGTTCTCCAGTTCCATGTCCCTCCTGCAGACCCGACCATTTTGAGATTGCTTGGAAGGACGACAACAAACCGACCACCTTCGGGATCGCCACAGGAGCAGGGCGTCAGGTTGAGATTCCATCTATGATAAATGGACACAAGAGGGCCCATAACGAGCCATCATCATCCTCCGATGAGGACGAAGGCGTACCCTCAACAGCTAAAATTCTAAAGGTCAGTCATAGCCATCTTCAATGTAATACAATAGAAAAGGCATTCAAAGGGCGAATTTTTAATACTAAAATAGAAAACACCTCTAAAATCACAGACCCCCCAGGCATTCCTAGAGAGATGCAGGCCTCTAGTTATCAATGAGATGAGCTCAATACTGGTCAGAAATCAATCGGTATTTAAGATAATTTGCTCTTTGCAAGTTGCATATATGATCAAAGCCACTGATTCTGATAATATTGAAAATATCCATTTTAATAGTAACACTAAATTGGGTCTACAATCATCTGACTTAGATTCTTTATTCTCCACTATGGGGAATGAAATGCTTGTAAATATTTCAAATTTCCAAGGACAAGACAGTTCAAAATCTTTACTGTCTGTAAACTCCCTAGTTAATAGTGCAAGCTATTATACACCTCTCAGGGCATCACGCTACATAGAACTTCCTGCTGTAATTAGCAATAAAAAGGTTGTTATAAACATTCATAATGATGATGAATACTACTTTGCCTGGCTTCAAGATGTAGTGTAGAGATTCATGCAGAAAGAAGAAGCAAATACCCCAAACATCTATTATTCAGGGAATTCAATTATACAGACATCGAATTCCCTGTCAGCCTACATCAGGTAAATCAGTTTGAAAAACAAAACCTAGGGACATCGGTCACTGTATTTGGCTTAGATGACGACAAATTTGTAATCCCTTTATACCAACCACAAAGAAAGCATGAATTTCACGTTAATTTGCTATTAATCTCAGAGGGGGGAAACTCCCACTATTGCATAATAAAGAACTTGCAAAAACTTGTAAAAAGACAATTCACGAAGAATCATCAAAAACACTGGATCTGCGAACCCTGCATGAGACACTTTAAAATAGAAGATATATTCAAGAAACACCAGCTGAGATGTTCCAAGGCACAAATTCTAAAAATGCCTACAAACGACGATAACATCCGGTTTTCATCCTACTCAAAGGGTACACCTGTAAGCTTTGTAATCTACTGACATTGAGAGTGCGCTAGCAAAGGTCCACTCTTGTGAGTCCTCTACTAATGAGAGCTGGACCCGAGCTATCCAGCATCACAATGCCATGTCAATATCGCTCAAGCTAGTATGTCGTCATGACAATAGGCTATCTAAATTTATGCTTTTTAGAGGTCCTGATGCTATTAAACATTTCTTTGTTGAGCTTAAAGAGATAGCCGACATGGTAATCTCACATTACAGCAAGATAGAGGAAATGAATTTAGCAACTCGGGATTGGGCTGATTTTCATAGCGCTCGTCACTGTCACATATGTAGGAAGGGGTTTGAGGAACATGATCTGAAAGTTAGGGACCATGATCATTTATCAGGGGCCTTCCTTGGAGCTACACATTCTGCCTGCAATTTAAATAGAAAGGTACCGAATTTCATACCAATCTTTTTTCATTGCCTGAGCAATTATGACAGCCACTTTTTAATAGAGCACCTGGCATTCAATGATAATCCGATTTCAAGTATCGCAACCATTTCTGAGCGGTATATATCGTTTTCAAAGCGATACAGGAACATAGATTTCAGGTTTCTAGATAGCTTCAGGTTCCTAGACGATAAGCTATCTAGCCTAGCCAACATGCTTTAAAAGGATGAATTCCGGATAACAAATGCAGAGTATACAGATCCTGAACACCAAGAGCTCATGAGAGCAAAAGGGATATTTCCCTACTCCTATGTTGATAATGAAGAGACACTGGAAGAAACTCAATTACCGGACATTGAACAGTTTGATGGTATATCTCAAGATGAGTATCAAAATGCCCAAAATGTTTGGAAAACATTCAAAATTAAGAATCTAGGCCAATACAGTGATCTATACCTGAAAACTGACACGTTATTGCTAGCTGATGTCTTTGAGAAGTTTAGGGACCTCTGTCTGGAAGTATACAATTTAGATCCGTGCTGGTATTATACATTGCCAGGTCTTGCCTTCGATGCTATGCTTAAGATGACGAAGGTAAAGTTTGACCTCATTTCCGACCTGCAAATTTTGGAATTTTTGAGGGAGCAATCAGAGGCGGAATGTGTAGCGTATGTAAGCGATACATAAAAGCTCAAAATAAATATATACCAGATTATCAGCCTGAAGAAAATTCTGTATATGCCTCCTATTGTGATTTAAATAACTTATACGGAAATTCGATGATTAATTACCTTCCTAAGGGAAACCTAAGATGGCTGACCAACGATGAAATCAGTTTGATCGATTTCGCCTCTGTACCTTTTGATTCACCCATTGGATATGTGCTCGAAGTTGATTTGGAGTATCATAGCCATATCCATGGCGAGCAGGACGAGCTTCCTCTCTGTCCACAAAGTCAAATACCACCACATGGTCAGTACAAAAAACTGCTGGCAACTTTGAACAATAGAGAAAAGTACACCTTGCACTATAGAAATCTCCAGCAGTGTATTGATTTAGGTCTCAAGTTGCAAAAAATACACCGTTTGGTGGCATTTGATCAGTCGGACTGGCTGAAGACTTATATTAATGTGAATACAGAAAGACGTGCAAGGGAGACCTCCAAATTTGGACAAAAAAAGTTGTGGAAAAAAATGAATAATTCTGTTTATGGAAAATTCATTGAAAATGTGAGAAAATATACTGACTTCCGAATTGTATCGTCTTGGAAGCAGGCCAGGAAACTGACTGCCAGACCGACGTACATTAGCAGCAATATATTTACGGAAAATCTTGTAGGGATAGAGTTGAGCAGAGAGGAAGTTCTCATGAATAAGCCTATCTACATAGGGCAGGCTATTTTAGATATTTCAGAATTGATAATGTACGATTTTTTCTATAGAGTCACGACACCAAATTTAAAAGATCTAGTCCTGGCCTACATGGATACCGACTCCATATTTGAAACGTCAACAGATATTTATCAGTTTATGAAGCGGTACCCACACCTTTTCGACACATCAAATTTTGCAGTAGACAACCCATATGGAATAATACCACAGAACAAAAGTGATAGGTTTATTTAAAGATGAACTTGGCGGTATGCCCTTGTATGAATATGTCGGGCTCAGGTCTAAACTGTACAGTTATAGGTATGAGGGACAGACAGTAAAAAAGGCAAAAGGAATAAATTAAACTGGTATTATAAATCTAAATTTTGATAACTATTTTGAATGTTTAAATGATATTAGAGAAAACATTTTGGTAAAGCAAATTACATTTCGGAGCTACAAGCATTCAATTCATACGATAGAGTAGAATAAAGTCGCTCTCCATGGTAGAGACGACAAAAGGAAATTGATTGAAGGCACAGATTACACTCTTCTCTGGGGTCATTATTCGCTGGCTATGGCTGACACTTAACTGGGAAAAAATGCTCTCTCTGACACCTGCATTGTCTTGTATATATGTAAATAAATCTGTATATATTAATTAATATCTTAATTTATTCTTGTATATATTTGTTTAAATGCTGTACAATTATATATATTATCTCTATTATATTCAAAGCCTACATTTAAATTCTATTTGCATAGGCGTCTTTTGTACATATATTTTTTGATTTTTTAACTAATGAATAATTTAATGTTTGTAGGAATTATAATTTGTAAATAAACTGTTACGGGAAATGGTAAATGAAGGATGTTTTTGACAATAAAAACAGATTAGATGAAAGTCAAATGTTTCTTTATTTCAATTCCTTCTACAATACAGGATGTTTCAAAAAAAAATACGGGGCATAATTTCAGGTATGTATTTCCCACATGAAGACAATCAAAATAGTTCATTATAACATGTGTCCGGAAATGCTTCATTTCCGAGTTGTGGCCTTTACAACATTGAAAGTCTCACCTGTAGACAATCAAAATAGTTCATGTCCGGAAATGCTTCATTTCCGAGTTATGGCCTTCACAAAATTTGAATTCACTGGAACGTTTTTCTTTCCGCAGGTCTTTGCCGTCAAAGGAGACATTAGGAGGGCGCTCTGATAGTTCATTCTGAGGAAGGTTACATTCAGTGTTCTTTAGGCGTTAAGACTGTGCGATATGTATTCAAATCAAGAGCTGGCAGAGATACACTTCATGTACGGTAAGGCGGACGGCAATGCTGCGCTGGCTCGTCGTTTGTACCAGGAGAGGTACCCACAGCGACAATGTCCAGATCGGAAGACATTTGTACGTCTCCATTCCCATCTGTGCGAGTATGGAACATTCACCTCTCCTGGTTTGGGAAGGGGACGACTAAGATCTACAACTCCAGAAGTGCAGGAGGAGATTCTGGAGGCTGTGGACAGGATTCCTTCTATCAGCACACGACGGTTAGCGTTGCAAGTGAATGTTCCTCATGCGACTGCCTGGAGACTGTTGAACGGGTATCAATTGTATCCTTATCATTTAAAACGTGTACAGGCCCTGTCACCAGCAGATTATCCTGCACGATATAGGTTCTGTCAGTGGTTCTTGCAGCAGTGTGGTGTAAATCCGAACTTTTCTGCCGTCGTATTATTTACAGATGAAGCACAGTTCACGAGAGATGGCATAACAAATTTCCACAATCAGCATGTATGGTCGCATGAAAACCCACGTGCAACTGTTGTATCTCATCACCAGGTGCGGTTCTCCCTCAACATGTGGGCCGGTATCATTGGTGATCGATTAGTTGGACCCCATGTACTTGTAAACAGACTTACGGGGCAGGCGTACACAAACTTCATGGAAAACACCATACCTGGCGTTTTCGAAGACACTCCACTGATCAATCATCAACACATTCACTTCTTGCATGATGGCGCTCCTGCACACTTCAGTCTTACGGCTCGCTGATACTTGGATCGAAGGTTTCCTGATCGATGGATAGGTAGAGTGGCCCAATTGCTTGGCCTCCACGCTCACCTGATCTGAACCCTCTCGATTTCTACTTGTGGGGCCATTTAAAATCATTGGTTTAGTCGTCTCCGGTGCCGGATTTGGAATCCCTTCGGAATCAAATAGTGGCAAGTTGTGAGGACATACGCAATACTCCTGGAGTTTGGGATCGTGTTCGCAAGTCAATGAGACATCGATGTGAGGTCTGTATTCAAGCAGGAGGTGGACATTTTGAACATCTTCTGTAGTGACAACAACCTGCGGAAAGAAAAACGTTCCAGTGAATTTCAATGTTGTGAAGGCCATAACTCGGAAATGAAGCATTTCCGGACACATGCTATAATGAACTTATTTGATTGTCTACATGTGGGAAATACATACCTGAAATTATGCCCCGTGTTTTTGAAACACCTGTATATCTTTCCTGTCAATCCACTGAGGTTTAGGGAAACCGTACCACTTTACAAGAATCATATTTCCTTGGCTGCACTAGACTTTCTCAATTAGGTATGTGCTAGGATAAAGTGTTGATTTAAGTTCATGACCATAGAAAGCTCCTTTAATCTCCTCTCCATCATTATCTTTTAGAATGTATGTAGTAGGGTTGGTCCTTTTCGCTACGTCGACTTTGAAGATTTCAACACTCCAATTAGCTTCATATCCCTTCTCAAAATGTCCTTTATGTTTAGATGTCCTCACATAGTCACCAACTTTAAACTTTCTTGCACTCCTCTTCTCTTTTCGATGATGGTCATAGCTGTATACTGACAGAAGAAGGCTGTTATCCTTCACTTCACTAGGATTCATTCGTATACTTGAATGGTAAGAATTGTTGTACATTGAGATGATTCGTGGTAGAAGATCTAGCCACTTGTATGATCCTTGAGCTAAGAATTCCCGATACATCATATTCTTCAATGCTCTTATTAGCCGTTCTACGGCAGCAGCCTTCACGTTGCTATAAGTGCTGTAGTGATTAATGTTGTTGTTCTTCATCAGATTTTTAAAATGTTTATTATAAAACTCTATTCCGTTATCATTTTGTATACTCCGAGGTGATTTCTGCATCTCATGTAAAATCTCTTCCATAGCCGTTGAAACTTGAATGCCAGTCTTATCCTTTAATGCTGTTGCACATGCCATTTTAGAGTAGAAGTTGACGGCAATAAATATATACTTGAAGTTTTCGTTCAGTTTAGCATGGGGGATCATTTCAACCAGGTCAATCTGTACAAGATCGTCTAGGCCTTTGCTGACAATCTCTCTACTTAAGAAATTCCTACTTGCAGGTGCATGAAGCTCTGCTGCTATATTTTTCTCCGCCTCTGTCATGCTGTGATCCTAGATGACTTTAGTTCTTGAATTATTTCGTTGACTTCCTGGTTCTGATTGTTATTTCCAGCGTCTCTGGATGCGATGAGTAGTCTCAGTCGATTCACTAGTGTATTTGGGTCGTTCCAATAGATGTAATCTTATTCTGTCTGTCTGTCTGTCTGTCTGTCTCTCTCTCTCTCTCTCTCTCTCTCTCGGGATGATGTTCTTTCCATTCCTATCCTAATCCTTTGTGCTTATTGATTAGTGGGCGTATAATGCTTTTATACTTGTAAGCTTTGCTCTGTCTCACCCGTCCTTCCCTGACAAACTTTTGTCGGCGCACTTGTGTTGATTCTAGAATCCTTCTATAAGCTTCCAGATCCTCCTCGGTGTAGACATGCATTTCAGGAAATTTCTTAAAGATGAGCTCGTTCAATCCTGGTGTAGCATCGACTTTTTCTTGTCCTACTCTAATCTGATTGTTTATGAAATCAATCATTTTGCTTCCTATCATCTACATTCCATCCTCGTATCGCACTCCGTACAGTGTATCTATCTCATCCTTGTCTTTCTTTCGAACTCGTTTCAGGTAGCTAGAAATGTTCTCGTCTTTCACGTCTTTAGCCGATATAGAAGGAAGAGAGTTGTTCTTATTCTGAATATCTAGTATATCTCGAAGCGGTTCTGTTACAGGTTGAAGTGCTTCACTCATTATTCTCTGAGTTTCGAATTTCTGTCCCTTGAGCTCTCGCAGCTTTTCCCTGACTGCTTTTGTATGTTTAGCTACAGATTCTTTAAGCCTTATACTTTGGCTATCCATCTTGAAGTGAAATGATTTGTCCAGCTCTCTCCTATTTATAGTTTGCTTTGTTTAATTAGATCATGTCAATTTATATGCAATTTTAAGAGTGATATTTAGAATGTGATCGTCTTTGGCCCTTGTAGCATAAGCAGTGAAGGTTATGGCGTCACCTACTTGAATTGCTGTAGGATACCTCTCAATTCTATTATTATTTATTTCAATCATCGTAATTGTCTGTGGAGGAGAAGGCGGATGCGATAAAATACTATATTCTATCAGTTCCCCATCTACAGGAAATGTACAGGAATCGAAACCCGACACTAAAACATATCTTAGTGAAGCACCATTGTATGGCTTTGTTTGTAGTGAAACGATTAGCTTGCCTCGCATTTGATCCAGTAAAGCATTTATGACATTGACTTGGGTTTTAAGAATGCTGATACTATCCATTGATGTGGTTAGGTGTTTATCCATAGAGCTTTGTCTATTTCCTATGGTCTCCAGATGTTTGCCTACAGTTGTAACAATATCTTTAGTTGCTGCACCTAGAGATTTGTTTAAGCTTGATTGTGCTTCATTTTGTTTCCTTGTGATGAGATGTGTAACATATATCTTATTTCCTGCATCTCCGTCTTGTACAGGATCTGCTACTTCTGTTATTCTTCTCTTTCTAAATGAAAAATCGCCATTAGAATCAATTAAAGGTGTTTTCCAATTGATGTAGTCTGACATAAACTTCCTGTTAGGAACGTCAGTATCATTTTGAGCAGGTAACAAGGCTTTCAGTCTTATAGCATCCAGTATGATATTGTTTTCAGCATCCCTCTTCAAGGCATTTTTAGTAAGGTATGACATCAGACCTTAATACTGAGTTTCTAGAGATTTTTGAATGTGATTCCTAAGCATAACTTCAAATTCTCTCATTCGTTGATATGATGTTCTTTCAGCAAACTCTTGCAAACGCTCTTCTGTAGATGTCGAAAGCGCATCAATGTAGCGTTTAGTTGCTACATCGCTCTCATCTTCAGGATCTTGAACATTGGATAATCTCCTTTTCTTGAATTGGAAGTTGCCTTTTCCGTCTATGCTTATGATAAAGTGATTAAGAAGGCGTTTAACAGAGACGTCTCTCTGCAATCCGAACCTGTCAATACTCATTCTGAGCTATGAATGATAGGATTCTTTCTTATCTAGCTTAATATAAACATCAAACCCCTTTCTATACCGACCCTCGTTCATGGGGAATTCTGGAACTATGACTACAAAAGGTCTTCCTTCTGCTGAACTCTCCCAAACACTTTTGCACAAATCTTTAAATTCTTTGAATGTCATATAAGTGTTTACATAGTTTTCATATATATGCTTCAAGTGTAAATTGTCTTGTCTGAAGAGGATGATCGTATTTGTATTATCTCGAATTAAATGTTTCGGTACCTAGGCATAGGATTGTGCTAAATATAAAGAGTCTACATTTCGATGTCTACCCATGCTGTAACATGACGCAATCTTCCCCTGTTTTTCAGTTATGACGTCATCAAATATAAAAATAGAATTTTCCTTAACTTCTGATGGGTGTAGGACACTTTCTCCATCTTCAAAGGTATTCACTTCTATAGTTTCAATGTTTTCCAGTAGTTTAATCAGATATTGACATTTTGGCTGATAGAGAGACTTTTAGTAGATGTACAAGTTTTCAAAACGAAGACCATTCTCGTGTAGAATCATATTGAGTGATACATTCGTCTTTCCTGCACTTGAACTTCCTAAGATAAGAGCTCTAACGTTGCATGGAAACAACTTTCCGTGACGATCGCATCTTAGATCACTTTCAAAATCTAGAACTTGTATCGGTAGTGAGCACCCTTGCTTGATAAGCTCCATCTCATAAACTAATCTATAAATTGAATAGAATTACCCTTTGATATGAATTCCGCTATAAATCCTTGTATATAGAAGGATGTGTCAATGGGAAGTGACATTAGTATACAATGAGAGCTAGAAGTGCTAAGATCAAAAGAGGATCTGGTATAATTAACAAACTCATTAATTTGGTACCATTTGAAGCGCATTTACCCGGCTATAGATATTGTGGTCCTGGAACAAAACTGGAAAAGCGTCTAAAGAGAGGAGATCCGGGCATTAATCCCTTAGATGAAACCTGCAAACTTCACGATATAGCCTACGCTGAGCACAAAGACGCTGCTTCAAGAAATATTGCAGATAAGATATTGGCGGAGAAGGCTTGTAGCAGGGTACAATCATCTGATTCGAGCATAGAAAAAAGCTAGCTGCATGACTTGTAACTAGCATTATGAAAGGAAAAGTTTCAATTGGTGCTGGCTATAAGAAGAGGAAGCACGGTGGATTTTTACCGCTTATTCCTACTATCGCCGCGCTGGGAGCCGCTGCAGGAGGTGCAGCCCAAACTGCGTCTGCAGTAAATAAAAAAAAAGCTGCAGACCATCAAATTGCAGAAATGTCAGGACATAACAAAGTTATGGAAGCAAAAGGAAAAGGTTTTTCCAAGAAAAAGAGGAGATGAGGTTTATTGACAGTGCAGCCCCTGGCTATCGCTTCTAAAATTACCAGAAGCTTAAAAAGAAATAATGTTAAAGGGAACGGTACAGGAAAGCGGAAGAATCGCAAGATCAGCAAGAATGAGTCAAAAAACTCGGGCAGAGGGTTATACTTGTACCCGAAAAAGCCTTGAGCAATATTGATATAGAGATGTATGCTAAACGCTTGAAGATCCCTCATTTTAGAGGTGTATATGTGATAGACAATCTACCTTCAGACACTCATTTTAATGAGAGGATTATTGTGAATTTGGATTCAACTCATAATGAGGGCACTCATTGGGTTGCTGTAAAAAAAGTTGGAAGGACAGCATTTTATTTTGATAGTTTCAGCAATCTGAAGCCTCCAAAAGAGATAGAGAGATACCTTAGTGGAGTTAAGATAATGTATAATAGGAATAGGTTGCAGGATTTTAGTTGTCATCTGCGGACACTTGTGCTTGCAATTTCTCTCGCAATGAGTTATACCATTGCTGCTAGATGCACCGATTCATTGCTCACCACATATCTAAATCCTCCTCTGCAGCTTGATCCTGAAGGATTCTATGAGATTGCCCTTTGGAACTTTGACACCTTCTATTCCATTCCAAACGTTGACGATGGTAATAATCGTTTTCATTACATTTTAAATGATGAGCTGAAAGTAATCGAAATTCCTTCTGGAACATATGAGATTGCTGATATCAATAAATTCCTGAAGATTAAACTGGGATTGGAAAGTGATGTCTTCTTTGTTAGACCGAATAATAATACCATGAAGGCCGAAATGAAATACCCCTACACACTTGATTTCTCAAAAAAAATCTATTTGTTCGCTTTTAGGCCTTTCAAATACTACTGTTATTCCTCCTGAAAAGATGGTTGAATCCGATTTGCTCGTAAACTTATTTAAGGTCAGCATAATTCGAGTTGAGTGCAGAATTGCAACAGGCTCCTTCATTAATGGTAGGAGCGGTCACTCAATATACGAGTTCTTTCCTTGTGTTGCACCTGGATAGCACATTTCTCAAGAACCATCAAATCCGATATCCCTGCCAATCATCAATTCTAACTTTATTGATCAAATCACTCTTCGATTCGTCGATCAAGATGGAAACCCCATCAACTTTAGGAACGAGGATATGAGCATAAAGATTCATCTCCGACGAAATGGAAATCGATTTTAAGCCTCATCATCAAATATATAAAAAGAGTGGAATTCAACGTACTCAACGTATTCTGCCTACAACTATCAGACTGTTAACATCGAGCAATCGCAAGTTCCTCGAAGCATTGGGATATAGAATCTTATGATGGATATCTTCAATGTGACAGACACGCCTATCTTTGACGACAAGATTACCAAAGAAGAGGAGCATGAGTTTCTGCCGTATAATTCATCGGCTCTTGGTGCTAATGATGAGATTAGGATCCGTTGCCAAGCTGAAGGTTTATATACATTGCCTAGCAAGAGTTTTCTCTACATTGAAGGATCGATTGCTAAAGCTGATGGAAGTGTAACTACTGCAAACCTTAGCAATAATGCTATTGCATTCATGTTTGAAGAAATTCGACTGCATTTGAATGGTACGAACCAGAAATCCTGGTATCTCAACAACGATGCGCAACTATGCAGCTCTCAACTCAATGGAATCAAGACGATTACTAAATTTTGGATGGGCTTACCCTGGGAATGATATTGACATTGTGCATCCTGCTAGCGGAATGTTCAATGCTATAGTCCCGCTATCAATGCTCCTGATGATGATCACAAGGAACTCATTCTGAATAGCAAGTTTGAGCTGGTGCTGATTCGAAGCAAGGACTCTAGAAACTGCATTGTAGCTCCTACTGGAGCAGAAGTAGCAGTTGTTAAACTAACACAAATCGAATGGAGAATGCCCGTAATACGACTTTCTGATAGTGAACAGGTGGAGTTTCTCAAGATAGTTAAGGCAGATAGGACCCTACACGTCGCTTTTCGAACAACTGTTAACAACGCAACCTGCTGTTCCTCAAACAAAATCATTTACATGGAACGTTGCGACAACATCCAAGCCTGAGAAGCCTATGTTTGTTATGGTAGAAGCTCAAACATCCAGAATAAACGATGCAAAAAAGAACTGCTCCCAGTTTGATCATTGTAATATAACTAATCTGAGACTTTATCTTAATAGCGAATGTTATCCTTGTCATGACATGAATTTAGACTTTGGTAAATCTAGATTCGCTTCTTTGTATGAAATGTACTCCAGGTTTCAGAGTTCGTATTACAATAGAGAGAATTACCCCTTATTGCAGAGAAAAGATTTTCTCGCATATGCTCCGTTATTCATTATCGACTGTTCTCACCAGTCGGAGGAGACAGTCAACGGAGCTGTAAATAATAGACTCGAAATTCAAGCGAGTGCTAATATCCCCCCCTCAGACTATTCTCTGATTATTCACGATAAAGTATTTACCTACAAGCCCTTAACACATATCATGCAATCTCTGATTTAGTGGTATAATTATAAGGAATTGTATGTGGAAGTTTTGTAAGGTTCTCCTTTTTGAAATAAAAAACATAGTTATGAAATTGTATGTTCATGTCTTTTTATTTTTTGAGTAAATCCAGCACATACCTTCTCCATTTCCTTGTTCCTACATAGAGTTCATTATTTACACTAGACAAATTGCGTAGATTCCTCTCAATAAAGGAACAGGTTCTTTTTAAACCATTTATGTCTTCGTTTTTTAAGAATATCCTGCCATCATTTAGAGCTGTATTGAATAGGCTAATGCACTAATTTTCCATAGTTGCAATAACATTATATGAGAACACTATGTTTTCACTGTATTCTCGATACGCGCACTTTTGTCCTTTGGTAAATTTGTCAAATTCTGGGAGGCTTTTGTAGACTATCTCAGAGTCTAGCAGAGTCATATACCCAAATTTATTATTGTCACTTACGATGAAAAGCACTGGAATGTCGTAACAAAATCCTACACTCGCCCTATGCACTTTAGAGATTGAGACGTCTTGGAACCCGTTTCGATGTATTAACGCAGTCTCCATTGTTCTCTGGACTAGGCTGTTGCTTTGTAATATTCAGCATTCGAGCTTCAAGTGCTCTCAGTTTCCTGAGATGAGTTGCAAATGAATTATTCTCCTTTCTGTGCGTACGTGTTTGCTTTGCGGATCTGAAACATAATTCTTCTCGTTAGAAACAATGAATATACATTCATGTGGGATAGTATACTCAAAGCCCTTCTTAACGTATTAATGCCTTCCTTAATTAATGCTATGAAATGTTCTACACACCTAGGCTAATTTTTTTTAAATTACAATTCAGCAAAAGCCTATCTAGTAATATTTCCTTTATAAATAAGTTCGCAATGTATAGGCGAGTCTTCCCTTGAAGACCCCCAAAGCTTACACTAATTCTTGCGGTCACACATTAAGTCATTTGGCTTGATTCTTTTCAATCTTTTAGCTTTACACTTACTAAGCACATTCAACATCTCTTTATTTCCATGGTGCTGCACTCTTAAATTATGTTTCCTTGCTGTCTTTTTTATTTCTTCTGTGACTGTGTCGATCTTGAGATCTCTGTGTATCTGATCATTGCGCACATACCAAGGTGCATTAACTATTGTTCTTAGAGCTTTATTTTGAAATGTCTGTATATGTTTTATATTAGTCAATTTAGAACAGCTCCAAAGCTGTATCCCATAGGTCCAGACTGACTTTAACACCTGCTTGTATATTAATAGCTTATTATATGTGTCAAGTTCAAAATTTCTCCCAATAAGTCAGTAAAGTTTCTTATATTTGATATTTAACTCTTTTCTTTTAGTTTCTATATGATTTCTCCAATTTAGTTTTGAATCTAGTATCATTCCTAGAAACTTCACTGATTGAGCTTGAGGAATAGTTTGATTACTTATTTTTATCGGTAATATCTTAGTTTTCTTATTCGTAAAGTTGATGTGTACAGATTTAGATTCATTTAATTTTACGCGCCATTTCTTGGTCCACTCGTTGACCCTATTGACAGGTTTCTATAATTTCTGTGTAGATTCCTCTACTGTGTGTCCTATTGCCATTATTCCTGTGTCGTCAGCGAAGATAGCCATAGTAGTATCATCTTGATATTGAATATCCCTAGTAAATATAAGGAACAGTATTGGTCCCAAGACGCTTCCTTGAGGTAATCCAGCAGCTATATTCTTTAATTCAGAGTATTCATTTCCATATTTAGCTCGGAAATATCCACCTTCAATATAGGATAACAATATTTGATAAAAGTGCTCAGGTAGATCTCGTTGAAGCTTACAAATTAGACCTTTGTGCCATACTTTATCGAAGGCTTTGGCCACGTCTAGAAATACTCCAGAAAATTTTTTCTTTTCCTCTAACGTTCTTTCTATGATACCGACTATACGATGTACTTGATCAATAGTTGAATGTTTCTAAATCCAAACTGGTGTTCTGGTATTAACTTACTTTCCTCTATTATAGGTTTTAATTGCTTTAACAATAGTTTTCCAAATAGCTTAGATAATTGAGATAAGAGTGAAATCGGTCTGTATGATTCCTTATCATTAGGGTTTTTCCAGATTTAAGGACCATGAGCACTTCTGCTACCTTCCATTGACTTGGGGTATATTTAAGTCTTAATGCAGTATTTATCATGTGTAATAGCTGGATAAGATCTTCTTGTGGTAATTCTTTGAGAATGTGTCCTGTGATTAAATCATATCCTGGTGCTTTTTTGCATTTATATTCTGCTGTATTTCACGTTTTAATTCTTTGAGCGTTACACACTTAAGTTTTATACCTTCCTTTTTCTTGCCATGTTTTTTGTTCTCTTCAGATGTTTGCCTAGATAAAGGTTGAAAAATCTCTTCTAGATAGTTGGCGAATAGGTCTGCTTTATCCTTATCGCTCCTTGCTCATGCTCCATCTCCTTTTTTATTGGCGGAATTTGATTAATAGATCTTTTAATACTCCTGGTTGCCTTCCATAAAGAGTAATCGGTATCTTTATCTGCTGTTAGTCCTTTCATATAGATAGTAAATGATTTATTTTTGATGCTACTGATCAAATTATTTAAGTTATTACAGGTTTGATTTAATCGCTTTTTTATCTTCTGGTGCCCGTGTTCTCTACCTCCGCTAATTGATTATCATGTCTTTGGTCTGCATTGACATCATCATGTATAATGCAATCGTGACACGGATCTGTAACGCAGACGTCCACTTCATCCACATCAGTCCTCTCAGGATCTAGATATTCCGGAGGCACTGGAGTTATGTCCCGGATTCTGAAAGCATGAAAAATTGATATTTAGTTTTATACTAAATGTGAATTTGCTTGTTCTGCTGCCATATTTTCACGTTGCACTTACTTTTGTCTTCGACGATACACACTGCAGTCGAGATTGCATATATAATATGACGTTATTCTGTCACGCTCTGCAGGGTTTGAACATAACACCACATGGGTGTGTCCATTGCACAACTCAGAATGGTGGTGAGTGTCGTGTATGGTTCTGAAGACATCCATTACATCAGCGTCGTCTCCATAAAATTCTGGCGTGAGAGTTTTCCTCAAAAAAATAATTGTTTTGAATTAGTTATTATTAATCGATTTTATGCGAGATTTTTTTTTAAAAATATGCTATACTTACAAAATCTTCCTTTCGTAGACAGGGCAGTTCTCTGTGCAAACATGTCGCGAAGACATTTGATCGTGATACGATGGATTGGCACACACAGTTGTATGCATTAGACCATTGCACGATTCAGTGTGGAAGTAGGCGTAATGGTGTGCTTCTTCCCCGCACTCACTCCAGAGTTCATCCATATCCTCAAATGTTTTCACGTCATTTTTAGTGAAACCTTTAAAAGTAGACATAGTTGAATGCTGGCTGTTGTGCTGATGTGTTGCTTATATAGGTACACAGCAAAAACCTGTTTTTCCCCTAATAGCGAAAAGGTGGGGATGGCATCCTATCCTGATTTAGCGGTGTGGGAGGCAGGTGCATTCCCAAGCTTGGATTGGTAAAGGCTGCAGTCTCGAACTTGTCATTGACGTAGATACATCAGAAAGGTAAAGAATGCGATCCTATTCAAAATTCTTAATGTCAAAGTCTTTCTAAAGAGCTGGTTGGCATTGGAATGCTGTTATTATTTGCATTCTGATTGTTATCGATTGTGGCTACAGGAGGGGAGTGATGATTTATAATGCTATTTCTTTGTTGGTATTCCTTGGACCTCAATTGTAAGTCTAAAGAAAGGAAGGAGGGCATATAGTTAAATTGCGCTTGCACGTCTTTGGTGTCACGTGACCTCTAACATGTCCAAATATGTAAAGTATGATGCCATCTTGTGATCATATACTTGGAAATGCCAATTCATTCACCATTAAATTAATTAAAGTAAATATTCCCACCGGGTAATGTATAAAGTTTTCATTGTGTAACGATAGGTAAAATCGGATTGTATAATTAGAATCCTCATTAAATTTCAATTAGAAATGACCCCTCTAACTCCCATGTAGCTCAATAATAGCCAATTGTTTTCCCGCGAGGGGGGGGGGCGAAGCCCACGAGGGGCGTGGCCCACGGGGGGCGTGGTCCGCGGACTCATTAATATGCATCAATGATTGATAGCTGTCTGATATGCATATAAATTGCTCTAATTATTATTCAAACTTTTTATATGTAAATTTTTATATGCAAATTATTTAATTATGCAAATTAATTGCTCCAATTATTATGCAAATTTGTCGTAGAAGGTACCTTCTTAGACTACTTGTGTGTGTGGGAATGTGTCTGTGAGTGTGGTCTTGTGTCTATGTTTGTGTGAGACATTGTGTCGGTTTGTATGCGCGAGAGAATATGTCTGTGTGTGCGGTCTTGTGTTGCAAGTGTGACTGTGTGAGTGTATTAGGGCTTGTGTGTGTGCGTGCCAGTGTGTATGCGTGTAACTGTGTATATATGTGTGTGTGTGGTCTTCTGTCTGTGTGTGCAAGTGTGACTGTGTGTGGGTTAGGGCTTGTGTGTGCGTGCAAGTGTGTATAGGTGCAACTGTCTATATGCGTGTGTGCACGTACGACTGTGTGCTAGGGCTTATGTGTGCGTGTATGTGTTTGCGTGTAATTTTTTAATTGTGTGTGTGTGTGTGTGTGTGTGCAAGTATGATTGTGTGGGTGTATGAGCTTGTTTCTGTGGGTATAAATGTATGGTGTGTGTGTAGCTGTATATGTATGTTCTGATGTCCAAGGTTCGATTGTTAGCAGGGTCTAATGTTTCTTTATCTGGCCACTCATTTGAATTGTCATATTGATGATTAATTGACATTTAATACTCGGAGTATTAGATGAATTCCCAAACAAGTCTATTTCAAATCCTCCTACACCCTTCTGTAATGAAATAAAAAATAAATGAGTTATTCACGTTTTCCTGGATCGTGCAATTCTTCTGTTAGTTATAAGTTGCATTGATGCAGGTGTTCATTCCAAAAGGAGAGTTAGTGTATTCAAAGTTTCTGAGGAGGATTGTGGGTCTCTGCACCTGCTTACCTTTAGAGTGTAGGAGCAGATGTTTATTATAGCAACAGCCTCTAAAGGGAGGGTGGGTCTTTGTATTATTGGTTCCCTGTGAAACTAGCTTGGACATGTTTCACATTGATCGTTTGGAGATGATTGTTATAGCTAGTTGTCAAATGCTAACACTAGCTTGCATTTGTAGAATGTGTACTGAGTGATCACGATGTGGTGAGTGTACATGTATTTCGTCATATACTAGCGATAATTGCAGTAGGATATCATTTCTTGATTGTAAGTATTTTTTGCAATTGTTCGGTTTAGTGTGCGACAGTTTATTGTAGACCTGATAGGTTAGTTTAGGGTAATTAGATGTATTTCGTTAAAGTACTTGTGGTAATAGGGGTGGATTATCATTCTTTTCTTTAGTGGATGTATATTGCAATTGCACGATTTAGCGTGGGATATGTTGTAGGTTGGGCTACGTTGCCATTATGGGTTGAAGTGATAGAGTGGCTAGTAGTGGGTGGTGTGATTATATTTTTATTCGAGTGTTTGGTAGCATGCTTACGGCTTTTGCGGGAGTAATTACTGAGACAGTTCATTATTGACTGAGGTAATTAATGCGGACATATGGTCTAAGTGAACAAAGCATGGGGACAGTTACCCTAAGATGTGTGTGCTGGAGCCAGTTTCCAGATGTAAGTTTAGGGACTCGTAGTTGAAAAGCTGCATGGAGTAGACGTTGGTGTTACGCGAAGAGACATGAGAACTTAAAGAATTTGTGAAGTGTCCCAGCAATCGCGACAGCCCGAGTGTAATCGTTGTTTCTCAAATAGAAATACGTTATCCAAAGCACTCACGTCCTACAAATTAGAAACTTTGTCGAGAAACAAGCAATTTGTACATTCGCTATGTGGCGTGTTTCCTAGAGTTCTCTCTTTTTGCTTCAATGTGTAGTTGGTGCAAACGCCGATGTGAGAAGTTACTAAGAACAATAAACACATATAACAAAAGGTTTTAGTATCCCACTCCCTGAAAAAGTAGAAGAGTGCTCATTGCTCGCGAGGGCCACAGCAGTGGAAATATGATTAATCAATAAGTAATGGGACCACCCCATAGAATGACTCGCCCAACGTTTGGCACGTTGTAATACCAGTAACGGTAATACCAACAAAAAGAATGACGAAAGTGGAAGCAGTCATTGGCGCCCAAGAGAACTTGCAACGACGGAGAGCAGCGGGACACAGAGGTAAACCACTACATCGGGACACAGCCCTTTAACCGGAGCGGTGTTAACAGCAACAGAGAACAGGTGAAATCACACGGCGGGACACAACAGACAGCCGAGAAAAGGCTTAATCAGTGACGGAAGACCTTCCTACAAGCAGGAAGAAAATAGACCCTTTCCCGACCATTACAAGCTAGTTTCTCCCTTAAAAGTGCAGTAATAGTGCTGCAAGAGGATTACAACCGAATATCAGCATTCCTGTAGGTGACTTATATTTACATACATATTTTTGTACATTAGAATATCTTTATATTGTTTGTAATATGGAAGCTCTCCATGAAGGTCAACCGTGAATAACAGTCGCGGCCTGACCCTTAAAATCGAATTTGTTTCAAAATCATAACTGACTTGGAGAGGCTTTGCTCTGTGGCAGGTGTCGCAGGCCGTTACCGTTCACCTAACCTTTTGTCTAAGTTTGGGAATATACAGGTTTTCCAAAATGGTGGAAGTAGTCCGATCCGTCCCCGAGTGGTATAAAGCTTTATGAAAGGCTGAAATAATTTCCATTTCTAGGTTCTTAGGTATGTGTGTTTTCCATCTTTGGTTCATCATCCCGTGTTTCTTACATAACACCCTGTCTTTCTTACCCAAACTGCCTTGCATATTTCCATTTATTTCAGGCGAATGTTCTGACGGTTTCGCCAGTTTTTCTTCGCACCTTTGTAATTCACATATTTCTTTAACCTCTATAACCAGAGGAATTTCGATTTTCAGAACCATGACCTCTCTTCGCGTTCCTCCCATGCAATCGGGGTATTTGCGCATTGAGTGTTAACCCAGGCAATAGACCACTAAATCATTCAATTTGTCGGGAATGTGAATTATTTGTGCACCATATTTCACTATTTCATGCGCGAATCTGCATATCTTTGAGGTAATGCATTTACATTTTTTTCTCAGAAAAGAGAAGCTGGCGTGGTCTGAAAATATTTATAACGGTCGCTGGTAGATATAAGTCCTAAATCTTTGAATCGGGAAATACATTGCACAGATTTCTTTCTCGGAGACAGAAGCATTTTGTCAACATCGCATAACCCTCGCGATGCAGTACTAATAACATGGAATTGGTCAGGGGATGACCTTTGACCCAAAATCCTTGACATGACCAATCCACGTATTTTTCGAAAGGAATGCGATCACTAGGTCTTTGTAGCAATATATACTGTCCAAATAAGCCCCTCGCTTATCCAACTCCTGTCCTACACACGGCTTGTGCAAAAAAAAAAAGGAATTAATCCAACACCAATTGTCCATAATAATTGGCTATACTATGAATCCTGGGACTTAAAGTACTTACAACATTGTAAGGCGCCATTGGGGTTGTCATCTCAAAATAATTTTAGAATACCTTGTGGTTTACAGGGAAACATGCGAGTCAGTTGAGAAATTCAATGCTATGCCGGAATGTTACCAAGGTAGCTCAGTGGAAGAGCAACCGGCTAGAGACTGGGAGATTCATGGTTCAAATCCCAGCTATGGCATTGAATTTTTCAATCTGACTCTACCTATCCAACTTGTGTCCTACACATGGCTTGTGTGAAAAAAACAATTCAATACCAATTTATCATAATGGTGGGCTATACTATACATACCTGGGACTTAGTCGTCGCCCTCCGTGGTGTAATGGTTACCATGCTGACTTCATATACCCAAGGTCGCGGGTTCAAACCCGGCGGAGGACAATGGATTTTTTCGGGCGTAAAAATCCTTAGCATGGATTCCTTCGGAAGGGAAGTAAAGCCGTTGGTCCCGTGTCGTAGATTTACGGCACGTAAAAGAACCTCAAGCCTGATTGAGAGGCCTCTGAGCAAAATTAAGCGGTCTTTCACGCCCAATTTAGAATGGGACGCTGAGAACCACAGCAGTTAAAGAGCGTCCATAAATAACACGACATTTTTTATTTTGGGACTTAGTCGCCCTTTGTGGTGAAATGGTTACCATGCTAACTTCATACAACCAAGGTCGCTGGTTCAAACCCGGCGGAGGACAATATATTTTTTTCGGGTGTAAAAATCCTTAGCATGGCTTCCTTCGGCAGGGAGGTAAATCTGGTGGTCCCGTGTCGTAGATTTACGGCACGTAAAAGAACCTCAAGTCTGATAGAGAGGCCTCTGAGCAAAATTAAGCGGTCTTTCAAGCCCAATATAGAATGGGACACTGAGAACCACAGCAGTTAAAGAGCGCCATTTACATTTTCCTGGGACTTAAAGTACTTACAACATTGTAAGTCGCCATCGGGGTTGACATATCAAAATAATTTGAGTTCACCTTGTGGTTTACCGGGAAACATGCGAGTGAGTTGAGAAATTCAATGCTATGCTAGCATGTTGCCATGGTAGCTCAGTGGAAGAGGAACCGGCTAGAGACCGGGAAATCCGTGGTTCAAATCCCGGCTATAGCACTCAATTTTTCAGTCTGACTCTGCCTATCCAACTCCTGTCCTACACACGGCCTGTGAGAAAAAACATTTATCCAAGCCCTTCAGTGTTTCGAATGCTTGCTGTTGACCTTCTTTACTACAGCGTCATTTCACCCCCCTTTTTAGCAACTTCTTGATTGCCTCAATTATGCTAGCATATCTCTGTATGGATTTTGATTGGTAATTTAAAATGCCTACCGATTTACGTATTTGTTTAATGGTACAAGGCGGCGGGATATTCATCACTGCTTCTATTCGCTTCTTATCCGGTTGGAGTCTCTTTTCTCTTTTCGTTAATGATGTACCCGAAGACTCTACTTCCTACACACAAAACCGGGATTTCTGTAGAAACATAATTTACATTTTACATATGTTTCTCAAAATGTTAATCAATTATGGGGAAGTCATCTACGTAGCTAAGCGTGGCATCTCCTAATATCTTATCTATAGCTCTAAGTAGTCCTTTCCCCGACGCACGGAGGCCGAAGACACAACGGTTATATTCTAGCTGGACCCCCTCAAAAACGAAACAAGTGTACTTTTTTATTTCCTCTTTCAACTCAATTTGCCAATATGACGCGGTTAAATCTATGGAAGATATGCATCGGCCTCTAGGTATCTTGGCTATTAATTGCCAAGGATGTGTTCATTTATAGTGCGTCCCTCTAGAGTCTTACGCAGGGATCCGTCTTTCTTGACTACCCAACAGACACCGTTTATGATGTAGGAATGGGAGATTCTAATTGACCCTTGTTTTTCTAACATCTGTTTAATTGCTTTGCGCCTTCTCCTGTAATGCTATCGGTGATTAAAACGCTTCACATCCTCCACGACAAAACTGTGTTGGTCAGCGGTGCCCTTCCCTGATAAACGACTAAAGGAATCGGCATTCGCGATTAATACTTCTTTTAAGCGGTACATTTATTCTTCCGTCAGCATATATGCGTTCTCAATCATTTTTTGCATTAGGGCCAACTTATTGTCTTTACAATCGCGGATGAGGGAGGTAAATATTTTCTCTCCCTATCTCTCTTGATCAGGAAAACCCCTTAAAGAAAAATCATTATGCTGCTACCCACGCTCTAATAGCACCAACTATTGATGTGTTTAAGTTGGTTTGCTCGCTTTGGATTTCGATTACAAGGTATATGTATTCGTTAGCTTGCACACGGGCTCTTCTTTTGCTATACCATCTACAGGGATTTAGATTAAAAGTTAAATTAGCTTTTTGAGCAATTGCAGACATTTGATGCATGCCAATAATGGTATCTTGAAAATCTTGAAGGTGATTAAGCTCATCTTCTGCTATATCTCGCCGTGAATGTATAATATAAATGGTGCCAATAATTGCGCCCATCATTGTTGTTGATCTGAAGTCTATATGTAGTTTCCAACCAAGCAGTGTGCCGGAATCAGGCACTGTCCAAAGTTTAATGCAGTGGTATCCCTTCCGCTCGACCCTCTCTCCAGAGGCGATCTTTAAAACCCCTATTTCTTGGCCAAGGTATTGTACGAAAGACTGTTCATCATTCATATTCTCCTCGCCCGGGCTTCAGAAATGTCATCATTTTGAACAGAGTACACAAAGGGTACGAGGATTTCTTTTCCCTCCTTATTTCATTTCACGTTTCCATCGGCAAAATTCATTATAGCCTTCAGGTCCTATAGCATGTCACTTCCTATAATGGCATCACAAATTAAGTTGTTGATGACTAAGAAATCATATTCAGAAATTTCTCCCGCTATCTCTATGCGTAACATAGTTTGAAATCTGATCCTCTGCACCGTTTTCCCGACAGCTACCTTACACACTACATTGGAGCTAGGAAATGTCATTAACTTAGCATTCCTGTTTAATAAATCTTGAAAGAAATTCATACTGCAGACACACAAACTGGCTCCTTAGTCAACCGTAAAATTAATTAATTTACCGGCAATTTTCCCTTCCATCTCAGGACATTCCGTCTCAAGTTTGTTAGAATAATCCTTAAGCATTATCAGATTTTCACTGTCATCTCCAAAGCTCATTTCGGGCCTTAACCCTGTGCAATAGACTACCCGAGATTCATGAGCAATCTTTTCCAGGTCCACTAAAAGATTGCAAGTTGATTTTCCTGCTCACGCTCATTCACTTGAGAGACTCTGTTTCGTACAGGTGATACTAAAATCTCTTGATCTCTCCGGCGGAAATATGTATTATTCACGTGCGGACTATTTCTGTCGGATGGGTTTCCCCCACGCGGGTAATATTCCTCGTCGGAAGCATACTTACCCCCACGAGCTCTTTGATAATATATGTTTTGAGGCCCCCTGTAATTGTATGGCCCGGTATAGGAATTTCGCTCCGCCCTTATTAAATTAATCTGATGTTCGCGCCTGTTGTCTCTCGGTCTCCCTTCAAACCTCGGCGGGCATTTTGGTATCTATTTCTGGCGTCATAGACACGGCCGCGGTTTGCATTAGAGATTCTGGCACTTCGATATACATTCTGATGGCCACGCCCATTTCTTTGATCATTTACCCGTGGTCTGTAATCACATTCTCTCTCCCAATTACTGTTTTCAAACGCCGAAAAACTAGGTCCGTTAACTCAGCTAGGTCCGGCTGCAATAAGATAGTTGATAGTCTGGGACGGAACATGTTGAATAATTTGATGAATAAAATCAGCTTCACTGACTGGTGGCTCTAAAAGACGACAATTTTGTGCACAAATCAGCAAACAATCAGTCATTGATTGTCTCCCGTTCACATTGTACCGGCCGTTACTTAACATTGACCTAGTTTTGTTCTGGCACTCAAATATTGATTAAGGAAAATCTTTTTAAAGTAATCATACGAACAATTTTCAACCAATACAAGCCTCGACCACGTCAAGGAGCTATTCTTAAGCGCTTTACGCACGATAAGCATTTTCAGTTGTTCCAGTATACTTTTTATTTGAAAGTAGTGATCCAAATCAAAAAGAAACTGTCTTGTATTTATGCCTTCTGATTCATTAAAAACTGGAACCACCAACTCATTTAACAATTGCCCATATTGACTATAACTGTCCGAAGTAAGAGTGGAAAGATGAAAAATACCAGACGAAGGTCGAGGTTCAAAGTTCGGAACAGCTCTTCTGGGCATATCACTCGCTTCACTATTTACACTGTTCACAACGGAGCTCTCATTTCTGCTACTTACAACTGCTCTAGCAGCACTCCATTAGGAATACTCCTTAATTCTGTTTCTACCCTTCTCAAAGACCCCCTTTGCTCTCCTACCCGTCTCTCATTTTCTTTTAACCCTTTTTTCAACTTCCAGATGAGCCGACAGCAACTTCGCAACTTTTTAAGTTATTTAGTTTATAGCTCTATCCTCGGGCTCCAGTTCAGCCTGAAACAATTTTAAACTCTCATTTACTTCCTTATGTACTGCACTTTTCACAGCTCCTAGCGTATCCGTAAGTATTTTCCTAGTTACTGTATTACTTCCTTCACATCTCACTCTCTCTCTCTCTCTCACTCACACACACATCTTTAAGTTTTTCATTCACGTCCCTCCAAACCGAACACAATTCTCCCTGAATTTCAATAATGCTCTCCTATTGGGTGCTTAAGACCTCCTTCACTTTTCCCTCCAAACCTTGTTGCCCAACGTTTAAATGTTCTCTTAGTTTTGAGTCCTGAATTTTAATACCTTCCGCTAATTTGCTATCTAGGTATCTACTTAGGTCAGTTACCTGCTCCTTAAATTGTTCTTTTATCTCCCTATTTTGCGTATCTACCTGCTCTTTGAGCTCTCTTACTTGACCACTCATTTCATCTATTGTCTCTAATTTACTACACATTTCCGCTTTGTTCTCTAGTTTACTTCCCTTTAAATTGCATCTAGTCTCTCTAATTTACTACCCATTTCATTTATTTTCTCTAGCAGAATTTTAGAACTGCCTCCCGTAATATTTACTACGACTTCATTGCTACTTTCAGTAGTCATCTCTTAGTCTTTTCCCCCTGAACCTTCAACAACTTAACTGCCCGCAGCTTCCATTGCTACCTGTCCTAACAGCACCTCTCTTTTCTTATCTTGAACTATAATCTCGCCTGAACTGTTCCTAATTAATTTTTCACTGCGGCGGAACATCCAATTGACATTTAATCTCCCTTTCTTTACATTAACGTCTATTCATGCAATCCACTACAAATTACTATTACAGATCTACATGCACATACATTAAATATAATGAAAGTTTCATTTGCTTTAAATTATAGCAATCTGACCTTTGGCGCTGTGGTCGCTGAGTTGGTGCAATTTCCTTTCTTCGTTTCGTTGTTATTGCCGAATCTCGTAAGCATTGTGCGCCGTTCCTCTAGTCTCCAAGCTCTCATTGTTGCCTCTTCCCTCAATTGTTGTCAGCTGCCTCCATTGTCACTTCAATCGCGCCCCAGAGTTGAAAAGCCATACTTACGACCGGTCCTCTTCATCTGTCACCATATACCTTATCTGGTGGGTTCTCCATCGCCTCCTCACTTTGGGCTGTCTATTTATGTTGCATCCGTGCCCTTACAGTCTGGCATCCAATCAGTCGCTGTCAGGATTATGTTGCCATATACCACGTTCACAATTTGTAGCATCTATCTCCCTCCATCTGCTGACCCCTCGCGCAATGATTTAGAAGACCTAGTTCCTCAGTTACCAACACCTATTCTGTTGCTCGGTGACGTGAATGCCCACCATCTCCTTTGGGGCTCACCTCGGGATTGCGCGAGAGGTCATCTAATTGCGATTTCTTAGACAGTCATCATCTCTCTCTCCTGAACACCGGAGAGCTGAACTTTCTTTCTGACTCCTTTAATAGCAGTTTCCTTACAATAAAATATCATCTCTGATTTATGCTCTAGTGACCACTATCCAGTAGTTATAAGTCTCTCAATTTATGTTGCACACTTTTACCTTGATGGCGCCTAGATCAGGCCAACTGGAACCTTTATACCCGTTTGGCTATTTTTCACTGCAGTAACAACGATCCGGTTGATTTCTTTGTTCAACATCTCACAGCCACCATTCTTTTTGCTGCTGAGCAGTCTATTCCGCGCTCGACTGGCCACCCTGGTCGTTGGTGGACAGATGAATGCCGTAATGCCATTAGTGCTCGCAAACGTGCTCTCCGGGATTTCCAGCGTCGCCCTACACTGGATAACCTGCTACAATATAAAAAACTGCGTGCAAAATCTAGACAAGCTAGAAAGGATGGTAAGAAGACATCATGGAGCAACTTTGTAGCGTCTTTTAATCGACACACACCTTCCTCTGTCGTATGGGATAAGGTCAGGCGTGGAGCTGGCAAAGGACCCGTATCCCATCGCCGATCTAAAAACAACCGCAGAGATCATAGTTGAATCGTTTGGCGTGGCTAACGCTCTTGGCAGTGTTTTCGCTCACGTGACAACTATTCGCCTGAGTTTCTTCCATTTAAGGCTAAGGTGGAATCTCAAGGGTTCGTCTTCTGTTCTGGAAACCTTGAGCACTCTAATCGCCTTTTCACCATGGCGCAGCTAGAACACGCACTTTCATCTTCGCGAAACTCTGCGCCAGGCCAGGTCCTGATGTTATCGAGCTTAAAGCGATAGCAAACATGGTTAAGCCCAATATAGCAAGATGGAGGAAATAAAGTTGACAGACCTCTCATTGCCGTATATGTTAGAAGGGTTTTTTTTTTTTTTTTTTTTTTTGTTAAGCCAGTCGCTCAATATTATTATCTCATGTTGCACTTTTTCACTTGTCCTTCGGACCGTATTATGCACTATTGCCTTCACATATTTGTTAAAATATCTAAAATGTTTCTGTATAAGTTCTCTCTGTGCCACTGGCCACGCTCCTCCATTTTTTGTGGATTTATCTTTTATCTTTTTTCTGGCGTTATGCTGCATTTCACAATCGTGTAGTAAAGGTGTGCGGTCCGTGTGGCTTTCCGACATGGACATGTAGAGTCGTTTAGGATCCCTATTCGGTGAAGATGTGATTTATTTTTGCCGTGTCCTGATACCATTTCGGAGATCTCTGATGTTATTTGGGTTTTGAGTTTTTAATCTGTCTGTAACTGACCGGAAGTACTTCTTGCAGGTGGCATCTTTAGCTGTGTTGTTCCATTCGTTTTGCCATTTGATATTTCCTTCTTCCCTTATCTCTGTAATAGCTGTTGATTTTTTTTTTTTTTTTTTTTTTTGTATACTCAGTGGTTCCGTTAGTTTCTATCGCAGCTTCCTTCGCTAATTTATCTGCCATTTCATTGCTGTGATTTGCGACATGGGCTTTTATCCAGCTAAAGTGTAGTGTGCAGTTTTGTTTCCGGAGTTTCTTTAATCCTTTTTCTTACTTCCGATATTATGAATCCACATTTAAAGTAGATTTTTAGTAGATCGAGAGTAATTTGACCATCTGTGTAAGCTGCCACAATTGTTTCTTCAGAGGCAATTTGGTCTATGGATGGTATGGCTTCTAGGGCTATATGTATTTCGATCTGCTCCGCTTGATTGTTTGAGTAGTGCTGGGACAGTTTAGATTTCCATGTCTGAAGAATCTGTCCGTTCTTTAAGATAGGTGTAGCAGCTCCTATAATATCCTGGAGTTTACTGCCATCCGTGAATATTTTTATTTTGTAGCTGTTTGTTTCTGCAATCTCATGCTTCTTTCCGGCGGTTGTGGCCACTCCTCCTTGTTCAGTGGTGCATCAATACCTGTGGGGTCATCAGTTTTACTATGAATTGCTTTGTATATCTGTGCTGTGTTTCAGCAATACTGGTCCCCTTTGGTTTAATACCAGCTATAACACATAATGCTTCGTATGGTAGTGTTTTATAGGTTTTCGTTGTGATATTGTTAATTCTTTGTACTCTCTTCAGTTAATTTCAATTTCTCGGTTTCCTTAGTGCTTACTCCTATATTGAAGCTCCGTATGTTAACAAAGGTAATATTGCTCCCTTATATGTAGTCTTTAATGCTGTATGTCCTAGCCCCCAGTGCATTCTTCCTGCTCTTCTTAACACGTTCATTAGGCTCATTGCCTTGTTTGCTGCTGTCTCGATTTGTTTATCAAAGCGTAGTTTGCATTTGAGGCATATTCCTTAGTATTTCACTTCTTGGACTTGCTTGATTCGTTCATAGTTTACAAATATACTGATTTTTTTGTTAGTAGACGTCCGTTTCCTTGAGATTAATGTTGTTATAGATTTGGATTTGTTGAATGTTATTTTGCCGTTCTTTGTGCATTTTTCTATATTCCGGATGTCAGTATTGGCGCAATTTTCTGCCTTGTTCTCACTGCCTCCTGTTGAAAGAAGTATTAGGTCATCAGCGAATGCAAAAAGCCTTGAGTGGCTTGAGAAGTTGAAGTTCAGCAATGAGTTAAACATGATGATCCAGAACCCTGGCTAGCTACAGGATTCCTGTGGACCTCCTTTGGTTGCCTCCTTTTTAACTCTTAGCGTGTTTGCTGAGAGCATAGCTGATTTGTTGCTGAAGTATTATGTGCTAACTTATAGAGGTTCTTTGGGCATCTAAGTTCTTTTATATTGCATAAAATACTTGGCCACCATTCTGCATCAAAACACATTTTACGACCGGACTCACTAGAACAACACTACGTTTTTTCTAAGACTCTGTTCCATGCAATTTTTAACCCGCATCACTGCCCCTATTAGTCCTATTTGCGGAGTGAACCCGAATTGGTTGCTATTTAGTAATTTGTTTTTGTACGTGTGGTGAAGAATTCTGCCTATATAAGTTTTTCCAGCACTTTTCTACCGATCGCACTGCAAGATTTTGCAGGGCCTGCTATACATGTATGCTCTTCTATTTGCCCGTGGCGCGGCATCTCTAATCTTGCTCAAGAGCTTATGACAGGCTTCTTGCGAATCCTTCTTTGATTAATTGCATGTAACTAACATCTGTGTATAGATTTATTAGTTCTCATAAATCGAAGACGCAGAGATAATTCTTAGCTCATTAAATGTGTAGCTTTATCACTTGCTGCAGTCTCTATGCTTGTACTATTTTCAATAATTTTGAGTAAGCAATTATTGTGACGTCACTGCCATGAGCGTCAGTTGTTAGTATGCACCCAGGTTGAGGAGAAAGAGATTGCGCTGCAGCTCTCCGTGTCATTTCGGCCGTGACTGCATCTGGGTGGGATAGCGCAGGTCTGAAGAAGGAGCTGCTGGCGGACGTTGATTTGGGGTCACTTCTGAGAAAAGCGGAGACAGGAAGTGGACCGACCTGGAAGGATATCGCACCCAGAGGTAGTGTGTACAAGTTCCCACTGGCCCTAGTGAAACTCATTGAAGTTTAAGGAAGAATACTGTTCAGAGTATGAGAGTGTCCAGAAGGTAATACTCAGGGAGAGCAGCTGATAATCCCTCGGAGTAAGTTTGCTGAAGTCCGGAAGGAACTACGTACGGGGACCTCGAGAGGACTTCTGCGATCCAACCAAATCACAGGCAAACTCGACAACTGTACTGCTGATTGAGACTACGGGCAGACGCTGAGAAGTGATGCCCCAATATCATGTGCGTGGCAAGTCACAGCCTACAGATCAGGAGTCAAGTTTGCATGCAGAAGTATAATGCGGAGCACCTTTCGATTCTCAGCCATTGATGTAGCATGGATTAGTTCAGCAAGTGGCCGGATGTGCGCCATCCGTAACCATAGACCATGGCAATCGCGAGCTGCCTGGTATAAGAACTGTTTTGTCACTATGGGGTACTACTGGAGCTACACAGCGATCAGGGTATCAAGTTTGTGGCCAACACGATGTGGGCAACACTGGAGCCATTTGGAGTACAAAAGATGCACGACATATCTCCAGTCTATTCTCAGATGGCATGATTGAGCGGTGCATCAAGACTCTAGAAGAATATTTGAAGATGGTGGTGGCCAATCTCTAGAGCGACTGACATATGAGGAAACCACTTTTCTTGCTGTTCTTCCGCTTTTCAATACCTGCGGCACCGCTGGTTTGGCCGGCAATTCATCAGCCGAGGTTTCCAGTAGGGTGGTTTGGTGAAGTTATATCGCCCTACCCGAGGTGCTCTATGAGGACGTGGCTAACATAATTGCCCAGACAATGAAAAACGATCTGTAGGAAATTGTGGGCCTTTCTATTTAAATTGCAGGCATTGTTTGCTGCTCCCAGGAAGGCGCTTCCCACGTGATCGTGGTCGCTGATTTTCACATCACGTTTTCCAAACCCATTTTTACATATACGGCAATGAGAAGTCTGTCAACTTTATTTCCTCCATCTTGCTATATTGGGCATAATCATGTTTGCTATCGCTTTAAGCTCGATAACATCAGGACCTCTAAGGAGCATAAATTTCGGTAGTGAGTTGTCATCGCAGCATACTAGTTTTAGCGATGTTGCCATTGCGTTGTCATGCTGTATAGCTCTGGTCCAGCTCTCGGAAGTCGAAGTCTCACAAGGGTGAATTTTTGCTAGCTTTACTCTCAATGTTAGCGCACACTGTAAAACTTGCAGGCGTATCCTTTGAATAGGTTGAAAACTGGCTAACATCATCCGTTGCAGGCATCTTAAGAACTTGAGCTTTTGACACTTGAGCTGTTGTTTATTCAGATGTTCTGCTGTTGTGAAATGTGACATGCAGAGCTCACGGATCCAATATTTGGTCATTCTCTTTGTGAAATAAATGTTAATTTTGTCTTAAGTGTCTTTAATGAGACAATAGTGAAATTTATCCCCCTCTGCAATCATTAGCAGATCCATGTGTAGTTTTGCTTTGTTGTTGGTTGGTAAAGAGGAATCATTGTGTTGTTATCGTCTTGGCCAAGTACAGCAATCTAAGTACCTGGATTTTGATTTTGAAATTGGTGGAAGTCCAATGCGGTATAATTGAACTCTGTTAATAATTCTTCCATTGCATATTTGCTGGTCTTTTCGGGGTGTACCTTTACAGGATACTTTCAGCTCAGCGTGCATCATGCAAAGCAGAATTTTTTATGTTTACTACGGCATGTTTATGTTTTATTGAGGCTGGTAGCTCCGTGTAGCGTGATGTCATGAATGATGTAAAATTTACTCGAGAGTTACGGAAAGTAAAGATTTTCCACTTATTGACCTTGAAAATGTGAAATGTTTCCAAGCGTTTCATTCATCATGAAGTAGATAAAGCATCAAGACCGGAACATTGTAACTGCAATTTAGTACTACTATTGAAATGAATGGTATCAATATGATTGGAGTCAGGAGCCTGGATCATGTATGCCACCTGCAATGAGCAGATGAATTTCATCTCAGACTGATTTCTGGCCAGTATTGGCCTCATCTCATCAATCACTAGAGACCTACATCTCTCTAGGAATGCCTAGGAGTCATTGTTATTGACAGAGTTTGTACTTTTTAATTAAGTTTGGGGCTTTAAAGGCCTTCTCTATAATTTACACTCTAGTGAGCTAAGACTGACCAATAATACATAGGAGCGTGCTGGCGTACTATCATCACCGTCGTGTGTCAGATTCCGATTCGGGGGTTCTCCTGCACCCTCCTGACTCTTGTAGAGGCTGTGGGTGAGGTACAACTCCTAAGTATGTTTTTCCCCGGTTCGATGGTGTGCTTCGCTGCATTCAAAATGCTCGATCTAAATGAAGGGGAGATCTGCATCTCTCGGTTGTTTGCAGCTGCCGGATCAGCCCTGGCAGCTGCGAGCTCAATGGCGCATGCTGGGTCAGCCATAGTGCCATGGCCTCATCTCACATCTCATCCCCCGAAGTCTCCTCCCAAAGGGCGCAATGCTGTGGAAGTCTCGGAGAAGTCCTCACATCCTTTAAAGGCTCCTCCCAAAGGGCGCCCTCTGTTTCAGTGTTATCACGAGGAGGCATTGAAGCAGCTCAGGGATGTTATCGATCAATGTCGTTTTTCTCTGTAAATATAGTAAATTAAGCCGAAAAATACTTTTTCAGGTGTTACGATATCAACTATTATAGATGTTTGCAATTTTTTTGTGAAATGTAAAATTTACCGTCTAGAGAATTAAAAGTCTCACACAGCGGACTGATCTCATTGACTGGTCACGTTTGCACTGGGCTGCTCCTCCGCCTAATGCATCGCCCAAAACGGATCACCGTTGACCTGTTACTTTAGGTACTATTTTATTAATGATTAACATATTCATTTTATGCCTTGGTTTTAGTGACGTTGGTTTTTTTTTTAGAGGATACTAATAACCAAGAAGTTGAGTGCCCTTAAACACAACTTATCAGCATCATCAACATCATCAAAACAACTGCAGGTGCTATTGTTGATCCGTTCGGCGAGGCTATTAGTTTTGGTAGTGCTTTCGTTCAAATTACTAGCGCAGAAATTATTCGCTTGAGTTTCTTGCAATTAAGGCTCAGGTGGAATTTCAAGGATTCTCCTTTCCTTGGGGAAACCTTCAGGACTATGATCATACCTTGACCATGGCGGAGTGGGACCATATGGTTTCATCTTCTCGAAACCCTGCACACCAGGGCAAGACGGTATACATGCCCAAGTTATGTAACATCTCTCCCCTTAGGGCATGGTTTTCCGTCTAAGGTTCCTATAATCGCGTTTGGTTTGACGCCACTTTTCCAGAAAAGTGGCTGGAGGCCACAATTCTACCCATTTTGAAACCTGGAAAGAACCGTCATCTCCCGCTTTAGACAATTTCTGTTTGGGGCTCCAAAAACCGCTTTCGTTTCTCAACTGAAAAGTCACTCTGCGCAAAACTTATGGAGCCGTAGGAGGCGAATACCGCCTTCTCTTCGACTTGGTCCAAATCTACTACCATTTGCCAATAAGACAATATTCTGTAGGTTGTAATTCCATTAAAACGTTGCTGGTCACCACATACAGCACAGCTGAGAGCGTGATGTAACTTTTCCATGAATATCTTACGGATACTGAGAGGCAAATGTTGGGGAGCGAATCGGAGAATGTTGCTGCGTCTTAATCGCTCACTGATCCGACACAAGTTGGATTACGTAGGCATAGTTTATTCTGCAGCAGGACTATCTGTTCACATAAGATTAGGCACTGTCCATAATCAGAGACTCCTTTTGGCTTTTGGAGCTCTTCCAAACAGCCCAGTTGTCAGCTTTAACCCTGAATCGGCAGAACCACCTCAGCAATAACAACGTGATGTCCTGATGGCATATTATGGCTGTAGTCATTAGTGAATGTTTGCGCATTCAAAGTTTACTCCCTTTTTCAACACCGGTTTGGACGAATGTTATAGAAATCTCTCGCATAATCCAAGCCTTGCAGATTTTTATATCCGTGGGCTTCTTCGGAAGCACAACATTGAAATGCCCAGCATGTTTCCCAGAGAGATACGGTGCAACCACCTTGATTACGTGCTACATACCAAGTAGATATCGGAATGACGGCATGCGGAAAATCTACAAAGCGTGTGTCTAGTAACCGTTCTTGTTTTTTTTTTTTAAATTTGTATCTCCTTACAATGGCCGAATTGGTAAGTATCTCGATGTGAATAAGTGCACCAACGATGTTGGATGTGCCTTTGTTACTGGAACCCACCCATATACTTTCGGTTTCTATTGTAGCACATCCATTTATACTGCAGAGCTCTATGCCATATAGTGAAACATTATCCATGTTCGCCGTCGAAATTTAAGTAACGCCGTTTTTCTGAGTGATTCCGCTAGCCCCCATCTACAGCACAACAAATTCAGGATGCCATCCAAGTTTTACACGCTTCCGGCGTTAATCTGGAATATGCATAGCTCCCAGGTTACGTTGGCTGGCTGAGAAATGAACTGCGGATCTAACAGCAAAGACGACAACCTCAGAACCAAGAATTACAATTAATTATGTAACATTTGAATACTTTAGGCTGTTGTGCGGAGAGTAGTGATTTTGTGCTGGAACGGTCTGCACTCTGCGGCAACAAGCTGCATCTGATGAAGGATGTTTCTGTAATCTGGGTAACCTCGTCTGGTGAATTTCGTCAGGAGGGATTGATTTTGGCTCGGTTACGCTTGACCACTTCAATTTTACACATGGTTATTCCTTTTAAGAAGGATCCTGCTGCTATCTCTCCGCTCTGTGGAGCAGCATTGTCAGTACGGAATATGATGCTAAAGTACGATGCTTTAGCAGCTCTTCGTTCATGTTTATAGCTGCCGGCCTCCCTCGCGGAAGTCCTTGCCGTTGACCACAGCTTTTTTATAGCTAAAATGACATATCCAATAAGGATTTAGTTTTTAGATTACTCCATCCCATTTGATTTTAGTAAGTTGGGATTTAATGGTTTTTAAATGCCTTAATCACCGGTGAATTTTTACCCAACGAGCTGGTTTTAGTTACTATTAGTATCCTTTTTGCTCCCTTTTTGGATATTTTGCTCCCTTTAGATTAGGTGGGTTTTCGCCGCCTATAGTTTTATTCACTATATTTTGTACTGACTTCGTTATTTTATCGTTAACTTATTTTTTATATTCTTCTATGCTTTGGTTTTTGAATCGATTTTGTATAAGGACGCTAATGACCTTAGTAGTTGTGCGCCCTAAAACACTAACCCTCATCATTATCGGCCGCGCTGTGGCAGAGTGAATACACCACTCGCCTTTCTTTTTGCCGGCCCAGATTCGATCCCAAGTGACCACATGTGGAATTTGTAGTGAACAAAGCGGTGCAGGAGCAGGTGTGCACCGGGTTCTCCAGTTTCCTCATCATATTCCACCGGTGTTCCATCTTTACTATATGTATCATCAATTGCATCGCCTGCAGTACCATAGTAGTAAAACTGGGCGTTAAACACTATAAAAAGATCACAATCATAAATACTGTGTCTTTTATTTATAACCGACACTGGCATTGATGGCGTTCTATCACGATCCCAGAATGACCAGGAGTCGGTAACTGCGTACTACACCAAGTCGCTCTCCAAATCAGAAAAGAACCGCGTTACCCGGCGGCAAGAGCACCTGGCAGTAGTAAAGGCGTTGGAGCACTTCCACTAGTACCTGTACGGTCAAGCAATAAACCTGAGGTCTGACCGTTCCGCCGTGACCAGGCTATTAAGCTTCAAAAATCTGGAGGGCCAGATCTCGTTGTTTCCAGAGGCGGCAAGAGTAGAACTTTACATCAGAATATCGAAAAGGAAACAACCGTTCCATTGGAGATGCCTCTTCCAGACGGCCCGGTCCAGATGAGTGCGGCCACTGCACTAAGGTTGAAGAGGAGGAGCTTACCGAAGCTGCCCGTGTTATTTCAGCAATACCTGCAGCTGGATGTGATAGCGCATAATTGAGGAGGGAGCCCTGGTGGAGGTCGACTTAGGCCCACTTCTGGGATAAGTGGAGGTAGAGACTAAGCCGAGCTGGGAAGACAACGCACTGAGTCGAATGTATAAACCCTTTTGGATCAATGGGACTCATATAAGTTAAAAGTCGGCAGACATCAGATAAGAAGACCCAGCTGATTCTCCCTCAACGATGATAAATAGGGCGCCCTCAAAAAACGTGCCAACAGCCATAAATAAAATCAAGAAATAACTGGAGCTTAAAGATATTAAAGCAAACTATTCATTTCTAAAAACAAGGAACCCAAGCCGAAAAAAGAAGAGAAAAGGCAATAAAAATAAGAAAAGCTAGAAGGCAATAAAAAGGCGTCAGAACATAAAAGTTAAAAAAAAAAAAAAAACCCGCAAGAAATGCTCCATCATGTAACGTAAGAGAAATAAAATGATCTAAAAGCACAATGTAAAAGGTACTTTAGATAAAAACATAAAAGCTTTATCTGTTGCTCCTTCATTATTAGCCAGTGCCTCCGCTAAGCAGCAGGGAGCGAATGTGTGCTAGAGCAGCACACTCTAGCAACAGATGACTTACAGTCAACGCTGCTTCACAGAGTGTACAGACAGGAGCCGGTTTCTGCTTAAAAATTTAACTATGTGTAAAAATACAGTGACCGATCCGCAAACGAGACAATAGCACCTCCTTTCGGCAAGACTTACGAGAGAATGTTACCCAGGGAGATCCTTCACTTTCCTGAGCTTGTTGCCATGGAGAAACGCCGACTCTGAATGTCAGCACGAGAGCATCGCTCTCCGTACAACAAGCCTGAAGTCTGCAGTGATTACAATAGGAATCGCAGTACTGGGCAGCGGTGCTGCCGTCTGAGTTACCAAATCCGTTAGTTCATCACCCTGCAAACCGACGTGACCAAGAATCTATGTACACTCCACACGAACACTGGAAGTGTGTAAGATGTGGAGGTCCTGGATGCGCTGCACGATAGGATGAGGGTTGTACAACTCAGGAACGCTCTGAAGGGCAGTAAGAGAATCACTCATTATAAGGCAGTCTCCCAAATTCCGACGGCGAACATAAAAATGGCTCGATAGATAGCATATAGTTCAGCAGTATAACTAGATATGCTACTATGCAAGCCAAAGTATATGTTTCGGTCCCAGGTACATAGGCACATTCAGCACCATCTGCCGTCGGTGTATATACAAATGCAGCCATGTAGTGCGATAACAATTCTAAAAAACAAGTATGGATTCTAGATACAGGCATCGCAGATTTCTCGTACACCGTCATCCCAAGATCTACCTAGGAAGCAGCACGTAACCAAGGGGTGTGCACCCTATGTCCATTGGAAAACATGCGAGGAAGTACGATATCGTGTTTCCGAAGGAGCTTGCGGAAAAGGAAACCTGCAGGCCTGGGACTGAGTGACAAATTTCCGTATCATTCGTCCAGCGCGGTACTGAAAAAAGGGGTAAAAGCTGGATGCGAAAGCATTCCCCTAAGCCCATAGCCATAATTACTTAGCAATATTTCACGTCGACATCGCAGAAGGGGTTTTGCCGATTCGGCGCAGACGCTAACAACTGGGTTGGTTGGAAAAGCCCCACTACCCACAAGGATGCCCTGATTATGAACTGTCTATACTTCTCAGCACAAATGTTTTTGCTTAAAATTACACAATGCGAACCAGCGTACGATAAAGACGGAGTAACACTGTCCGATCTGCTTCCCAAGATTTTCTATTTAGTATCCGTAAACTATTCAGAGTGCGGTCACGCCACGCTTTAAGCTGTACTATATGTGGTGACCAGCATAGTTTCCGTTCGAATATTAACCCCAAGAATCTCGCCGGATCTGCAAAGGGAAGTAGATCTGGCCCGAAGCGAAGACAAGGAGCCATTTGCCACCTACAACACCAGAAGTTAACGCAGTGTCTTCTCAGTTGAGAAACGATAACCGTTTTTTCAGCTCAAATCATTGATGTTGTCCAACCAGCACTGGAGACGACGTTCCATAAACTGCGTACGTTAAGAATGCAAAAAATAGCAAAGTCGTCGAAGAACAAGTATGACGAGACCCTGGGGAACAAATTGAGATAGACTTAATCGTAATAGCATACGTCACCCTCAGAACCGATCCCTGTGGCACTTGGCTCTATTGAATAAAAAGTTTAAAAAAAGCGATCCCCAGCCTTACTCGGAAAACGCTGTGCTTCATCAATTGCTGAAGAAACAGTGGTTTGCATCCGTGTATTTGCCCGTTGAGGAAGGATTGCAATATCCCTCCTCGCCAACAAGTATAATAGGTTTTCTCCAAATCAAAGAATATTCCAATTTTCTGACAGTTCTTAAAAAAAACATCCATTATCTGTGTCGACAGCTATACAAGACGGTCAGCTGCTGACCGAAGTCGGCGAAAACCACACTGGATATTGGTCAATAAGTGGTGAGCTTCAAACCATCATATCAAACGCCTATATTTGCATCACCTTGCAGAATGGTGAGAAAAATAGGACGGTAGCTGGAAGGAAGGTGTCAGTCCTGCATGGTTTCAAAATTGGAATTATGATGGCTTCCCGCCACAGTTTGGGAAAAGTGGTGTCAACTCAGACACGATTATACACCTGGAGTAGGAAATCCTTGACTTCAGGAGAGAGAGAGAGAGAGAGAGAGAGAGAGAGAGAGAGAGAGAGAGAGATGGTGCAACATTTGGACGTGGATACTGTCTCGAGCGGGTGCAGAGTTTCGCGAAGATGAACGTGCATAGTCTAGCCATTTATGGTCCTCAAGGTTTCATGAACAAAAGGGGAATTCTTTATAGTCCACCTGAGCCTTGATAGGCAGAAACTTAAGGGTATAATTATCTGAGCTAGATTCTTGAGTGAAAGCACTACCAAGGGTGTTAGCCACGACAAACGGATCAACCACAGCGCCTACCGCTGTGTTGAAACCTGCAATTAGCATTTGGATCGATTTTCCGGACACACGTCTAAACTTATCCCACACGACAGAGGAAGGTGTAAGTCGGCTAAAAGTGACTACCAACTGACTCCAGGATGTCTTTTTGCTATCCTTAATAATTCGTCTAGATTGGGCACGCTATGTCTCATATTCTATGAGATTATGCAGCGTAGGATGACGCTGGAAAACCCTTAGACACAGCTGCGATCACGAATAGCATTTCGGCAGTTGTCAGTCCACCAGCGGGCAGGAAAGCGACGGCGTTTTCCAGTTTCCTGTGGAATAGAAAGCTCGTCAGCAGAAGGAATTGTCTCTGTACGGTGTTCGAATAAAAAGTTCACGGAGTCGTGCTCGTTATAGCTGAAAACGGCCAAGCTGGAATAAAGGTGCCAGTTGCCTCTATCGAAGTGCCATCAAGGTAAATGAGCGGAACATACATCTTGTGCTAAGACACTAATAAGAATAGGAAACTGGTCGCTAGAATGTCATCAGAGAGAACATTCCATTGGAAGGAAACTGATAACTGTGGAGAAGAACTCACTATATCCAAGTGAGGAAAAGTATTGAAGGCTTCAGAAGGAAATGTGGGCTCTGCGGTATTCAAGAGAGAGAGAGAGAGAGAGAGGGGGGGGGGAGGTTATTAGTGTCTAAGAAATGGGCGAGTACGGGACCTCTCACACAAGCCCGAAGTGAGCCCCAAAGTGGATGGTAGGCATTCACGTCCCCTACCAACAGAAATGGCAGCTAGGAAACGAGGTCTTCTAAATCAGTGCGCGAGAGGTCATTAGAGGGAGGCAGACAGATACTACAAATGGTAAATCTGGCAGATGGCAGCGTAATCCTCACAGCGACTGACTGGATGTAAGACTGTAAGGAACATAAAGGAACACACTTCATCTACAACACCGTCCAGACCATCCAGTTTACAAAGAGTAACTTATAAAATAGTAAATTTTATTCATTGTTCACCTGTTATCAATGGTATGCTACTCAGAAGCCACAACATTGTTAAAATGGCTGACAATGTAGATGCTGTAACCCATGCTGAGGGCGGAGACAATTTTCCATATCTGGGCCAGCAGATAGACACAGAAAGTTGCATGCAAAATGTACCTCAAAATGAAGCACAGGTTGCTTTGTCGCCAAATCACACAAATCTATCTCTAGATTTGGGACCAAGCACTGCCGCCATAATGCAGCTGCTACAGTCCACATTACAGGAAATGGTGTCATGCAATCAAAATATGAGGCAGGAGGTAGCTAACCCAATTGTTAATAGCACGCAGCAGTTAAGAGAATAACTTGTTCATAATAATCAGCAGTTACAGGAACAGTTTGCGAGTAACACACAAAATATCAGGCAGGAGATAGCTAACCAAATTGTAAATAACACAAAATTTAAAAGAGGAACTTGTTAATAAACTAGACTCAATCAGCTTAGGTCAGACTAGTATTCAGGCAGAGATCTCAAATGTGAAACAGGACTTATTAGTTAGCAAAGAAGAAATAGCCACACTATCAGAATTTGTAAACAATCAAGTAGAGACTTTAACTGAAAGTGATGCTAGGCTTCAGAACAGGTTAGGACAGGTACACGAAATATTAACTAAACAACAAGCAGTAGAAAGCAAAGTAGATTCAGAACTAGTAGCTGTGAAAGGAAAATTAACTTCTGTAAAAAATGTTTTAACTGCATCCCATCAGAATTCAGTGAGCTTAAAAATGTAGTGCAAATTATTAATGCATTAATAGACGCATTGTCCATTGTACGCTCAATTTAATTTTAGTCAATCTTAAAATTGTGCCCCCACCAGATAATCTGTCCCATTGGTGAACGCCTACCGTTGTTCATTCAGGAGCTTATGATGACCGTGTAATTTCCGAGTAAGGGTCGGCTCGATTTTTTCGATTCTTTATTCAAGAGAACAGAGTGCTACCGGAATCGGTGCTAAGCGTGGCGCTATTTTTTTTCCTACCTGGTAACCACAAAAGTATGTTCTGGCAAAACTAACTGAAATACAGGGCATGCTGGAGGATATGAGATCCAGGAGAATTACTGAAGAGTACGACTGACCTTAGTGCTCCATGCAGTTTTGACAAAGAAGAACAGTAAACTGTGCTTTTGCATGGACTATAGGAAGCTGAATGGCATCACCAGAACGGGCAGCTTTCCCTTACTCAGAATTGACATGCTGGATACTCTTGCCAGTAACCAGTGAATTACGACTTTAGACTTGGAATCAGAGTACTGGTGAGTGGCCCTAGATCCCAGAGACAAGTAGAAGACAATATTCTTGACAAGTCAAGGGTATTGGACAATGCTCCAGACACCTTTCAGCACCTCATGGAATCAGTGATGAGAGGGTTGATTTGCAACTCTACCTGCTATATCTTGATGACATCATTGTAGTTGGCAACAGCCTTGAAGACCATCTTGAGAGCCTGAGGGAGATATTGCAGAAGCTGCAGACAGCCAACCTGAAGCTGAATGCAAAGAAGTGCCAACTCTTCTGCAAGGAGGTGAACTGTTTGGGCCACATATTTTCACCATCTGGGGTGGTAATGGATATGGAGAAGGCTCAGGCAGTGAGGGATTGATAAACGAGAATTATGTATCCTGGGCCTATCTAGCTACTAATTGTCTGTTCACCAGAGGTTTCTCCAACAGCACAAAACCCCTCAATTGCCTGATAGAAGAGTGCCAGCCTTACAATGTGAAGTCAGAAGAGGTGGAGGGAACATTCCAGGCATTCAAGTCAGCACTTTGCAGTGTGCCTGTCTTAGGATTTCCACAACTGGGTGGCAATTTTGTTGTGGACACTCCCATGTCCAGAACAGCCAGAAATGGGTAATAACCTACAACAGGAAGATGCTGTACAAGGTGGAAAAGAACTACTGCATTACCTGTTGAGGGCTCCTGGCAGTGGCAAAAGTGCTGGAACACTTATAGAAATATGTATATGGTCAGCCATTCCATGAGGACTGACCACTCTGCACTCACCTGGCTGTTGAGCTCCAAGAGACTGGAGGTCAGACAACCCATTGTGTCCAGACGCTTCAATAGAACAACTTCACATCAGACCATTGGAGAAGAAGGAGCCATTTCAATGTGGATGCCATGTCAAGAAGACATTGTCCAGTGGAGTGCAGCCACTGCACTAAGGTGGAGGAGAAGGAGTGTGCCACAGTCGTGAATGTAATTTTGATACTGCCTGCAGATGGATGGGATAGCACAGGCCTGAGGAGGGAGCAGCTGGTGGATACCAAATTGGGGCCCCTCCTGAGAGAAGTGGTGGTAAGGACTAAGCCAACCTGGGAAGACATTTTACACAGAAGCCCAATGCATCTAACTGAAGACCAAGAAAGAGTGTAAGTGTCACCCAGAGAGAGAGAGAGAGAGAGAGAAGAGAAGAGAAGAGAAGAGAAGAGAAGAGAAGAGAAGAGAAGAGAAGAGAAGAGAAGAGAAGAGAAGAGAAGAGAAGAGAAGAGAAGAGAAGAGAAGAGAGAGAGAGAGAGAGAGAGAGAGAGAGAGAGAGAGAGAGAGAGAGAGAGAGAGAGAGAGAGAGAGAGAGAGAGAGAGAGAGAGAGAGAGAGAGAGAGAGAGAGAGAGAGGGGGGGGGCTGAGGTGATGACAAGCTCCAAAAATGGTACTACTGTTTGAGGCTATGGTCAGACACTAAGTGGCACCATTGTTATCATGTATGTGCAGCAAGTTGCAGCCCATAGACCATAGCTGGGATCAAATGCAGCAATATAATGTGGGAGTACCTTTCCAATGCATCACCATTGGCATAGATGGACCATTCCCTGTGTTAGAAGGGTAACAAGTATTGGTGGTCATGGAATAATTCATCAAGTAGCTGGAGGTGTACAACCATTCCTAACCAGAACACAAAGAACAATGCAAACACCTCATAGAAGAGTTGAGGAGCAGTTTTTTTAAAACTCAATAGAGCACAAATTTTGAGAAAATGAGTTATATATGGGTATGTTTTTGATGCCAGCAATCTGTCTGTGAAATCAGATTTTGCGTAACTCAATATTTGTCGTATGTATAGCATGGTGAATCATGAGTGTTTTTTCATAACTCGATAGAGTGCATGCACAGCGATTTGACAAAACTTGATACAGACAGTCTAAATAGAAAAAACTGTCACCTGTCAAGACCAGTATTTGACCTGATAATAATTTGCAATATTCTGCTTGTCCGACCTTGCTTTCTTGGAATGAAAAGCTATGCAAGAAACCATATCATTATTTCAAAGCCTTAAATACATGGCAGTTAATTCTCTAAAATGAAGGAAGGTGAAGGATGAAAATTCTAAAAGCAAACAATCTGTGAGTATTAAATATAGCATCAGAAAGAAAATGGAGATGTATTACCAATCTGTGCTGCAAGTTCTCAGGAAATAGCAGGCATGTCTAAGGATAGACTGTCCCTCCTTACAAAAAAGTTTTATTCTACTGGGAATTCACCTAAAGAAAATTGAGGAGAGGATAGAACTGGTGCAAAGGACAAGGGCTTGTCATTGCTGTGAAAAATTATATTAAGAGCTACAGGTGCAGAGAAAGCCACTACAGTAGAGGAAAATTTTCAAGTAACTACCTATCATTTGAATTAAATGTTAAATAAATATGGAAAATGTTTTGTGAAAAAAGAAAAATGGATAAACTATCTACATGCTCATTATCTATATACAAGTTTAGTTTTATAAGTGTTTTAATCTCTTATTCAAGACACCACACACCAATACATGCTCCACATTCAAGATAGGATTAATTTCCATAAAGCAAGAGACAGATTTGAAGAAGAAGATGATTAAATATAGGACAAACTACAGACTGCATAAACTTCGTGCAAAGAAGTTTTATACTCTAATGAAAGAAGAAAATCCTGATGTAATCAAAATCTGTTTCGATGTGCAGCAAAATCAATCACTACCTAAATTACCAGTAGGTGAAGTGTACTATTCCAGACAAGTTTGGTTCTATAATCTTTGCATTGTGATTCACTCTAAACCACAAATGAAAGAGAATATACATTTCTACACCTGGTTGGAGACTGAGTCATCTAAGGGATGTAATCAAGTGGCATCTGCTTTACTGAATTTTCTGTTAGAGCTTCCATTATTCATCTTTTCTCAGATTCATGTCCAGGTTAAAATAAGAACAGTGTGGTAATGACCACACTCATTACCTTTTTGGAAAGTACAACATTTATGTCTATACATCATTTCTTTCCCAAGAAACAGTTACATGGCTCCTGATCGTGTATTTGGTAGGGTTGAGAAAGAGTACAGCATAAAGGAAGATATTTTGTCACCCAATGAATACTAACAAATTCTGCAACCGCCTGCGGTGCCTTTAGTAGTTAAAGCGGGCATTAAACACTACCAAAAAAAAAAAAAAACAAAAAAAAAAAACAAATTCTGCAATCCCATGGAGCTACCAAAGTTCTCAACAGGGACTGGCAAATCAAAACACTGAAGGAGACTACTCAGAAGATTGTGAAAGCAAAGCTGCCATTTAACATAGGAATGCAACGTGTCATATTGTACAAAAAGTCTTCTACAAACGTGTGTAATGTTTCTGTAACTGTGCAGAATACTTACATTGCATCACCTGTGGAGGTTTCTATTTTCAAATCTGGAATTAAAACATGCCACAAAGAAATACTGAGGTCCTCATGTCTACAGAAGATGAACATGGTGTGCAGTTAGAAGAAGAAAGATGTAAAAACACTCATGCAATTTTTTGAAATTCCAGAAGAAGCAAAAGGATTTTATGATTTTCTCAGAGACTGTTAAGATATCAAAATAAGTATACACATTGTACTTACTAGTTTAATTACGTTGTATTCATAAATTTCTGCATTTATTAATAATTTTGTAACTTTTTATAAATGTCTATTATTTCATTATTGTAAGAATGTGGGTAGCTGGGATTTAAACCATGCATCTTCTGGTTTCTGTCCAGTTGCTCTGACCACTGAGCTACCATGGCAACATGTGGCATGCCACTAAATTATACTACTGACTCACGTAATTCCTGGTAAACCAAAAGAACAACTCCACTTCTGTCCTACACGTGACTGGTGTGAAAGAAACGTTTAATTTACATTAATTGACCTAATAGTTGGTTAACTATAAAGCCTGGGACTTAAGTACTTAGAGAGTTTGTAAATTGTCATTGAGATACATCTCAAAATGATTGAGCTATCCCAGATATCGAAAAATATATATATAAATGCACTGCTGATGTGCATTTATACTGGTCAAGTAGTTCAGGACAAAAGCATGCGTCTTCAGATAGTGCATATGCCCTTCCAAGGGAGTAATAATGCAATTTGCAGACGAGTATTTCACACTATTTTGTTTACATCAGGTTCCCTTCTAAGGCCACCAGAACTATTGGTATGTTTATCTATGAGCACATTTGAAAGGAATACACATACAATGTGGTTCACCTGTACCTTATTCTCTGGTTTTATGCAACCCGCAGATTACAGTCTAACCTGAAAACATTGTTCCCGAGACCCATCTTCTGCATACCATACTAACATTACAGACTTAGGCGCTACAAGTTACAGCTCAACAGTAGCATATTTGATTAATGCACGTTGTTAAAATGAGTTCCAAGATGCTTGATTTAGGTTCAAATCTCACCAAGACATTCACAATTTTTTTCCCTGCTTTCTTTCTTCCTGATTTGGTACAAAGCTAGATGGGATACCAGAAAATTTTATAACTTGCTTATTTGTTTCTTTTACTGTTGTTCTCTTTATTTATGTTTGTTCTAACTTAATTAGTCCAGTTACAGGAAATGAAAATGAACATTCTGAGGCATATTCATTCAGTTTCTCGTAAATACGCAAGTATTATTACAATGTTTTAAAACTAACAGTATTTCAGATTATACTACAGAACTAGACCCATTTTCAGGGTATCTCTAAAACAAAAATTACACAAAATCCCTAGGCTGACAATCACAAACTGCGCCAAATACATATTCACCAATACTTTCAGTTGAAAAGAAAATTAGCTTTAATCCCCATAACTTAACAAATTTCTCAATATCCACTAGATAAAGTGTTTCCGACATGAAATTTAGTGAAGGAACTTTTTCATTTAGCGTAGCAGCTGTTCGAAATGAAGACCTTCTTCATTGATTCAGAGTTGTGCATGATGTTGCAATGACAACCTGGCAAGTAGTAACATCTGGGATGTGACGGACCTGCAGGTCTCCCTGATTAGTTGCTGAAGATGATTAAGGTTATGCGACTGTAGCTGTACACTGTTTTAAATTACCCCATAGGAAGTAATCAACTAGCGTAAGATCAGGCGATCTGGCAGGCCATGAGACAGGTCCTTGCCTACCTATCCATATTTAAAGATGTGTGCCGTGAAGATAATTTACGATGACCCTGGACAGGTGCAGTGGAGCACCATCATGTTGAAACCATATTCATAATCTTTCATTTAATGGTATATGCTCCAGCAATGGAGGGAGATCGTTTTGGAGGAAGTGAAGTTAGTGTGCTACCGTAAGGTGACCTTTGAAAAATGTGGGTCAATTAGATGGTCACCCAAAATTCCACACCATATATTAATTCCCCATTGGTCTTGAAAATCTGCCTGTCTTACCCAATGAGGGTTATCGACACTCCAGTAGTGCATGTTGTGGTGATTCAGTGTCATTGTTGTGAAACCGCGATACATATGAAAACAGAACTTTGGTTAAAAAAACTGCATCATGGTTCAAACTGCGTAATACCCACTTGTAGAAATTTACTCGAGATTCAAAGTGACAACCTTGGTGTTCCTGGTGTAGCTGCAAGTGGTAAGGGTGAAATGTATTGTTACGCAGTATTCACATAACTGATTACCTACTGATGTTTGTGTTTTGTGCCAGTGCCCAGGCGCTAATGTGAGGCTTGTTTAAGACAGCATCTAAAATTATATCTTCATTGCATCCTGAGGTAACTGGTGCCTCTCTAATAGGACCTGTTCTTTCAAATTCAACTGTTATACATAAACGTCATTCAGCATTCAGAAAAGTGTTATGTGTAGGTTTTCATCTTGCTTGAAATCGATCTCCATACAGACAATAAGCCTGGAATACATGGCGAGTTCACGACCGACTGAGTCTGCATATTTAATGGGCTGTGAGGTTCATAGGAGATAACCTTAGCTGCAGGTACAGCACACACCTACATATTTATTTCATGCATTTGTATCTAATGGGGCATGTCTAGACCTAAAGTGTCTTCCGGTACTATTCGCTAACCTACTGAGGGTTGTTGTTTTTTTGTAATGTTTAATGCCTTCTTTTACTACTTGTGTACCGAGGGTTCCAGCTGCCAACATTTTGTAGAGAACATTTTCTAACTACGAAGAACAATCAATAACATGTTAGGTGTTCTGGTATTTTGAAATCGTTTTTATTAACTTAATACGTTTTGAAAATTTCCTTTATTGTTTAAAGGCTTAGTGAAGTTTCTTTTTCAAAATAATTAGAAAGAAAATTAAGGATCGGAGACTGAAGAACACGTAAAATAAACTGTCGTTTGTTCTTCGTTCGCATACCTTTTTTTTTTAGTCTAGAATTATTAGAGTGACAAACACTGAATTAACTTTGCACCTTGATGGATAATACACAAGGAAGAAAAGAAAAAAAAGAAAGTGCACACAGACCGTGGGACTCGAACTGCTGACATGCTGATGGTGATGAGAGAACATTGTATTAACCAGTTGAGCTACAATCATTGCTCCCACTTTCTCCATTAAAACTTGTAGGTATAGTTCACATATGTCTCCCTCTCCACTTCTGATCTCTTTATAACTGTTGTGGACCCCTTTTTGTAGCTTAAGCCGCTCAGTTTGCCTTAATCCACTATAATTTACGTAGTAGAACGTATGACAATGATCCTATTGATATAACATGTACTGTGACAGGAGTTATTAAGCGCGTTTTTGGAATGGACATAACTATTGCTGCTAAGGTCTATTTTCCAATGAAGAGCAGGCTAGATTTGCATGGTTACCAAATGGCCGACAAGAACAGTAATATCATCCTTATTACATTCAGAGTATAAAGTGTTGCCCATCTCCAAAATCAATAAGGAACAGGTGAATCACCTTGTATAGAAAATTGCACTCCTAAATTAAGTAAAATAATGTTCTTCTTTACAGTTATTAACAGGTCTGTATGTGTTAATATAATGAGCATATAATTTGTTTATTTTCATAGTTAAATCAGATTTGGTATAATACGCAGGAAATATATTTCTAAATAACAGAAAAGCATCATAAGAATAGTAATGAGGTTAAAACAGACAGGGACATCTAAATAAGGATTTAAACAATTAGGTAAACTACCATTTTTAGGTGGGTCTGCACTAAAGGTACAAAGGCACTTAAAGGATTTTGAAGAATGTGACAAGCATATCTATAACACAAGAAACAGGGATTGTATACTAAAAAAAAAACTGATGTGTTACACTCACAGGACTTTTTCTAACTAATCTACAAACAAACTTCTTACAAAAGATTATGCTTCTTTCTACACTATGCTAATTGAGATAAGGATTAGCAGAATGTGCTTATTATTTAGTTCCTTATAAGTAGAAGAGAACTAAAGGAATGTGCTATGCTAAAGCAATAATCAGATGTTTTAAAAGCTATCATTATGTGATTGTCATTGAAATTTGCTTCTTTCCTTGGTCAGGAGTAGAACAAAAGAAAAATGGATACTTCCTGTCTGAGAAAAGTATAAGCACTTTACAACTGAAACTAATAACAAGGAATATCTTTGAAACGGTCAACTGTACAACAAAAATGCATGCAACTTAAATTGTGTGTTTTAACAAGCTCTACATTTTTTGTGTGGTTAAGTTTTTGTCTATTTCTTATGGTAGTTTTGCAAAATTCAGAAAAGCGTATCCGGAATGAACAGGTCTTCAGAAGCTATTCCCTGAAAATTCAAGATAAATATTTTATTTGTATAAAATAAGGTATTTAAATCAAAATGATTAGAGCCAATTTTGAAAAAAAACAAAATTTCAAAAATAATTTCCATTTAAAGGTTAATTTGGGGTGGGGGATTTTCTGGAAAATTGTGTCCCATCATTGGAAGGTATTTTAGTTTTTGAGCCACACACACACACACAGATGGAATTTTTCTAAAACTTTTTTTGGACTCAGGGGACCTCAAAACATTATGGTGAAATCTTGGTAGTACAATTTTGGGTGGAATACAATACCTTCTCTTTACAGTATGTACAGAGAAAGTAAAAATCCACTTTTCAGTAAGAATTTGATTTATTTTGGAATTAAATTCTATAGCACACTACCCATGCGGTATAAAAATACCACCTTATTTAAACATAAAGTAAAAAAGTTGCTACTGGAACATGGTTTTTACTCTGTAAATGCATTTAAATATAAAAAAAAATCAAAATAATCAAGTTTGCAAATGTTGTATTTTAAGCATTTTGTACACCCATGACATCTGTATACTTTCTCTGTAGGAAGTGAGTGACATGTTCCATACTTCATAGTATTGCCTTTGTGATAAATTGTGAATTTCGGTTTGATGTTGTAATTAGTAATGTATTGCATTTGATGATGCCATGAAAATTGTACAAATTTTCCAAATAGCAAATAATAGAAGTTGCAAAAGTAATGTCACTTGATTCTCAGTTTCTATATCTAAATTTAACTTATCAAAGTGCTCATTTCTATAATTATAGAAAAATGCAGCACACAAAATAGACTGCTGCAATATGATAATGAAAATAAAATTCTGCTATGGTGTGATTAATATGCAAAATGTTTTAGCATCATTTGAAAACGAGCTTAACATGATGAAGGTTTTGAATACTATTAACTTTTGGGTATCTTGAAGAACCTACAGCAGTGGTCATCATTACAAAATCGGAACGATGTTAGGGCAGGCTTGATTATGCAGGCAATTATCATTTGTTCAGTGGCAGTACATGTGTAGGTCTCAATATTCTTCTTCTAGAGGAACAATGCCAGAAGCAGCTATAGATATTAACAAAAGGCCACCAACAAACATTTGTGTAAATGTGGAAAGAACTTTTCTTATTCAGTGATTGTAGCATGGTAAAGTGCTTCAGCAGGTAAAGGAGGGACCAAGAAAACTAGTAGCAGAATCAAAATATACTCCACCTGAAATACAAGACCTTTTTGTCAATGAATCAGCAGTGCACCTGAGTTTCAAACCTATGCTAGTGATCGCAAAAAGAATGTGACCTTACAGTGCTGCACAATGTATCAAAGACTGTATAATTATGACAGCTGCAGAACTGTTTCCAAACTAAGTACATGAATGTGAGACAAACAGTTTGTCTCCAAGTACAGTAATGCGTCACATCCAGGATATGTATGGCTGGCAATGCCCATGAACAGCTCCTGAAAGTATTGAACTTCATAGTATTTTCATTGGCCTTAGATGAGAAAACTGATAGTTCCAACACCACTCAATTATAAATTTTTGTAAGAGGTGTTTATGCCAACCTCCAAGTATGGGAAGAGTTACTAGATCTCGTTCCAATGCATGATAGAACAACATTTTTATTGCTTTGCAGCGTGTGTAGTATCATTGCTCTGCATTGTATAATTCATCAACAAAACTTGTGTACTAAAAGCAACTCAATAATGTCATGTCTGTAACAGTGACAACAGCTAACAGTATAAGATCATAAGGTTTGGACCATCGTCAGTTTATGCAATTTCTTGAGGAATGTGAAAGTGAATAAGGTGTTCTCCCATACCATTCTGAAGTGCATTGGTTAACCAGTGGAAAAGTTAGGTTCTTCGAAGTGAAGGAAGAAAGCTGTTTCATGAGATGCAAGATAAACCTATACCAGAGCTCTGTGACTTAAATTGGATATGTGATTTGGGTTTTTGGGCAGCCTTAACAGCTCAAATGAATACATAAATGTTTCACTACAGAGAAAAAAATCAGATAAGTGATCTCTTCAGCAGAGTGAAAGCAAGTAAAGTTGGCATTATGGGTATGCCATTTAACCAACTGTTTCCAAAACTTAGTAGTGTGTTCCAGTCTATCACACCTTCATGTTTTCAACAGTATGCATGCATAATGCAAGAAGTGATTGAAGAATTTGACTCCAGATTTAAAGAAATGATACAGCTGGAACCTGACATTGAATTATTTCCTACAGTTTTCTCTGTTGCAGCTGATACTATTTCTATTGCACTGCAATTATAAGTGATATATTTTCAGAATGATAAAACTCAAAGACTAGAATAGAAAGAATCTGAATGACTTCTAGAGCAATTTTCTTCAACAACACTTTCCACGACTTCATCATTTTCTTGCCTGCAATCTTAGCATGTTCACATCTACATATTTATGTGAACAGTTGTTTTCACTGATGAAGTGTATACCATGTCACAGAAACCAGGTATCACACCATAACTCAAAATATATTCTATGTTTGTATGTGAGTCACAGCATAGCGCCTAAAGTTGAAAAACTATCGCAGACAAAAGAATTACAATATCTCGACAAAGTAGTACAGGTTTGCAGTAAATTTATACTCTAGTTACATCAGCAGTGAGTTACTGCATTTACTGCTTTTAAAAGCAGTATTCTATTTTTACAAGGACAAAGAAATGATGTATTCAAATGCCATAATCAGGATTTAATCATCATTTCTAAGACATAATAAAGAATGTTATTCTGTAAACATTTTTCATTGCTCTGTATGTGTAATTTTATTATGGCATAAGTAATAGTATTTTGTTTCTTGTGCAATAAAGCCCATTTCTGTTAAGAGTTATTTTATATCAAATTAATAATATTTGAAAATTTTCCTTTGTCTTTATATCCTGAAGCTATCACCAATAGTTTAACACTATCTGTAATAGAAAATGTGTCGCTTACACAGATAGGTAATGCCACTGTATACTCTGCTGCCCCATAGTCAGTTGTGCTGAGTAAACAGTGCTTGCACTACACATTGTCCTTGTTTCTGGGTGAACCTGTTCGGTGTAATTATGTCACAAGGCAAGTTAGTGATGGTGACTGAGCTACAGGATAGAAAATATAATTGAAGATTGTCACCCAAAAACCTGCTAAATGCCTAAAACTTGTTTAGGAGATATAGTGAAAAAGCGTATCACAAAAGTTTTCATTTTAAATTTTCCCATTTAATATAGTCTACACTAAATAGGTCATTGGTAACTAGACTGTTATGTATAATTAATATTATTGTATGTCACAAAATAGTATCACATTGTTAAAGCCAGAAATACTAAACATACATAAGTGCCTATACTCGTTTATTAAAAAAATCAGCTAAGTGCCAAGGTAGTTTCAGTCTTAGTACCGATAGGCTATTGGGAGGAAATTCACAAACAAATAAGTCTACATTAGAATGACACAGGTTCTCATAGATTGATCTGTATTTTACATTCAAATATGGTGTCACCCATAACAAGTCTTCTTTTCTTTCTGTTTCTTTGCTAAGTACTCCTTACCCTTTGCTTCTATTGAATATTGTATTTCTGATGTCAGAAAACTTCACTCCCTTTTTCAGAATATTAACATTGTTCCAAGTTTCCAATTCGCTAAAGGTATATTTATTATTATTCTGGGATTCCTTGCCGAGAAGTGTAACATTGATACCTTTGAGATCTGCAATTGTTTCGCTGTCATTAAGGAATCAGCAGCAGACTGAATATTGAGCATATTTTATTCAGTTACAGCAATGACATTAAATTTGACAGCATATGTTGCATATCTTACAATATCATGTAAGCCTTAAAGGTATAAATGCCTTGCACAGCCTCTTCCTCTTCTCAATCTGGGTGGTCCCTATTACATGGTAAGTAGCTGTGGCCAGATACTAGGAACTTTTGTTCAATGATGTCAAAGACTCCAAATATCACATGAAAAACCAATAAGAAGATTCAGCATCATCATCATCATCATCATCAAGCTATATATATACAGGATGTTAATTAACTGTACTGAAACATTTTCACAGAATATGTAGATTGCTTAAATAAATAATTTGAGATAGGAGACTTATGGCCGGTTTATTGAAATTTCGAAGTGATGGCTATAAGTTTCTGAAGCGCCAGTATGCCACTGGCTATTATCAAACATTGGAGAGCATAACACAAAAAACAAAGGGACATATTACAGCGTACCTCTCTAATGAAGTGGTTATGATACTGGCTTTCAAGTGAAAGATAGTTTCTGAGTTCGGTGTTCGTTCACATATCACGGCACTTCATCTGGAATGAAAAAATGAATCGAACTCATGACCTTTGGGATAGCAGCTTCCCGCGTTACGCATTAAGCCACCAGAGCAGTTGAAAAACTGCCTCCAGAGTAAGCTACATAACTCAAGAACATAGTTAATGAATGCTCAGTGTCACACTGTCAAGTGATTAGTTTGAAATTTTACAGATTTTTGCAACATTAAATCTTGAGATTAAATCTATACTCGGGCAGCAGTTTTAAAGACATTCCAAGCCATTTTTTCAACCTGCTTTGCTTTAACACTGACTTATCAGCACCTGATACCCACACGTTTAACACTATGTAGTTGCATTATGTTTATCCGGGACCATGCATCGCCGATCTCAAATTACTTATATCAGTCACGTGCACAACCTCGCAAATTATTTCGGTGTAGTTCATTAACACCCTGTATATATATATATATATATATATATATTCCTGGATCTAAATAACCTATTTTATTTTAAATTTCAGTTACAAGAAATTATAAAAAATAAAAGTATTGACTGCTTAGAGCCTCTGTTTGTATGTGCATGCGTGCGTGTGCGTGTGCGTGTGCATGTGTGTGTGTGTGTGTGTGTGTGCAGGATGTATAAATGGAAACTCTGAGACTTTAAACCTTGTTGAACTGGCTACTTAAGTCTATTCTTTCTTCATACTGCTACTTCCTTTATTAATGTATACTACTGAAATTCAGAATCATCAATTCACTTATCAAGTTCATTACATTTTGAAGCATGAAGCAACTAAAGATCTTCTCCACCTTTACTTCATTATTCATCTTTATTTATAACAGTTTGAAAATTATAAACAATCTGTATGGTTTCTCAAATAAGTCATGGAAGTTAGTACAACGAGGGCTGTAAAGAAAGTAGTGGCAACATGGTCCCCATATTCACAGGAGAGCAGGTATGAGCCAATAGGATATGGGAGCGATCGGGTGACTAGTGTCAATGTGTGGTGTGCATTGGTCAGGCTGCCAGTTGAGAGTGTGTTGTTGCTGTGTAGCGTTGAAGTGAACAGTGTCAAGTGCACTGCTCTACAGCATGTTCGTGGATTAAAATCGAGGTTGCCTGTGGAAAAAATGCATCAGCATGTTATCGAGGATTATGTGAAGCCTGTGGCAGGAATGCACTGCTGTGCAGGACGGTTGCACGATGGGTCAAGGCATTTCGTGCAGGTCGGATTGAGACTGCGGATTTGCACCGCACAGGTCAGCTGTCCATTCCGCAAGATCAGATTGACATCGTGATTGGTCTTGTTGCCATGGACCATCGATGGACTGTCCAGGAGTTATCCATAGAGGTTGGTCTCAGTCATCAAACTGTATGGCATATCCTGACGAAATGCCTTCACCTGAGGGAAATTGCATCCCATTGGGTTCTACATCGACTCACTGAGGTACAGAAATGGCACCGGTATGCACTGGCTGGCATCCATCTGGACAGATACCACAACAAAGGAGATGCATTCCTGCAGCGTATTGTCGCCATTGAGGAGATGTGGGCATGAGCCGGAATTGAAGCGTCAGTCGAATGAATGGCGTCACCTAGGTTCACCACATCCACAGAAAGTTCGACAGGAACCCAGTCGAGTGAAGCTGATGCTGATTGTGGCATACGACTACGAGGGGGTTATTCTTACGCATGCTGTGCCTGAGGGACAAACCATCAACAATGACTACTATTGCTGATTTCTGGAGCGACATCTTCGTCCGGCTATGCAGCACAAACGTCCATGTTTATTGCAAGACAATCACCCCATAACTCACGCTGTCATGTCGCAAACAATGTCCAGCTCTTATTGCAATGGTGGCATCGGGAGGTTTTGGAACATCCGACTCACCAGACACGAGTCTTTTTGACTTCGACCTGTTTCAGAAGTTGAAGGAATCCCTCCGAGGCCGCCGATTTCCTGATGTGACATCTGTAGTCTGCGCAGTAGGGCGCTCCATCGCAGTCATCAACAGGGATCTCCTTGCCAACAGTCCCCAATGGCTGCCCTACATTTGGCAAAAGGTCAGGGACTTTGTGGGTGACTACATTGAAGGAATGTAATGCAATTGTGCTTGTGAGTTCAATAAATATTGTGTTCTATCTATGTTGCCACTACTTTATTTACAGCTCTCGTATATGTACAAACTGTTGCTGGATAAGAATATTATGAAAGTATATTTTGGTTTATTAGGCCTCAAAAGGTAAGTTCTCAGACAAACAATATTCTCTAGTCCTCAACTTGGGAGAAGGACTGGATTGATCCAATGTACCAACATACAAATGTTGGATAGACCACTGAAAATAAATTATAAAATACAAAATATATTGACAAAAAATACACAAACCAACAAGTAAACACAATTTAATGAATTTTAAATAATGTGAATTATTAAAAATGGAGTTTCAGTACACAATTGCTTAATTTCAAAGTCTAGAACTCCTATTAATTATGCCTAGAAACCTTTTATTCAATCGGATCATACCTGCAATGCTTGGAAAGAGGGCCTTGTTTTAAATGCTACTCTCTCCTTCAGAGTAAATATCAATATCATGTTTCCATTCTGTACTGTTATTTTTCTACTTACTTGACAATTGTATTGATGGCTACAATAAATAATTTAAAATAATACTTCATATAATAATAATATAAAAAGATGCAATTTTTTCCAAAGTAAGTTTTTTATGTTTTACAACTTTTAGCATTGAACTTCAAAAACAAATAACTGTATGCAGTTTAACAAATCAAATTACAAGAAAAAAGGAGAGCTCTTTTAAGCCCCAAGATACCCACACCAATCTCTATGCAACCCTCATTCATCCAAATTCCAAGAATTATAAGAAGCAGATAATTTACTTAAAATTTGGACAGATCTTAGGACAAACAAAAAAACATTCACTCACTATCTCTCTGTCTCTCTCTCTCTCTCCCCTTGGACCTCCCTCTTTTTCAATGTAGAATGCAAGCACCACAGGAAACAATACTAGTTTATCACAAGGGTTGTTCAACATGAAAAATGACATTTCTGAGTCTGAAAATATGCTACTGAAGTGCTGTTTTCAGAAGAACATAATATAATTAAGAAAATTATGATTAATTTTATAATAGAGCTCTCTCTTTCTCTCTCTCACTCTCAATTAACAGTGAAAGCACCCTTATTGAACACCCCTTAAACAAATGAAAGAATAAAAACCCTTGCTTTTTTCCCCTTCTCTCAATGAAGCCTGAAGCACCCAATTTAAACATCCGAAACACAAATAATAGTGTTCAAAAGAGAAAGTGATACTCAGTATCTAGAAGTATATCGTGGAAATATTGTAAGTATTAAGAAAATGATTATTGAGAAATTTTAACAACACTATATGCAAGGTTATATAATCTGATACATATTTATTATTCCTTTTTACAAAAAGTTACTTACTATCTCACAACAAGGCAATAGAAACTTTAGATAAAATCATGAAATTGCAAGTACACAAAATATTTTAACTTTCACTGTACTACATTATAAAACTATTTCTTTTCAATAACTTAATTTTCTCAGTTATTTTAAAAATGTTAATGACATCATAATGCAACTTTAAAGAAAGAGTATTAACTCCTAATGAATAAAAATGATGAAATTCTTTGCACTTTGTTAATATTATTTTAATAGCTAAATTATCTTGGCCATACATAAACTCCATGATACAGATTTGATTCACTATATCCAAAACATAAATAAATAAAGAAAGCTATGAATGACCATAACAACACAAATGGTACTGAAGGCACCAAGGAAGCAGCACCAATTACTACCCAGAACACCCAACCTTGCTGACTTTTGAGTTGCCATTTGCTACACATTTGTGATGTGAAAATATGATTAATACTAGAATTTCATGTATATCATATTTAGACACAGCAGCAAATCTTCCAGTCACATGGCAACAAAAACTACTTGCTATATAAACACATTAGAAATTTCCTCCTTCCTCTAAAGCACTCACAATTGTCCTGGGTAATAACTTGTCAGTTGCTTAAATTTAGGAATTAGAACTGAATATTGGGTAAACATAGTAAGTTTCTGGAATGATCAGCTCTATTTACTTTTAACTACCTGCATTAAAACAATTAAATGCAGGTTCAACACAACTCAAATGTTCATTTTTCTACACATGTTTTAACAGTGAGTAAAGATGTGTTTACATATCATGATACATACAAAAAATTTCTGTACACAGTCCTTCAAGAAAAATAAGCTTAAGTCAGTAATTCAAACTAAAATCGTTAATAAAGCTTTTATTAAGTTATTGCCTTTTATGCTATGGTATGCAAAGAAAATGTAACCATTTTGATATTGTTTTTAATCAATACCAGATAGCATCAACTAAGGTATTTTCAAATTAATTCATGTCATCATAACATAAATTATTTAATTTACTTAATATTATGATATACCATATTTGCACTGTATAAGTGCTTGTACACTCATGAATTTAATTCATACATTTATTTCTCTGCACCCTAACTTAATAGATTTAAAGCCATAGACCACATGATATTACACATGTCATTGGGTTCAGGTGTCACTCAATTTACCAGTGATGTGAGGAATGGTATAATTTCTTAACAATTAATGACTGTTCGGTAAAATCCTAAGTTCCCATTTCCATACCAACTTAATATGTGATGTTCTGAGCAGATGTTTGCTAATACGAAGCATTTGCCTTGAGCAGGAAAGAAATAAGCATGTACAGAGATTATTTTGCTCTTTCTCTTTGTACACAGGCAAGCTTTATGTAGAGGGGCCATCCAGAGCTGAAAGGAAAGAGAGAAAATAAGAAAGAAAGAAAAAAGCATGAATAGGTCAATTTCTCTCTATCTCCTTCTCGCCCCCCCTCTCCCTCTCTCTCTCTCTCTTGCTCCCACTGCTTCACTCAAATCACAATAACCTAAAATTTACAGCATCATTATGCATGCAAATCAGAATACAGTACAAACCCAATTATCATCAAAAGTATTTTCATACTACTATTCTACAGTATAAAATTAATGAAATGACTGAAGGAACATATTTTTTGTTTGACACGTTTTCTAGATTAGACATTTTTTATTTAAAAATGCATAAACATGTTTTCAGAAAATACTGATACTATAATGAAGCATTGGAATTCAAACTTTTCTTTTTCTTAGGAATGTTCAATCAGAAAATTTGGCTTTCTTAATACTTTTAATTGTGTTTATCTATGTTTAAAGTATCAATGCATGACATATTTCAAAATTACTATAAATATTATTATAAAATAGTATAAAAGCTAATAAAAGTACACAGTGTAAATATGGAAGGCTGTGATGTGTGGTTTAGCACCTCTCTTTTCATTCTATATATGTTTTTATGCTTCAGCTATACCTACTGAACAGGAATTATATAATATAGTTAACAGTAAATGAAAACAACTAACATGAAACACAATTACTCTTATCATACTGTAAAAATAAAAAAGTTGGCCACTAATAGCTATGTTCTTTTCATCACACAGAAATTGAACTTTTCCAGATTGCCATACATAAGACATAGCACTAATAAACTGCAAGGACATTTTCCTTTTTCATACTGCTTTTATATAACACAAATAAATATATTAACAAACTGATAATCTGGGTTATACTGTTATCTGGGAATATTACTACAGATGGATTGGTCCCTTTACATGGTCACTGAATCTATGTTTTAATTGATGCTCAATTTCAAACACTAATTTGTCACCCAGTAAACAATCTGACTTAACGTCTACCACAACTGCGTAATGTAAGTGTTAAAATCAAAATGTCTAATGTTTTCCTTTTTTAGAACGTTTACGTTTTCGTCTCTTATTTGTTGTAAAATTTGCTGCTGGATCTTCCACAGTGGTGGGTGATAATGAAGGGAGAGTTTGATCACTTTCTGCTTCAGCTCCATCGCCTTCCTTTTCACTTTCAGGGTTTGACAGCTCTAAGGATATAATTTTTTCCTTCAGTGTCTCCACCTAATGCAAAAAATAAACATTTTTACTTGAATTGTTTCTTTCCATGGTGTACAAATGGATACAGTAATGCAAGGCTATTTCATTATTATCAAACAGTATTACTATTTCTTTCAATCCACATGTTGTTATTCCACAATAGTATTTATCCCTTATAATTTAAGAAAATGTATGCATAAGCTGGAAACAAATTGTGACTTTATATGTATGTTACTGATCTACTACAAATGTTGGATAATAGGGATTACTTGATAGCTATGCATATTAATTTTTCATTATAACAAAACAAAAATATATAGAAATGTGGATGTTAATTTGGTATGAGATGATAAAATAATGCTGTCAAACGTGTCGTACATGGCACACACGTTCTCCACACTTGCAACAAAGTTTATTTAGTTTATTTTTATTTGTGTACAACATTTTCAGGTACTTGACAATTATGAAGGTTGATTAACAAAGATTGAGACAGGTTTTTTTTTTTTCAGTGGCTTCCATAATAGTTACCTGTCTGCACAATGTATATTTGTAAAGAGTGGTGTTTCATGCATAATGTCCATAGGCAACTGCATTCTCATATCAGTAGGTTGGTAATAATGCAGATCCTACTTGCATTTTGCATAACACAAAATAGAGGTGATGTGAGAGGAGTAATACCATGCAATACAATTCTGTTTTTGCTTAAAGCATACGACTCCTGTAAAGCTGAAGCAAGCATACAGTACTGATGTACTACCTTGTGCAACAGTGTTTGGGAGCTTTAGCCTCTGTTGTGACAGAAGTCAACACCAATACAATTGCTATGACTGTCCATGAGGATTGGTGAAAAACATTATGTTACCTCAGTGAAGTGTTGACAACTTTCAAAAAAATCAGTAACTTGTTTATATTCTCTCTTTCCTGAGCTGGAGGTGGAGGATTTACAGCCCATATAAATGCATATAGAAAATAAGGCTTAATTTTGAGAATTCTGTAATGAAGAAAAATGATATGCAGAATATTACAGATTAGGAAAGTTTTATTCATTCAGTAAACTGGGTTAATTTAATCAATGCAATAAGTAAGAAACGTTTTGTTAACAAAATTTTAATTTATTGTCATTTAATAACAACATTACCTAATTAACAAGCTATATCAACATGAGTCAACTTAACTAAAAAGCACTTTTACATTTTCTCTAATATATTTGATAAGTCTAGAATATCAATTACAAAGGTTTAAATATCTTTTACAAAGATTTGAATGAAAATGTTAACTGTTTTATAATTTTAAAATGTGTACAAATAATGAAGGAAGTGAATTTACTTTCAGCCACCTAGTTGTACAATAAAAACTGAAAATGACCTCAAATTACATCTTCAGGGCACACTTAGGTTGAATTGTGGTTGGATTTAAAATATTTGATTCATATAAGATCTAAAACTTTCATGGTGATGGCTATTAATAAGTGCTTCAAGGGTTACTAGCCATGTCAATTTAATGATTGCAATTTCATTGAATTAACCCAGTTAATAATCATGAAGCTCCACCTCTACATTAATGTTAAAGATACCATTCTAAAACATTTTCTTTGGTCTATAGCTTCTACACTAAATCCAACTGAGGATAAGAATAATCCAAACAAACCAAGCTGTTATGGAGAACTCTTTCAAATGAGAGAAACTTGTTTTTCACTTAAAATTTATATTCAGGAAAATGAATCTCTGCTAGACCAGGTAAATTAAAACTTGGAGTCCTGTTTAAAAAATAATAAATTAAGTAATGAATGGCAGCAACTGAATGATGCTTACAAACAGGCTAACCATCAAATTTTACTTTGTCTAGCATGTATACACATTATACATAGTAAGTAGAGAAGGTACTATACACCACCTAAAAATTCAATACCAACATTTCACCAGAAGTACATGTTTTGAGGGCCACCAAATAAAAGCATTTCAAGAGAGAGAGTGTGTGTGAGAGTGAGAGTGTGTGTGTGTTTGTGTATGTGTCTGTGTGTGTGAGCGCGCACGCATTTGGAGACAGCATAGCTCAAAAGTGAAAAGTTTGTTAAATACAAAACTGAGTATTTAGTTCTGTATCTTCCAAGGATGCGACACAATGGTTTTCAGAAAAATCCAATTCAAACTGCCCTTTACATGGAAAATTTTTCAAAATTTTCAATTTTCTAAAAAATGGTTGTAACTCTTTTGATTAGAATGCCACATTTAATGATATTTACATGGCAAGTTAAATGTAAACCCTGAACTGCTTGGAAATAACCTCAGAAGTCCTCTTCCCTCTGAATGGCTTTTGCATAGCTGGTAAACCATACAAGAACACAAAAGCTTACTCCACAAAAATGTAGATCTCATTAAGACACACAATTTATGTTATATATGGCTGCAAACTAGCAGAAGTGAAAAAATCAGCAGTAGCCGAGCATGTATTGCTAATGGGCCAAAGCATTAAGTTTGAGGAGACTGAAATATTAGAAATCACAGCTCACTACCACACACTGATCTACCAAGAGGACATCAAAATTTATAAGCACCCAAACAATTTTAATAGGAAAAAAGAAATGGCATATGTACACACAAGCCTGGATGCTGCGTTTGATAAAACAAAAGTAAAGCCCAAAAAACTAACCTGACAAATCACATGGCTATTTCCTCATCCACACAGGGATTGGTGGATGAGCAGCCATTGGGAGATGATAGGACAGTCCTTCCTGCCTATATATAGTATGGGTCAGCGGCGGCTGCTGTGTAGGAGCACAAGAGCACGTGACCCTCCAATATTTCTTAGTGGATCTCCTTTATCTCTTTCAGGAAACATTTAATAAAATGCGCTATCCAGTGCAATTTGTTTAAATATACCGCGCTCTGCTCTTCAGATTGAACACAGCCGAGAACCTGAGTATGTGACAACAGCGCTTGTAGCACAGGCCTCCGTATAACTAACGTTTAGCAGCTCTGCGCTTGTGCAGGTAACAAAATAGCTCAGAATTTTACAGCCAGAAATGAGCACAATAGTTGTACACTTTCGTTCTTATTAACATCATCAGGGTTCTGCTTATCATCGGGAGGTGCTGCTATCTTTGAGATTTAGCTGAAACTATCTGGAAATGCAACTGCATTTGATGAGATGCGCTATTTTTCTTAATAATTTGCAGTTTATGCGAGAGTTTGCTTAAGACTTGCGTGTGCTGCAGTTTTTCTAAGTTATTTCTGGTATAATGTGATTAACTTATTGTGACAATATTTAATTGATTAAGAGGTGAGATTAGTGGATTTTCTAAAATGTTTTAAATATAGCTTTTTATTTTAACAACAATGTTCTCTGTGTTGAGGAACTGACTTGTGGTTCTCAATTCTTGTGACTTTACAAAGGTAGCCATGAATTCGGTGAACTTGATATTAAAAAGCCATGATAAACTTACATATGAGGAACAAATAGAAATAAAACGACTGGGACGTCCGCAGCCTGATTTGGTAATTGAGCATGTGACAAAAACTCAAAAGCGGGACTACAGACGTAAATTTAATAACAATGTATATGCAACATGCAATATCAGAAACTTGCTGTTTTGCTTTCCTTGTCTTATGTTTAGCTCCAATGCGACGAGTAACTGGACAAGAGTAGGTGGAATTTCTGTACAAATAACTTCGGTATCCATTGCATAATTCAAACAATGTAAATATTATTCACTGTAAATACCATTCTTCACATGAACTTTATCAAAGGACTTCACTCCTTCATCACCATCTGGGAACCTCATATTGCTGTTAACTTTCTGAGACTAAGAAATTCAATATCTTTACAATACTGTGTGAGCGACGATTTGTGTAACAAATTTATAATTCTTGTTTTTAGGCACTATCATTGTTTCTAATATTACTGGATTTGATGTTGCAGCGATGGTAGCAGCAGTAGTAAAGTGCTGATTTTGTCAACACCTAAATTTTTAATCCACAAGCCGCCACTGGTATGGTTGCTCCATAAAGCTCCACTCTGATTATAAACCAGCAAGAGTCATTATCCTCCGAAGATGCCCAGCAGAGACACGGGTGAAACATCAGATGATATTTCATCTACTGGACTACAGACTACAGCCTACAAATCCAGAAACCATGTTCTACTGCACTCTTTATAACAAACACACTGCATGCTTGATGTTTTGTTGCCAGGAACTGGTATAATAAAAGCAAAATGCAGAGATATTTTCATCGTTTTCATAATCTTGAAGTGTATTCTTTTCATAAGCATTCACTAATCTTAAAACCTGCTTAAACATAGCTATGTTTGACAGGTTTGCCAATCCAAATCCAAGTCAACTAATATAATAGCTTGAATTTGTTTTTCCCAAACTTTGCATATTCAAAACAATTTCAATTCATATTGAATTTAACATGTGAACTGTGATCGTATTCAGATAGAATTGGACTCAAAATCGATTTCAATTCCCCATGAAAACATGGTAACTGTATGATAATGCAGGAGAAATCAATAAAGGCAATAATTGGATTTTATCATTTGAGAGGATTGTAGAGGAAATTGGCATGGGAAATTTATAGAGGGAGATAGAAATGCAATAGGGAGGGTTTTGGAAAGAGATCAGACAAAGAGTAGAGGATATGAATATACAAAAATTTTAAAATAGACTATGGAGGGCAAATATAATTGAAGTTTGTAATAAATTGGGCAGGGAGGGATTAGCATGGTTTAAATCTGGGGTAACGAAATTAAGGGGTATGAAAGGTGAAACAGACCCATAGAAGTGCCTATTATGTGGGGGAATGGAAAATGATCTATATTTTATTTTTGAGTACATTTTAGATTGGTACTAACTAGGTGGCTATAATTACTGAAGGAAATAATTAAAATAAGAATTATAAAATAATGGAATATAGAAAGATTAGAGAGTTAAGTGAATTATTAGGAAAGACCAAAGAATAATGTAAAAGAAGAATTTTGAAATTGTAAATTCAGGATCTGGTTAAGGATATATTTAAATAAAAGTGAGTGTAAGAAGTAGGTAGGTAGTGAATTGGTGTATAATATATTGATAACCATGGTGTTGCTTATATTTGCACCAGAGCCAACTCCATTGAACCTATGCTGCTATATTAAAAAATATGGTGGGTGGGGTGTGCACGCAAGCGTGGGTGTGTGCGTGGATGCATGCATGGGTGCGGGTGGGTGTGTGCGTGCGCGAGTGCATGTGTAAAATAGGGATAAGTTTGTATGGAGATACACTTTATGTACCACTGAAGTTATTTTGAAGTGAAATCAATCCATCCATTTTAGTTCAAAAGAAAATTAAACAACCACACACTATAAGAAACCCCTAAATGAGGTCATATATTTCTATAAAATGTCCCAAAAATTTAATTTTTTCTTGAAAACATCATTGCTGTCATTGACAATCACTTTTTTCCTTCCTTTCTTCAGAGGCATTTAATTAATGTTTCATGTTGTTCTTATTAAAGTAAAACATTTTATATATTCATTAGTGAAATTATTTACTTTATGTTTGCAAACTTAGCAGATAGCTTTCTAAATAAGTTGCAATCAATTACAATATTGAAGACTATAGCAAGGTATCCAAATCATATTTTTGTTTTACATAAACTAATATCTATGTACCTATAGAGAACATCAGAGGGGCTTCCAAAATGTACAAAAAAGAGGGATGCAAGCACAGGTAGCAAAATAAAAAAAAAAAAAAAACATTAAACACTCACTGAGGATGGCTGGCTAATTTAAAAATAACCATTAACTATAACAATGTTCACCATATCGGGTGGCTCAGACATTTTGTCTGAGACTGGCTCTCAGGAAGTTGTGGGATCAGTTCCCTGTGGCCAATCTCTCTGACCCTGGTTTTTTGGGGGGTTTTCCCCAGTCACTACAGGAATGCTGAGGAGGTTTCTTCATTCCCCAGAACTTCTTTTCATCTCCATTTCATCCAATCAGTTTCTTTCAGGGTTGTAAGTGTTGGTGAGGACACTTATGGTGCCCTTCTAGGTAATGAATGTGCTCTGGAGATACAGCTCTCAGTGGTGGGATGGCATTGAAAGCAGTCTATAGGCTTGGGGAGTTTGGTCGGACCTGGGGCATGGGCACCTAGCACTGCCTATGTCGAGACAAAGAACTGCTTGGAAACTGCTAGGGACCCTCCATGGGGGCTCCCTCTCCACTGTCCAGTTCCAACTGCCCGCTGGAATTATCTCATCTCATCCTATCTTCCTAGGGTCTGATATATAACATGCCAATGACTGCAGTGTGGAATCCCCTCTGGCATCTCACACACACAACACAATGTTCATTACAAATGATTATCTCAATTTTCACTGGCAGAAAGATCTCTGTAGAGTAACTGATGTACAAGCGGAATCTGACATTAGATTCTAAGTATGGTCAAATATGTCAACAGGGAATGTGTTTCATGCTAAGGAACCAGGAAATAGAGAATATAACCAGTGTTTTCGATATATTAATGCAAATAACAAGGGATGGGATGAGGAAGAAGACGGGTAGGGAAATAAAGGAAATAGGATGGTATGATGAGGAATGCAATACAACAAAAAAATGTGGCGAAACAGGCATTGTAAGATGGAAAAAGGTAGAGGGTGAAGAAGAAAAGAAACATGAATGGAGAAATAAATAGTTGGGTATTCTGATTAAAACTTTAAGGGAGAACAATTTAAGCAAGATGTGGTAAACGTTAAAATCCACATATAACAAAATTTGTAGCCAAGCAAATATCACTCCAGCAGATTGGATGGAGAATTTTAAAATGTTATTAGAGGAGGAGGGTGTTATTAATATTAGATCAGTGTTAGATAATGGAATGGGATACATAGATATATTAGATGGTGGCGTGAGAGATGAGGAAGTAGAGAAACAAGAGAATACAATGAAAAAGAATAAGACAACAGGTATAGATGGAATTCCTTCAGAGTTTATCACAGAATGGTGTAGTGATGTGAATAGAGTGAAGATGCTTACAGATTTAAGACAAATAATTACAGGAGAATAGCACTATTACTAAATGTTGTGAAGATTTTTACAAGAATCCTAGCAAACAGGATACAAATTTGGGTAGAGGAATATAATATTCTATCAGATTTTCAAATGGGTTTTCGCAAGAGAAGAAAAACAGTAGACAACTTATTCATAATTAAAAATCCTAATGGACAAACACTTAAAAGAAAAACTTAATTTGATTTACTCACATAACATATTCATTTATTTATTTATTTGTGCAAAGCAATCTTACTTTAGAATATGGCTATACATCAGCCCAGCCTAACCATATTCCACCCATGTTTCCTTATATTGAAAGAAAAAGAAAAAGAAAAAAAATATAATAATAATAATAATAATAATAACAACAACAATAACGACAACGACTTACTCCCTTACTCAAGAGTTTGTACCACAGCAAATTAAGATCAATGTGGTCATACGCTTTCTCCAAATCAACAAATGCCATGTACAATTTTCCTCTTTTTTACTTTCTCTAACCCCATATGTAGAGACTAAAAGGAATGAGAAATGGGTACTCACAGAATCAGTATCCAATATGTGGGGAAAAGGAAGATTTGGAACATTGTTTTTTTATTAACAAAGTTTATTTCACACAAAACTATAAAAGTTCCTAAAAATGAGTCACCGGAACTTAATCATTATCTAAGAAGCAATGTATTCCACCTAAAAATTTGATGTTGATTTTTCACTGGAAATATATGTTTTGGGGTCCCCCAGTCTGAGATGTGTATCTTAACACCTCATACTGAAGTATGATTCTCATCTCTTTTTATTATCTTTGTTAAAAATCTTAATTAAGGCTACTTTTCTGTCTAGTTTTAACCATTTCCCATTTATACCTTCCAGCTGTGTACCTTTATAATAAAATAACTTTGTTAACTTATCTTTTAGTTTTTCTTGATGGATGGTATAAGAAGTGGTATGAAGGAGCGAGGCTTAGAAGGGTTAGTTTGGAAGTAAAGAAAAGAATGGAGAAAGAACATGTGAGTGTAAACACTTTAGATACAAGAAGATGTGATTCATATTATAACCCACTTGAATAAAACATTTTCTTTGATTTTATATATGACAACAGCTGTGTACAGGTAGATATTTGGAAAACTGAATCAGACTTGAAAAATACAATGCCATGCCATCTTTGGCTCTTCATGCTTGAGCTACTGTAGCAATATACCCACACGTTTATTTCTCCTCGTATAAGGTATAGCTTTTTGATTTTATCATCACACGTGACCTTTATAATGAGGTTTTACTTTTAACTATTTTTATATCCTTTCTTGCTCCATTATTTGAAATAGTTTTATAGATTAATCTATCTCTGGGTTTGGAAATGGATTGCTTTTTGCACTCAATTTTATATCTAATTTTAGCTCTTTTATTTATGATTAATTTTAAATTGAATTTTATCTTTTGCTTTAACCATGATTAGTTTTTTAAGGGTGCTAATAACTTTGCAGTTGAATGTCTTTAAACATCAATCAGATATTCAGAAGGATTTAATAGATATGATAACTTTGCAGTTAATGTAAAAATAAAAGCTGAAATTAAGTGCAATATTTTCTGCGTATGAAACATAATATAACTACAATATTTGTGGGCTATAGGGACTGTTATTTTTATAGTTGTGCTACACTAGCTAAAATGTTGAAAGTCACTTGAAACACCATGACTGCTGCTGATACTTTTACTTTTACTAAATCAAAATTTGTTTCCCTTCTTCAGCGTTATATACAGTTACAGAAATTAAAGTTGTGGAACCCCAATACCATACATCCTGTATTTCAGCAGAGCAACTACCTATTATGTGAGAGGTCCCAGGTTCGATTCCTGGCTCTGGCAGGGGGGGGGGGGGTAGAAATTTTTCTCTAGCCAAGAATATACCCTGTCCTTCCTAGAGTCTGGAAGTATGAACAACAGTGTGAATGAGTGTGATCTAATGAAGACAAATAGAAACCCAATGACAACAGCACACATATTCTAAAGGTGAATGCCACTTATATGACCAAGCATTGATGATATAAATGGAATACACATAAAAAAGAAAAAGATTTGAAAACTACAACTTTGTTTTAATTATACTGCTGACTGGTGTAAGATTTAAAGATCTCATACGATCCTTAGATGATACCTATATGAAGACATGAACACTTAACCCCACCTTGTAGGATGCAAACGTACCATTGCCATGTTGCCAAGATTATCAAATGTAGGAACAGTTTCAGTTATTTCACAATACACATGTGATAATAAGTGTGCATTGATAATTGGTATTATAGCATATGAGTTCACAAATAAGAAATGTTGGCAAAATAAATTAAAATAAATATAATTCTGGAAAGGATATGATTAGTAATATGGCATTACACCTCTTTATTACACTGAACTGGAGGAATTGACAGCTGAAATCTTATTCGTTTTCTCTGCAAACATGTTAAAATAAATAATAAATAGTACAGTGGTTCCAAAGAGAGGGAATTTGCTCTCTTTTTGGAGGATGATGTATCCACAATTGGGGCAAAGAGAGCCTCTCAGAATAAAACTGAAACTTGTGACCTTATAAATGTATCTAAAAACTTAATGCATATTATAGCCTTGCCACAAATGTTAGACATATATTCATTGTATAACTAAAACTTAACATTAGATACAAAATGCATATTAATTATAAGTATGCAAGTCCTTGCATAGAATAGAATATTTATTGTCATATAATGCTTACATTGTGAGCCTTGTAAACTGGTGACTTGTCAAAAAATATATTTGAGTAACTTAAATTCTAATATGTTCATGGTATAAAGGTATTATTTTTAAAATATATTGAAATATTCATTTGTATGGTAATAATATATGTATATTAGCTTAGTGACTCCAACATTGTCATCCATAAATTCTTGTATAGAGCAATATGTTCTATTTACTAATATTTTTTTCACTCCTTTTGTGAAGGAATTGAAGATCTTTATATCTTTGATTTTTTGTGGCAGTTTATTATATACTTTTATACCCATACAGTAGGTTTTTCTTCTTCTTCTTCTTCTTCTTCTTCTTCTTCTTCTTCTTAGAGTGTTAGTCTATGCATATAATAAACAGGATTGTTAAAAATATAAACTTTTTAACTCCATATTTGAAATGTTTAATAATTTATTCTTTATATGAGTAGGCAATTTATTGACCAGATGCATTTCCTTAAAATAAGGATCCCCGATAAGTAATAAGGCTTCAATGTGAAGCTTATGTTTATTCCTGGTGACAAGTACACATTTTGTTATTAGCTTCGAACACTTTGTTGCTTTTCAATTAATGGATATGTTAAAAAATATGGCTACCAAGAGTGATATGATTTGTTTCCGAGCATTTGGACAAAAAATGTATTAAAATCTTGAAATAAATTGTTATTGGTACCTAGCATTTATTCATTCTTTACATTTGGACTAACGCTTTATTTCAAGGGATGACTTCAAGTTTACGCTGCTGTTTCAGAAAAACATTCGCTAGCTACTTGTTAACTTTAGTTATTCTAACATGAATTCTGAAACCTCTCATAGATTTTGGAACTTCTCAAATATAAGTGTTTCTGTGCTAAAGAAAAGTAAAGTAACTGTAAGAGTCATGGAAATTTCAAAGCTTGCAAAGGGGGTCACAACTTGGTAAAGTTTGGGAACCAAAACTTTAGAAGAATATTAGTAACATGTACTTATGGTAAATAAAATTAAATAAACCCAAATTTTCTTTATTTTTAAGAAAAACAAATCTTAAACTGTGTTTCATAAAACTGCAAACTTTGAAGAGCTCTAATATTTGCTGGTTCTACAATCAGCTAATAAAACTATGTACCAGATTCTTTTGTGATTGGTGTTACAATATCTTCGGATAGCATTATTCCGAAGAAAATGGTGCCCTCCATGGTGTAATGGTTACCATGCTAACTTCATATACCCAAGGTGGCGGGTTCAAACCCGGCAGAGGACTATGGATTTTTTTGGGTGTAAAAATCCTTAGCATGGCTTCTTTCGGAATGGAAGTAAAACCATTGGTTCCGTGTCATAGATTTATGGCACGTATAAGAACCTCAAGCCTGATAGAGAGGCCTCTGAGCAAAATTAAGTGGTCTTTCACGTCCAATTTAGAATGGGGTGCTGAGAACCACAGTAGTTAAAGAGCATCCATAAATAAAACGCCTTTTATTATTATTTTTTTTTTTTTTTTTTTTTCGGAAGATAACTTTGGGGATGAATTTCCAGCTAGTCAATAAGTACATTTTTCACTTTCATCACTGATACAATTCTTATCAGTGGCAGCTAATCATAACAGAATAAAAGTTGTGTTATGACAAAGAAATAATGTGTTTCTGCATGAGAGGGAAGATAGAGAGGGGATGGGGGAAAAGGGAGGGAGTGAGGGAGGGAGAGGGAGAACATTTATTTTCAAATGCATTGGCTGAAGTTGAGATTTATAAAACATTGGCTTACACAGTGTTGCATGGTTAACTTCTTAAGCTGGAATGATGTTTTAATTTGTTTCATACACCTCCCATTGTTCTTTATGAAATGATTGTACAATGATTTATAAGATTTTTATGGTTAAACCCACCTTATCCCTTATAATTGAAGCTTTGCACAGCCCTAGCTATTCCTAATACAGAATGAAAAATCTCCTGTTATTCATGGTGCAAAAGGACATGAAACATTGCCAGAGCTTCTGACTTCCTTAACATTCCTCATATAGTTTTCCAAGTTCTGGAAATGTTGGATAGTCTGTAAGTACCCTTTGGTGGTGAAACAACCATTAATCAGAATGGTTGAAAAATTCTTTACAATAATTACAATTGCTGAAATTTATACTTTTGTACCTTCCTTCTGGTCCCAAAGCTATTTAATTAGGTAAAAGCTACATTATTTTAACTTAATGCAAAGATGCTTTACATACACAATAAAATAATGATGACGCTGGCAAATATGAAGATGCCCTACACCCAGTTCATCAAGTTAACTTCCTTGGAAAAAGCCTTGAACTGTGACCAATGAGAAGAATATTTCTTGTTGTTAGTTATAAAGTATCTGTTGATACATTTCTAATGCTAGCTAGACACAATTTTCCCTATTTATATAATTGTTTAGCATGCCCTGATATCTGGATTACAACATTAAGTATAACGGAAGCAAAATAAATAATCTATATTATATTCTTTGGAATAAGATCAGCGTTTATCTGTCTTATTTTACATGCATTTTCTGTAAAATAATGACAACTATTTTCAATTGTATAGCATTCTGAACAAAAAAAATCCAAGTTGTGTTTGCAAATGTGTCCCTGAATAACTATAATGCATTTGTATTCTAATACACAAGCTTTAGTATTTTAGAAATTAAAAGTAATTTTGTAGTCTATGTCAATAAGAAAGAATGGAGCTTTACAATGGTGAAAGAATTATCAAAATGTGTTGAGTGATTTTTAATGCATGCACACATGCACATATACAGCCATGCACATACACTTATTTTTTTCTCTCTTTATAATATTAATCTGGATTTTGACTTATCAGGAGTTTACGGAAACTTCACCAGAAATGCATAAGCAAATACAATCACCGAAACAGAAGTAAAGTTATATGAACTCTTGACGTGATTGTCTACTGGCTTGTTATTTTTTATTTTATGTTATGTTTACTTTCGTTTTATATTCGACTACATCCTTGTATTTTTCTATGAAGTTTAATCTTCGGCAATCATTGTAAGCGAAGTTTTGAATCCTGCTTTGCTTTGACACTTCCATTTTATTCTAAAATGATAGCAAATGAAACTACATGCTTGGCAAAGCAATTCTAGTTTATTTTCTAGTTCATGAATTCCCCAATGATGGCATTTGCATTGAATCCAGAAAGTCAAACTAAACATTGTAGATTATCCTATAGGACATCTATCCAGAAAAAGCATTGCTTATCTACAAAAAGGCTTATTTGGAGAGTAACCATAGATATGCTTAAACAGGGCATTGTAAACCTGGCCCTAGAAAATATAAATATAAATCTTCAATAAAAAATAAAAACATTTGAGTCGGTTTTTGTAACACAAACCGACTCAAATGCTTTTATTTTTTATTTAATCACATCACTGTCACAAGCTTCTATGCATATTTGCAAGTTTTGAATAAATCTTCAACCTTAGTTTTCTCAGGATACCATTTTTATTATCTTCTTTCTTACTTAGAAGTCCTTGTTGGGGTTCTGCCATATTGGAGCACCTCCATACTTAGGCATAAATGTATAATTGTATTCCAATAACATTCGGTAGGTTGGAAGTGGAGTCCTTCATCTGGCCACCAATTTCCATGGATATACCTGCATAGATTTTATTTTCCTTTTTTTGCTCAGCCAGTAATGTAACCTTAAGAGACTCATTCGAATCACCAGCTGCCTCATGTAAATAACTAATAGTGGGCACATTGGAAAGGTTCATTTATGTATTGATGCCATCTTTGCTGATGGTGTTACAGTTCTCAATTTTCAAGAATTTCTGTGACACATGCATGCATCCACTCATACACAGAGTAAATAAGCAAATAAGAGAAAAACTTTGGGAACTCAGAAAAGGAAAGTGGACTGTTCATTTTGGATGGGTCAAGGTTCGCATTGGTATCAAAGTAATGACATTAGCAAAAGAATCAGCTGCTAATAACAAATTAAAAATGGCATAAAATAAAACTCTTATTACAATCTCACCAGAACAGTGTGAGGGCTTCAATCAGAAAAGATCAACAGGGATAATATTCCTGAATATCCAGTGTGCTTTCGATATGGTATACCACCCGGGCCTCATATACAAGCTCCAGGAGCTGAACTTTGAAGACAGTATGATTAAACTGATAACTCACTATCTCACAGATCGCTCCTTTACAGTAATCACGAAAAACACGACCTCCAATGCCCGACCAATCAGGGCAGACGTACCATAAGGAAGCCTAATCGGCCCGATACTATTCAACTTATACATCAATGACATCCCCAAAACAAACCACACACAGTTATTCATTTATGCGGATGACACTGCCATCACGGTGCAATCCTGGAAACCAGAATTGGTAACCACAAGACTCCAAGATGCCCTGGAAAACCTTGAGCCCTGGCTCAATAAATGGCGCATCAAAGTAAACATGGAAAAACCCAGGCAATCCTCTTTTCAAGGCGACTAAAACACGCAAGAAGAAACGTGCCTCTTAACCTTCATGGTGAAGCCATAAAATGGCCTGACAAGGTAAAAAACCTAGGAGTTATGCTAGACTCAAAACTCACCTTCGTGGATCATGTAAACGTCATTAAACACAAAGGCAATGTCCAACTGAGTAGAATTTAACCGCTACTCAACCAAAATTCAACACTAAGCCAGCAACTAGGCATCACACTTTACAAAACGCTCATGCACCCAATCTTCACATATGCGGCTCCTGTATGGGGACACTGTACAGCAACTGCAAATTCTACAAAACAAAGTTCCCAGACCATCGCTAAAGTACCCCAAACAGTTCCCTTAGACATATTACACAGTGACCTGCATATGCACACAGTGGAACAATTTATTAAAAGATGGGCTGTCAACTTGTACGATGCCGCAAAGACCAATCACAATCCAATCTGGCAACTGGGACAGACACACACACCCACACACTCCCTCCACCCCACCCCCACACAACCACACATACACACACACACACTTGCCCACTCCCCATATTCCTTATACCCGTATCTGTACATAATACAGAGCTATTTATTGTATATATGTTTCAGGAGAGGCAGGAGACACTGTGACGAGACAAAGCAGCCCCCTCTCCAGCTGCAGCCACAGTCACAGGTAATGTACCCCACAATTCGTATTAAGCATAATACACACCCCAACTTCCTGCCCTCAGCATGTAACACCACAATTAACTTTTAGGTCCCAGGTCTAGGCAACTTGCCAAGGCCTGTACCTAACCCCACTCTGCCTGTATACTCCCTTGTATGCAGGCATCTATTTAGTATTTACCCACTAACATCAGGTTTGCTCCGGCGGTACCTGACCTCATTTTACCACCTTTCTAGCCATCCTCGTAGAGTAGTTAGTGCATGGTAGGGGAGATGATGTAGACCCTTTTTGGATGATCGCAGGCAGGGCCAGTCAAAAAAACAATCTGTACTAAACAGCAAAAGAGAGGTGTTTCCTAACAGCAGAGTCAATGGGAGAATACCAAAAACAGGACCTTATGCAGAAATTCTTTGCGAAGGCGGAAAAAGGGTAAAAATGAAGACACCATGTACTCCAGAGTTTACAGCACTAGTAACAACAAATCTTTATCTGCACAGATTCAGATTACTGGATAACCCAATTTGTACTATAATGAAGAACAAACATCAGAACATGTAACATAAAAATGCAGAATTTTAAGAAAACAATAGAAAAGTATGAAACGTGAAATAAATGCAAGGAGGGGAAAGTAGCCAACTTCAAATGAGGCTCTTTTACAGAAACATCTCCATACTTTTCAAAATCTCATAAACAAAATAATATAGTAGTAGTATTTCCTATATCTCCTAAGTGGAGCAAAGGCCATCATTAGATGTTTCCATGATTGGATTTAAACCTCTAGTTCATGAGTTTGCCACTATTCACCATGGTGACAAAGGATCAGCTCATCACCCACAGATGGCATTGTAGGACAAAATCACAACTTTTGGACACGAAATGGTGGAAACTTTTGTACAGGAACCTCCTCCTTTCAAGGTATGGGATTCTGCTATATGCAAATAAACATTACAATGGATCCCTTCCGAACGAAGCCATGCTAAGGATTTTTGCATCCGAAAAAATTAATATAATCATCAGAATTGTATTATCAGTACTAATATGCCTGGATATGAAGAATTTTCTAGATAAATATTAACTCAATTATATTTATAGTTTAATTAGACTGCCGGTTTTGTACTATATTATTTTACTATTATATCCTTAGCTTAAGTATTTATTAATACATTTGTAGAAGAAAATTCAAAATATGTAGTATTACCCTTTAATGGAGCATGTTACCAAAAAAATGTGAGTGCACAAATGTATGCATGCAGGTACTCTCTCTCTCTCTCTGTGATATTGGCACAGAATGACATGTACTGACTTTTATTTTCATAAAATGCAGTTCCAAAGGTAACAATTATATTAAATGTGGGCCTACTTTGTGAAGCAGATTTTACTATTTGTGTTAAAATGTTTATTTCTTAAAGCTTCTTGTCATGCCAAAATTGTTTCATTTTAGTTTCTCTTTTCATCCTTTTCTTCAACTTCCTATAGGTTGGCAGGACATTTTGGAATATAAGGTTAAGTTTCGATGTTGATATAGTTTGTTAAGGTTACCTAGAAAACAGGTTGGATACCTTTATGAACAACTTTAGGGTTATCATCATTGCAATGTACTTAAATAAGTATTACTGCTAGGTACATTAAAAAAAAAAAGAAAGAAACACAAGATAAAATAATTGACAAGCTATATTTAAGAATAATGCTCGAGGTGTTATGAAGTAAAAATACAATACAAATTAGAACAACCAGTGCAATTTTCACAATCTTATGATATTTAAGAAATTTCTCCTCCTAACAAGCCTGGAAATTATTTTTTCAAAGTTTCATTTATTTATTCCTCCTGTTATATGAGTATTAATCCAATATTTTGTCTTGAAATTGCTATCAACCATCAACTGAGGCTGAAAGTATGCCACTTTTATATGGTTACCACCAAGTTAGTTCTTAAATTGCTCTAAATTTGCGAGTCAAGGTGTAGACACTTATTGCTTCATTTACTGTTTTTTTTTAAGAGGACAAGTTTCAAAAGCTGTTGTTACTTATCTTCAACTGTAGTTTTCCAACTGGCATGAATGGCATTGTCTTCTCCAAATCTATGGCTTGTAGATGGCGTAATGTACTTGTCGAATATGTCTGGAGGCAGTATTTCAAAATTCATGACCTGGTGCAAGTTCTTTTTTATAAATATTTTTTCCCAAACATATAGATCTATGGGGTGGTTCTCATGCTTTAATGACTGTGTTTTTGTTTTTTTGTGGTTGGAACTCCAAAGAGTGATGCAACTGCTGACTTGACTGTTTCTTTGCTTTTTATGTTATACATATGCTGATATATTCCTGGTTTTTCTTTTTGGGATATTGGATCCTTTGGAGTTGCTCTTAATGAATTTCTATGGTTACATCGTTCTGGGGTGCTAGAGTGATGTTATATTTGGAGAATAATTTCTGAAATTTTTTGTGGAAAAATGGGTGGTATGAAAATTTCTTAAATGTCTTTTTCTTTGGAGAATTGTTGAGGATGGCAACAATACCCCATTCCCGAAATGCGTACAAGTAATTTTCATTGATGTAGTGCTACCATTTACCAACTCACTTATTATATGACTACGCATCACATTTACCAGCTTATATTCCCTCAAATTAGTGATTACAAGTCTTTATTTATGTCATGTTACAGTACAAATACTGGTTAAAATTGAAGTCTCTTCTTCATATAACATTTAAAAGGTCAGTATGAGCAAATCTGTTGTGATCTATAACGCATTAGCAACACTGTAGTAATGTCAAGACTGCATGAATACTGTATGCAAGTTTTCATTTTATTCCAGTTATTTGTATTTAGTAAATTAGAAAGCTAATATTTGCATCAGTAATATGGATAACTGATAGCAATACCCAAATATGATCCTTTGTAACTCATGAATTGCTGTGTCAGCCTTCTAGTTTCATACTAAATATTAAAATTTAAGAAATATTTTGTGCATAATATAAGGATGTCAGGGGCCAGTATTCATGCGTCGTCTTTGGTGCCAGAACTCCAGCTTTTGGTGAAACAATTACTTAAGAAGTTTGTTTCTAGCATGGAATATTCCTTAGTTTTTGGCTTATTACTCAAATGTAGTGCAAAATATAGGTGCTTCAGTGGTCAGCGTCATCACACGTGTGCTGAGCTTCTGGAGATGGCTGTATCATTTCGTAGCTGAATTGCAATGTTTTGCTCATGATGCCAGGAATCTTTTCAGAGCTATGCTTAAATGCCAGCTTCTGGCTTCTCCATAAGCTCACTGCCCTGTGGAACTGCTAAATGTCATGTCATATGTACAGGTTCATGCACGTTAGTGAGAGTGTGATTGAGAGGATGCGAGTGTGTGTGTGTACATGCCTACATACTAATAGAATGTAACAATTATAACTGATACTAGACATGTAGAAACACAAAGATCCATGCTTTTCTAAAGGCAGAACAAATAATAAAAGTTAATCCTAAAAACAAATTATGAGCAGCTAAACATGCATTTACATGCCTTATTTACTGTGATTAACACTCATGTTGTTCATATACCTCTCTTTCTATCAGCTTTTCGACATATTCTATGGTGCGTACTTTGAGTTCCCCTGTAAGCTCATCTATGTACTCCTCTGTGCGTTGTGTCACCTTTTCCCCAACAACCCTCTCTGATTCGCGCACCTTTGTTGCACCGTCTTTGGCCCGCAGCGAGAGTTTGGGGAAATCATCACTAGAGGGCCGCAAAGTTGTGTGCAACTATCAGGCAGGTTAGTTTACAGTTAGAATTGGGACATTAATTAAGGAATAGTCATTGAATTAAGCTACAATTAACATTTTAAGAGAGCAAATCCAAACTTTCCCATTAATTAATGAAACATATTTGTCAATGGCATTCATCTCATATTATTATTAAGCAACAGCACTCTTAAAATGAATGTAACATTAATTAAATGCATGCAGATTTATTTTTTACCTCATTAAACACATTTCTTCTGGTTAGAACTGTATTTCTTAAATTATTGTAAATGTAAATTTCTGTTATGATTAATTTTACATGCTGTAGCCAATATAAGCATCTCTGCCTTAACCAAAACAAAACTGACGACCCAAAAATTATGTTACTCAACAAATCACAAGTACTAGCATTTCAAAATTGACCCATGACAGTATAATATATGAAATGGTCAAAAAGGTTTCAATTGAATGTTCTTGCAATCTTGCATTAAAGACTTATTGTTAGAAATTAAATAAACTAATGAATACACCATTATTAGCACATTGATAGATATAAAGCTTTCCACAAAGAAAAGAAAGAAAAAATAAGTAAAAGGCATAAGAGCAATGTAGGTGCTAATCTTCTGAACCTTAATCCAAGTTTATAACATTACCAATTGAAAGAAAAAACTACTGTTATTAGCCATATGAAGCTCAAACACAATAAATCCAACATTAATTTTGCCATGATATATGAGCTTTACTTCATGAAACCAGTTTACAAAATACTATGAAAATATTTTTAAAAATGTCTGGGTTTGTGCACATATGAGCATAAGCGAGTTGGAATGCTCAGTTTATAAAGTGAATATTTTCAAGAAAGAGACAGAAACTGGTAATTCCTAAACCTGCCAGCATTTTTAAAAGTCTTCATGCTTAGCTGCTATGCCAACCTTTGCTGTGCTAAGAATTGTTAGCAGAAAAAAATAATTTTGTATTTAGCAGCTTTATAATTGAAATCACTTTTTGTTCATGCATAACTCATGACAATTTTTTTAAGGAAATACCAAGGCATAACAACATTGCAATTGTGTGCAAGCTGGGAAATCTACTAACAAAACCTGTTGTATTTCCCACATCCCAAGGTGGGGATTCGACACGCAGCTTTGGGTATAGAAAGTCAGCACTCAAGCAACTGTGTTACCTGAGATACAAAAGTTGTATTAACAGATTCTTTGCTAATGCTGCAAACTGAATTAAATGTTGTATGTTGAAGTTGTTTTAAGAGATATATAGCAGAGATCAACTCATGAGTGCTGGGGAAAAGAGTATGTCTAAAAATTGCATTTTACATTTGTATGATATACTCAGAATCAGGCCAGGAAAAGTTCAATCTTTGTTGTTGACAGCTTTCAGTTATCACAGCGATGATTAACTTAAGCCTTGGTACCAACAAAGTGACCAAAATGTGAAACTGCTATTGGTGAGCATTATGTGAAATTACTTACTAAAAAATGACATTTTTGGACTTTACTCCTTATGTCATGAAAAAGCAGTAACGATTCTTTTCAACATTTTTTTTCCTTAAAAAAGGGTTCTCCTTGAATAAGAGTTTGCATTCACTGTGAATTATATTGCTAGAAATTAAGTCAGTTTTGTTTTTTAATTGATTTAATTGAGCATTTTAGATGTACAAGCTACACTTAAAAAGCTAAACTTGGAAGAATTAAATGTTTCAAAAATTAACAAAATTTCCACCAAAATGTTTTAACATTATAAAACAATAAGTAACATATGATACACATAAGAGCAAAATACAGATTATAAATTACTAGAATATGCAGTGTGTAAAGAGTGTTAATGTTGTAAACATGTTTGTGGTAGGAAATGTAATTTTTCTCGAGATATTGTTTATGAAGGTTCTAAGAAATGCATTCTTAAACATTGCTATACACGGTGCTGCAGTTGCGCAGTGGTTTCATTCACAGCTCTCATGTGGAATATCTCATGGCCTAACATGGTTTGGTGATCACAGTAAAAACTGTAGGTCCTCCCACTCTGCCATCATCAACCATACCTTAGGAGGTAATGGCTCCACTCATTACTTGGTGCTATGGTGTAACACCTCAAGTAATATATTGACAGCATTAGTAACTAACATTGTTATACATGTATATAATTGTACTTTTAAACTTTGTGACATATCCTTTGTATATGGAACATAACACTGAAATGAAATGAAAGGAAAACTCAAATCTGTCAGGTTTTAGAATACAAATGTACCTGATTTTGTCAAAATAGTGGAAAAAAAATAGTACTTACAAAAGTTCAGTGATTCAGGGCATATGACTCTAAGGAAATATGGTGATATGAATGATATACAACCCTCCTTAAACTGCTAAAGTAACTCAGTTTTAAAATATTTTAAGTCTTCTTATTCACTTCTTGAGCTTGAGGTAGCTAAAAGTAGCCTCTGATACACATATTTAGCAAAGTAGCACTGCAATTTGATGATAATATAGAAAAGAAATCATTAACTTCTCAGTTTTCAAAATTTTGGAAACATTATATGGCCTGTGATCATCTGGAAGAATAGGGCTTTATAATGGCAAAAGAATTGACAGAATCAGTTGAGTGGTTTTCCGATTCTCTCTCTCTCTCTCTCTCTCTCTCTCTCTCTCTCTCTCTCTCTCTCACTCACTCACACTAATACTCTCTTTCTCTCTTTAGATATACAAATGGAGTAAATGATTCATAGTTTACAACAATATATCCTATTGCCCAAAATAATAAATATTATGATTAAATTTTGTTGAGAAATGAACAAAGTTAATCTCAAATTTGTTTTCAATGCGTTAAGTTCCTTTTTCCTTGAATTTTAATAAATATTAGTTAACTGGATTCGCTCCACAGGAGCTCAACCTGCAAAAAATATAACTGCAAGTGAGCATTAAATATTTTGATATTAAAGCTTGTAGGTTGATTCTTCAAAATTATCTAGGAAGTACAAGTCAACAAGATGAGATACTAACCATAATTTTTTAAAATAGTCTAGCAATGAGGTTTGCTTCCTCTTTCCATGTTTCCTAACATTGAAAAGCATCTGTTTGATGTTGCTGATAAACCTTTCATCAAGGAGCAGAGATAATATCTCACATCATCCAATTACCCCTCCCCCTACCAATGCCATTGTGAATGTTAGTGGCAATGATTCTTATATTCTTCTTCCTCCTCCTCAATTTGTTCAGGAGGGGCACCAAAATGGTCCTTATATATAATGGGCCACTGAATATGTGGTATATGCTGCCATGCTGCTACAAACAATATCCATTGCTGGTAATATATTAAGCTTCAGTTCCTCTTTTGTTTCCATAAAGGCAATGGTTCTTGCACCATGAACTTTTCTACATTTGGCCTTTAAGGAGTAAATCATTTCCAAATCCAGGTAACAGATGACTGATACAATTTGCTAAGAAACATAACTTCAATGTTTCTCAAAAACTGACATGTCTGCAGTACGCATCGAGCATCTACTTATTACCAAGATGATCTTGCTTCCTTTGGATAACCTTTTTAGAGTATACAAGGACAGTTCAATAAGTATCTGTTAGGAATGAAGATGCCATTTTTTTTCAAACATGTATTATTTGGATAGGTAGAGACAGACTGAAAAATTCAATGCCATAGCCAGGATTTGAACCATGGATCTACCGGTTAATGGCATTAAATTTTTCAGTCTGACTCTATGTATCCAACTCTTGTCTAACACATGCTTTGGGTGAAAATACAATTAAATTAACAATCTATTTCTTTCTCAACATCGTCTCCTTTTAGTGATACACATTTCTCCCAATGTTTATGTCTATTTTTAACCCAACTAAAAACTAGCATTTGTCAAATTCTGCAAAATATGCCTCTGACGATGACATCATTTGATCCAAATTTTGTTTCTGTGAACCGTTCATGTTTTTGGGAACAAGAAAAATTTGCAGGAAGCCAATGGGTGAATATGCAGGGGGGGGGGGGGTTATGGCAACAATTCATAGTGCAATTCATGCACTTTGGCAGAGACAACTCTGGAGAATAAATGTGCTGGTGCATTGTCATGATGAAGAAACAAGATTTCCTTCTTGGCCAAATGGGGCCCTGTCTCCTTCAGCTTGTCAAACTGAGCCAGCAATTCACTAGTACTTTTCAGTAATTGGTTATTGTTTTTCTAAGGAAGTCAATGCGTATGACAACCTTCATATTCCAGAAATTATTGCCATCGCTTTTACAGCCGATGGGACTGTCTTTATCTTCTTTGGAACAGATTTAACCCATAGTTGTGATTGTTGCTTGGTGGAGTATAATAATGAATCCAGGTCTTATTGACGGTGAAACTCAAAAGCAAGCAGTCCTTCAGATTTCACTTCAATAACTCCAAATACAACTCTGAAGCTGAAAGTTGCACCTGCTTGTTGTTCACTGTAAGCAATCATGGCACCCATCAGGCTGACGTTTTCATCTCCAACTTATGATGAAAAATATGAATTGCCATTCCCATCAACACATCTATGGCCTCTGCCACTTCATGAACTTTTATTAAATGATCAGTGAGAATCATATTGTGGGCCTTTTCAAATGATTTCCTTGGTAACCACATCTGTGGGTCATCATGGGCATGCCTCATCAAAAATGGAAGTTCGACTATGTTTAAATTCATTAATCCAATATCTAACTGTTGTCATTGATGGTGAAAGATCTTCATAATCATCATTCAGTTTTGCTTTTATCTCCTCATAATTTTTCTCAACCAAAAGTAAAAAGCAAATCACTGAATGAATGATACTGCAGTTTTTCCTATTAGGCGAAAACACATTGAAGTACTAATTGATATACCTGCCAAATCCAAATTAAACAAAATCAGTATCAAATTTATTTTGGCAATATATAAAAAATGATAGTACAAAATAACACTAACTTGCCTTAGCAATACTATCTATTTTGCAACATGGGTACTTATTGAACCACCTTTGTACATGATGTAAAACTTTTACAAATGTTTCAGAAGTCATCCAAGAACATTTCTGAAAATCATCATTACGTGAATATGTGCAAATGTCTTAAAACAACTTGGTGTTTTATATTTCCAAATAATTTACAAGGTGTCCTTTCCACTGTTATTACTTTTGGGATACATTAATGTCATAACTAGCCAGCGACTTTGTTTCCCATCATGATATTTTACCCGATGGATTACATATGTTTTGTATAGAAATGTACTGAAGAACACTTCTGTTTCATCAGTGTCGAAATGCTCTTTGGACCACTTAGAAGATGAGGCAGAGCATTCTTTTTCTAAATGCAACCATTCACTATTGCACTCTTACAACACACAGCATTAAAGGTAAGGTTCTGACATTTCTTAAATTTATCGAGCCACCCATTTTCAATTTTAAAGAAAATTTTCTACCACTCTTTAAAATGTTACTATGAATAAATATACTTTCACTTCTTCTACCTGTAAATATTTTCATCACGATTTCTTCCACTTATGCAAATAGCAAAGCATGAAAATACTTAAATTTTGTAATTGCAGCATTGCTCTGTACTACTCCACATGTACCATTGCACCACTTTGTTTCAAAATTCCATTTATCAAGAGTGTAGTTAGTTCATATTTCTTTTAGTGTGACAACAAAATCCTGGGATCATTTTCCACATCTTGAAATGTTACTATCTTCTGGTGAATAATAACTTTTTCTACAGCCAGTTTAATCCATTAACTGGAAACTGAAATAAAATGTTGAGAACTACACACTGAACATTTATCTATGCTCACTACACAAAATAAATGAAAGCAAGATTGAGCAGAAAGTAAGGAAAGTGATGAATATTGCATGCTTCTGACACTGTTACTGAATGCAAACTGTGGTGGGGGTAAAGTCTGCTACTAAAATAACTAAACATTTTTGTAATTTTGGGTGCACATTCACAAAAAATATATTTTAAAGGCAGACTTTTTATTAAACAGGTTTAAATAACATTGCTCTTATGACCTTTTTTACCTGAATTTACAAAACATTCATTAATAGGGGAAATGTTAAAACAGGGTTCTACTGCAGGGAGAATCCAAGAAAAATGTATTTCATAAAAGAGTGGACTGACAGTGAACATATTTTGTTTTGATACTCCTCATACTGTAATATGAATTTATTCTCATTTGTATGATCTATTTTTATTACTTCACAAATACTTTCGTTTAATTACAGGTATGTTCCAGAAACATTAATGCCTCATAAGTTTAAAATGTCTGCTGCAATTTATTTTTTCATTCATATATACCACTGTCTTCCTTTGCTGTTTGTGAATTTCTTTTTTCGAATCTCAATACATTGAAACTAATATTTTGGAGCTTTCCTTTTCTGAATTTAACGGGACATTTGAGCTTATCTGCTGAATAAATTCCAGCTGGTCATTCCCCTCAGCTTATACCTCATAAACATATATATATATATATATATACACATCTTAAATGCCTAATTATATTTTTAGTTCTGATTTACTTTTGTCACAAAACTCTTCAGCAACAATACACTGAACAAAACTGATAGTAAAAACTGCAGTTATATTTTTACATTAGGATTAAAACATTGTTGCCATCACTAATTTTTCCAAAACCATAGCACCAGTAAGAAAACAAAGTTTTGAAACATACAATAAATTGGAACAACTAGAAATTTGAAAAAAAAAAAAATAGCAAAAAACAACCAAACTTTTATACAATCAAGAAGACCAATTATGGCCCCTTCTGACCCTACTTGCACAATTGAAGGGCTTATTTCCAAAGTGACGTATCTCCAATTTTAAAAAATTTGGAGCTAAGCATACCAGAGCATTAAGAATACCTTCTGCGAAGGTGTAAGTTGTATTAAATGTTCAAAACAACGTAAATGCCAGCGTCAGGATCCTTTGAAAGTTGATGTTATTTCCAATGTGACGCATCTCCCAGCTGTGTTTATTTCCAAAACGTCTCATTTCATCATAGTCAATAGGAACACATCAAGTGACTTATAAACAAACTAGGTATCAGTGATGATCATCCTGCAATGTCATTTTATAAGCAGGTATTTTCTTCCAGTCATGTGGAAGTCAGTTATGATAACAGTGATACTTAAACCCATACTATTATTTCTAGTGATAGTAAAATGATTGACATTAGCTGTTATATTAATTTTGTGTGTTTTTAAGGTTTATAAGCTGAAAACTAATAATTTTAGTACAGAAAGTCAGGTTACAATTAAATATTACCTAGTAATATTATTTCCAGTTGGGAAAAGAAGTTTGGTATTAGCTATCTTTATAGTGTGTGAAGTTTAAATATTTAATCCATTATCTCATCTGGTATGGTATTAAACTAACATTTTGAAGGCTTTTGGTTTACTACTTAGATGTTATGGTGTCTTAATGATAATAAACATAAGACAGACAGCTATAGCACTTTTATTTTATCAATAATACATATCAACTTCTTCATATTGCAGTGGACATCTACATAAAGCTTTAGTTTACTGCCAAAATGACGTAACTCCCTGTCATGTGATCCCATTCCCCCATTTCTACGACTCTCTGATTTTTTTCACATATATAGATAGATACATTTGCAAGTATTACAGAATTGCCCATGCCAAAAATTAGGCTTCTACCTTAATACGGCAAGGAATTATATGAAATTTAACTTTTGTGAAAAATGTGATTTCATGGAGAAAAGTCACTTTGGAAACAAGCCCTTCAATTGTGCAGATATGTAGTATTATTATTATTCTATTGATTTCTTAATTTCACACTTCAAATTTCCCACTCAAACCTACTTGTAATGAAAGCAGAGGTGTTTCATCAGCTGGTATCACCAACAGCTAATAGAAAGCACCAAGAAAAGTTTTAACAGATGTTTTCTAGCAGTGCCTCACATGATGTAACATGAAAATATGTGTGCTGTTGCAATTTTCTAAAATCTTGCATAAAATGTCTTGTAATAGTAAAAAAAAACATTCATAAAAATTTAAGATATTCCACATTAATAATTATATTTTTTTTATAAAATGAATGAATTCTCTGAGTAAAATAGTGTCCACATGCTTGTGCAGGTGAGGCTTAATTTGTGTGTGGGCAATAAAAATGCAAGGAAATGAAATGTGTATATTTCTTCAAACATTTATAGGGATAGAGAACAAATGGACTGACCTCCCCATGCTAAGACTTGAAACCAACATCAAAGTCACATGATAAAGATACAAAAGTGCAATGTTGCCCATAAGTGGTAATGGAAAGGTGTGATTCAAATATTGAAATAAAGCTAAATTTTGTAAATGAAAGAGTTCATAGTGATACCTAATTAATAAGGAGCACTAAATTACTTTTTATGTTATTCTATGTTTAAAACTGGAACCTGACCTCAGAACCTAATAAGGTGGAGGATAGGTTATAAAGTGATAATTACAATATCGTAACTAAGAAACGTCTGGTACTCCTAACACCAGCAGACCACGGCAAAACAGCCCGGAAACATTTCTTAGTTACAATGACTCCGGCCGTGAAAGCCTACGTTCTCTAATTACAATATCAGTTGTTTTTAGTAAAGAATTTAAATATATGCAGATATGAACATGATTTCTATTTAACCACAAAAGGGGACTATAAATTAACATGTTAATGAGCTAAAGTGTGGGTTTATATTGAAATATTCTTCAACATTAGCGAGTATGTTTTGAAAAGTTTGTGTTTTCTGAATTGCACATACATCTTAAAATGAACCCGAGAAGCTGTTAAGAAATGTTACTAAAGACCAGATTCACACTAAAGTATGATTGTCCCTGTTATATGTGATGAGCAACGGGTAATGTAAGAATTAACCTACAAATTTCTTCAAATGCCAAAACTTTAAATAAATAAACATTTGTTATATCTTTAGATTTTTGTATGTAGGTTATTATTTTCGCTTCCGCTCATACCCAACACTAATCCAGTAAAGTATCCTGATTATCTTTATAACATTTTTTATTGGAGAATACTTTAAGAAGCTTCAAATAAATTCATAAAGTCATTCATATGAATAATTTTACTGATAAATGCAAATCAACTGCATACTTTATATTTGTGATTCTGAAATTACTATTGCTATTACAGTTGAACTTAATTAATTTGAACGCTTTTAATTCAAAATTGAGAATAATTTGAGATTTCAGCACGGTCCCTTGACATTCCTATACAAAACAATGTTAAAAAGTATTTTGTAAATCAATATTTTTTTGGATAATTCCAGATAATATTCAACGAGAATGAGTGAAAAAATTATAGGTTAGTCAAACTTGCTGGATAAATTCCAGGAATTTTGCCATACTGTGGTTGCATTCCCTTCCCTTGCAAAATTCCAGGAAATGCATCATATTGTAGTTATAATTCCCTATCCTGCTGGTAAGAAATGTGGGTTACTCAAGCTTCTTTGTGCAATTCAAGGAACTTGTTGCCAGCCAAGGTACTTATCATCATTGTGAACACTGCACCCCTTTCCATTCCGTCTACCTGCAGTCACATGTTGGCCTACTTTTGCAGCAAATAACTTCCCACGCAATAAAGTGAGCATTTTTAAACAGTGTACACAGTTACATCAAAATCATCAGTGTGTGTTTAAGTAGTGAACTGAGTTGACAATGGCTCTCTCCAAACCTAAGCGTGTAAATTACAAAACTCTTACTTTAGCTGTAAAGGTAGCAGCCATTCGCGAAGTGAAAAAAGGTTTAAAAAAAAAAGGTGTGACATCACAAGAGACTTTGGAACCCCCAGAATATGTTGTTGTCTACATATCTCAAAAATAAGGATAAAATATACTTACACAGTGACGAAAGAAAAAATAAGAGCAAAAGGGCCTGAAAATCCTGACGTTGATGAGTGCTTTAAAAAGTGGTTCAAGCAAGGACAGAATAAAAAAAAATTCAGTAGGTAGACCCCTTATCACAGCGAAAGCAGCGGAATTTGCACAGAAATTGGGAAAAACTAATTTTAAGGCAAGCAGTGGATGGCTGGATGGTTTTCAAAAGTTAAATGGAATTTCCTTTAAAACTGTTTGTGGAGAAAGTGGAGGTGTTGGCTAGTAAGCAGCCAGTGATTGGAAAACGAGTTTGGTAGAGAGGATTCAGACAAAAATGCAAAAGATATTTTCAATGTCGACGAGACAAGACTGTTTTATAATGTCCACCAGATTTTAAAGGAGAACGATGTAGTGGGGGAAAACTTAGCAAGGAACGCATCACACTCCTGATTGGTGCCAATATGGATGGCACTGAAAAGCTCCCATTACTAATGATTGGAAAGTTAGCTAATTCCCGGTGCTTTAAAAATGTTAAATCTAAGGCACTGGAATATGAAGCCAATAAAAAGGCTTAGATGACAAGTGAAATTTTTGGAAGATGGCTCTGGAAGCTAGACAAAAGTTTTTTAAACAAAATCGCACAGTTTTACTGTTTATTGGCAATTGTACAGCCAATAACAGTTTTCCATTGTTAGGGAATATCAAAGTTTTATTTTTTCCCTCTAATATGACATCAGAAGTGCAGCCAATGGATCAGGGAGTAATAAAAAATTTCAAGCATTTTTACAGGCATCTGGTAGTCCAAGAATCTTTGGTTGGAAGCGAATTTGGACAAAAGTGACAAATTCAAATTAAATGTGCTTGAAGCAGCTTGTATGTGTAGTAGTGCATGGGACCAAGTGGAACCAAACACCCTAGCCAACTGTTTCCGAAAGGCCAGCTCTGTCATATTGGACTTAAAGGTCTTGCGCCTACACTTGAATACTAGGAAGATGTAAATTCTGTGACTGGTGTTCTCTATGAGGATTTTGTGCACATGGACAATGAATTAGAAGTTTGTATGGGGTAACCGATACAGACATTTTGGGTGACGTCAATGAAAACACAAAACTACTGCCCTATCTTCAAATGAAGAAGAACCAGAAGAACCTGTGAAAACAATTCCTACAATTGCTGAGGCCATGGGTCACTTACAACAATTAAGGGGTTATGTTGAGGGACAACAAAATGTGAGTGAAACAATGCTCCAATCACTCAATAAACTAGAAGTGTTTTGTGTGAATCAAAAGTTAAATGCTAAAAAACAAAGATATCAAGTTTCATTAAAAAACTTTGAACGTGAACTGAACCCAAGTTTTAATATTACAAAACTGTAAGTACCACTCTAATGTTGTCCTTCCTACAATTTCATTTAATTTAGTCCTGTTTTAATTAAAAATAGTTTTAAAAAGCAAACTTTTGTAATTTGAAATCCTGAATAATTCAATTCTTTTTCTTGGTCCCTTCAACTTCGGATTATCCAAGTTCAAATGCATCTTTTTATTCTCCAGATACAAAAATAGGATTTTTAAACCCTTGGTGGTATACTTATAAAATAATTAACATCACTGTTCTTGGTATACATCTCAATGTAGATACTGCACATGGAATTAGCCCGAGAGCAATTTCAGGCTCATATATATTGCCATAGTCAAAACTATTGGAGAAAAGCTAATAATGGCCACAAAGTACCTGAAGCATCAGTCATGTACTCATCTGAGTCAATTGTAACACATTTCCATCAGTCACTTAAGACATGTAGGTGATGTAAATGTGTTACAATCAACTAAACTGAATTCTTAACTTACAGCATACATCACTGTTCCAAAATCCCCATCATTTCAAGTAGTGCCTGAGGTATCGTTGAATGAAATACATACACAAAATGATGTTTCATAGGTGTTTGTGACTCTCATTAGTTCATTACTATCAAGAAATTTTATTAATAAATATATGTGTATTTACGTGTGTGGCATGCACATTTTTAAAAGCTGTTTCAAACGTAAAATACAGATAAAAATTGCCACAAAACAACCTTCATGTTTGTTTTACAGACAGGCTAAATATACTATATAATATTTTTGTTCAGTCCCAAAAATTTAACATGAGTACTTGTGTAAAAGCACATTTTAGTAACTGCCATAAAGTAAATTAAATTGTACATTTGCAACCGACTCTCAACAAGAGTGACTACTTTTTGTTCACTACTGTGCAGGTTAGAAGGTACTTGTTCCACCAGATAAAAAGCATCCAATAAAATTATTAGGGAACAGATTTTTATGTAAATACATGTTTTTTTGCTTATAGACAAAACATTCTAACTAAGATGGAAATTCCTGAAATAGCACACTTGAATTGTATACAAAATTCTATTTCACATAAAAGTACATATTTTTGTAATATTTTTATGTAAATAAATATTTGAAATAATTTTGCTAAAACCACATAATTTGTCACTTTCTTTGTTATAATTTTTAAATTTTACAAAAAGTCTCATGCATTGTCATATATTATGAGAAGGCATTGGTTGAATGGACTTCATTCATAAACGTATTGTGTAGTGAGTGACCAATACACTTACTGCCTCAATCTGAAAGGGGAATCCCTTATTTATGAGATGCAATATACACATCAGTCTTCAGTCACTGCCCTTGTCTTGTTTACAGTAGAGCACTAATACAGTGCAGTATCTTAAGTGAAGTGATTGACACGATATAATGCCGAAAGTGAGGACAAGTGTTCGCTCTCATTTGAAACAATATGTTGCTGAATTTAGTGGCACCTTTACAAGTGATGGAAGAATTCTATTCTGTCAGAAATATGGGAAAACAGTGAATGCAGCCCAACGATCTCAAGTCTTGCAGCATTTAGCAGGTTGTACACATAGAAAGGCTGCTTTATGTACAATTTGTTGACAAGTTCTTTTAGATGAACCAGCTTCCTCTTCACATCCCTAGTTTCAAAAAGTTCCGAATGTTATACAAATTTATGCAAAACCTTTCTTTTGTGCGATATTTCTCTATATAAACTGAGAAGTACACAACTCAAAAGTTTTCTAACAAAATACACACATTTTGAAACCCAGAAGAATCAACATTAAGAAAATTGTATGAGCCTGCCTGTTATGAGGAAATGCTAAGAAAGATCAGAGCTAAATGTGAAAATGAAAAAAAATTGGATAAGCATTGATGAATCACCAGACTCTAATGGTAGGAAAGTGGGAAATGTTGTGGTAGGTGTGCTTAGAAAATGATGAACTAGTTTCCAAGCAGTGTTTTATTTTAGCATGCAGAAAAATAACAGCATCGAATCATGTAACAATGGCTCGCCTATTCAATGAATCTCTGCAGTTGTTATGGTCGAATGGGGTGAAATTTGATAGTGTTTTACTCTGGATTACGGATGGTGCTCCATACATGAAGAGGTAGCCAAAGATCTTTCTGTAAGTTTCCCGCACATGATGTATATATAACTTGTATAGTATATGGTTTGCACAGAGTATGTGAGCAGATACGTATATTGTATCCTAAAGTGAACAAATTGATCTCAAATGGTAAAAGTTGTTTGTGAAAGTGCCAACAAGAATTGATTTGTTCAGAGTGGAAAATCCAGATCTTGCACTTCCACCTAGACCCACAGTTACTCATTGGAGGACATAGTTGGAAGCAGCAGTGTATTATGCAAACAATTTTGAAAGTTATAAAATGGTGGTTAATGAACTAAATAAGGATGATACTATTCAACTGAAATTCTTCAGAACTTGCTCAATGACAGTACACTAAAAAATGAATGGTCTTGCATATCTGCAGATTTGAGTTTTTGCTTCAGTTTATCAAAAAATTAGAAACATCAACCAGCTTGTTAACTGAGACAGTTAATGAAATGCATGGCATTGAGGGAAAAATTAATTTACTCAAAGGCCCAACAGCGGAAGCTATAAAACAGAAAATTAAAAATGTGTTCGTAAAAAAAAAAAAAATGGTTGATTTCATACTATGTGCAAAATTGTCAAGGTTTTGGAAGGGGAAGTAGATGTTGGTGATATTGAAAATGCATATGCCAGTGACATTCCTTTGATGAAATACACAAGACTATCTTCCTGTGATGTTGAAAGGGCGTCCTCCTCCTGGTATCGTGCATTGTTTCGAGACAAACAACATTGGCTTGTATGGAAAACTTGGAGAAAGTTTTCATGGTCCACAGCAACAGTGAGTTGTTTTAAACCACCACTGCCTCAGCATGATTGGTGAGTAATTTTTTAACATAAATATTTACAGCTTTGTAATGTTGAAACAAAATATTTTTACATTTTTTATGCATATTTTTAATACTTTTCCTACATAAAAAATAAAATATTTTAAAGTTTTTAGCACATAAAAATCCATTCCCTAATAATTATCAATCCCACCAGACAAAAATATCCAATATAATTATCAATAAGAGATATTTAAAAAGCAGTAAAATAAAAGAAAAAGAAAAAAAAAACTTTTGGTTGTCTGCTATTTGGAGTGGTCTAGCTTATTAATGAATTGATCTAAATTGTCAATTTCTATGTTAACTTATGCCTAACATAGATGTTTCTTTCTTTCATTCTTTCTTTCCATTCATACCCCAGCTTTAACTCCAGGAGGCAACCTTTTATCTTTGAAACATATTGGCTGTCAACAATGGTGTTAGCTCATTGTGCTTTCGGTATTTCTTCGGGTTCTCTTCATTACGTTAAACATACATTCCCATGCTCATTCATATATCCAGACTCTGGGGAGGATAGGAAATAATTTTGGCTACATAAAAGTTCCCATCTCCAGCCAGGAATCAAAACTGGGACCCCTTGAACAACAGGCAGGTGCTCTATGATTTGAGCTATGGAGCCAGCATTTTTTTTTTTTTTTTTTTTTTTTTTGACCTCCCGCATATTAGCCTAAAAGGCTCACTGTGCAATTCCATTTTAAGGATACATTTTAATTCTGAATGCTTAGACACAATTGATTATAACCCTTTGCAGAAGGCAGGCATAACCACTAGTGTACAGAAGTGAGGTAACTTAGTACCAACTGAGCATTTGTGGATGGATCTATTTAATGCTTTGCACAATCATTACTAGATGTCAGTAGCACACATTCTTGGGTAGTTAAAACATGTTTATAAGGGGGATCCCCAAACACAAATTTATAAGGTTGTGTACATGTATGTGAATAGTTCTGCTCTTTTTTTAGAATGCTTTGTATTATAAGTGAAGACGACAATTAAACAAAGAGTGAAATTAATGTGAAAAATGTTAATGTTCAATAAATTCAAGACCAATTTTTCTAACCTTGAGTTATTTGGCTCTGACAAAAATGTAGCCAGCAGCGATACAGAAGCTACTCTGGAGCAAACTGAATGCAACAAAAGCCCTAGTGACTCTAGTGATAACAGTGATAAGTGCCTGGTTTCGTAGATGTTGTAAGCTGTTACCAGGATTAGCACTTTAATTGAAAAACCGACTTCCATATAGATCAATGTTTCAAACATTTTCACACAAAGAATACCCATTTAGAGTGAGCTTGCAAGTGTGCAATACCAATCTTTATATGCATATAGCTTTCAGCACAAAAACTGTTTTTGTACCCAGTATTTGAGTGTAACTTTTAAAGATCAGCATTAAGTCAAGTGTGAACCCTTTTGTTTATACATAACAGGGTGCCCACAAAATAATTAGCTGTTTTGAGATTGAAGTAACTTACGAATGTCTTTTTGTTACAGGTTAATCACTGAGCAGTACATTGACTACTCCTGAATGTATTACCATTGTCATATGGCATCTACAGGGTGTTCCAATGAGCTGCGATGAGGGTTTCAATGGAAATTTAAAAAGAATGGACAAACAAAACTTTATGGAAATGGTTAAATAAGTTTCAATGAACAGGCATTGTTGCTAAAGAGTTTCGACAAGGTTGGCCTTCTACAAGCACAGCTGACATTGACACAATGCAGAAGTCCATTGAATGAAGTCCTCATTCTGTAAGTTGTCTTTCATGTAAATCGCAAATTCTGCCATGAAGTTGCTGTAACACTTGCAAATGATCTGCATCTATCAGCACTTTGGAATCCACTATTGACATAAAAGACAATGTTTTATGTTTCTTTTTAGTCTCCTCCAATGCTCTGTACCTGAAAATTCTAATAATTCTCCAATCCATGCATTAAAATCCCCAACTAATAAACTCCTGTCAATGGTAGCTACCATTATACGTCAATATTCTTTTTTAATTAGCTGAGAAGCTCTTGGTGTGAAACTTTGAAACCAATAGGGGGTTATAGGTTAATCCTAAATTCACTTCCCATGTTCTAGCCACTACCCACATTAAATCCTGTATTTCGGTTTCTTCACTTGCAGTTCTATATAGCATACCAATTCCACTAGTTTCCCTCCCTTTCTTGCTCTTCCTTATCCCACTTTCTCCAATTAATTCAAAACCTTCCATCAATATTTCAGTACATAAGTAAGTAAATTTAATTCATTGTTAGGTGTTAAGTTGTACCTTTTCCTTAAGAACAATTTTCAGGTAGTTATGGGAGGAGCTGGTCTAGCTGCAATGTATTTGTTTAATGCATTCCAGATATACCCAACTGAGTTTATGTCTGGTGATCAAGCTGACCATAACATATGCTTGATAACTTCCTTTTCCAGCATGTAATTTATCAATGCAGCTCTCTATGGAGAAACACTGATGTCATCATCCAATGGTGCCACTATAAAGCATGGTGAAAGCTCAGAGGATATTGTCTTTATATCTAAAAGCTGTCAAATTCCCACTTTTCAAACATGTAGGAGCCTATATATCTACCAATACTTATTCTTACCCATGCTTGTATAAAATTGATGAATTGTAAAGCTATATACCAGTCAATTATTGTAATTTTGTAAACAGCTTTTGACAATGTCAGATACTCTGAGTCTATTGACAGTAATAAAATATACAGTATACAGTGATTACATATAAACAGGACTCCATGCAAGCCTTTCTCCAACTGATGCTCTTCCATTCAGTTTCTATAAACTGTAGAGTGATGTGTCATTATTGGAGTACACCTCACGGCCCAATGTGTTTAGAGGTTATCCATATGCAGACAATTATGGTTGATACCCTCAACCTGTTACTGTTTGGAAGCAGATTAAGGTTTTTATACATTGTGGTATCTGATGACTTGTTAACCATAATATTGATCATCCCTTGCAATAGATTCTCATGGGTGACCATTACCTTGTCTTCTGTGAATATATACTACTAGCTGAAATGTTTGGCCTTGCCTGACAATTTATCCTTTCCATGTTTAACCTTTGTACAATAGCCTGCATTTTTTCGGACATATTTAAAAATCTTTCTACAACACATTCAAATAAATAGTTCATTAAAACTCAGGAAACTACAAAGAAAGAAAAGTAACCCAGAAAACTAGATGCAAAAGCACAGTTGAACAACCACAAATATCAGTCTGTAACAATAGTTTCTTGTGAAGCAACTATGACTTATGTGTTGTTACTTTGGGGTAACACACTATTTATAGAGCAAATCTCTGCCAGCTTAAGTAACAAAAATATATCCTTGTTTATTCTCACATAATTTGGATAGGTAGAGTCACACTGAAAAACTCAACGCCATAGCCATCCCAGTTACGACATTGCATTTTTCAGTTTGACTCTACCTATCCAACTCCTGTCCTACACACAGCTTGTGTGAAAAAACAATGAAATTAATACATAAAACTACTAAAAAGAAGAAGCAGAAAAAAAAGAAAGCCAAAGTAAAACCAACCAAGTTAACATATAAAAGAGAAGAGGAACAAGAAGTGGTATTGAATATATTGCTATTATCCACATCCACTTATTCATTTTTATATATCATCTGTCTGGTATTTTTGCTTATAAAACATCACAAAATTCCTGTAGAGAAAGAAACTTGCTGGTTTCAAACATCGAAAAGCTAAACATGATAAGTGCACATCTGAACATTGGAATATGCTCACAGAATGTTAATGCCGGCTTATCTATTACTCTATGTTAGTAATGCTTGAGTGCCACAAAACTTTTGTAATCAATGTGATTATACTGAATCTTTTTGTGCTTTTTATATTAGTATACAATAAATAATAATATGAAGATAAATAAGGTGATGATGATAAAGAAGTATTTTGTCTGGTTTGGTGTTTTTGCTGTTATTATAGTTTAATATAATGCAGTTCCACTTTGTATTAATTTTTCAATCTGTGATTATATACCTTTACTTTTATTTAAGTCTAATAGCTGTTCTAATTATTTGATTATTTTATTACTCCATGATTAATTTCAGATATTAGGTTAATGAATAATATGTGAACTCGCTGTTACTTTGTGAGATCATGAAAGCCCAAATAGGCAATTAACTTTTTTATATTGGCAATGTTCCAGCTATTATGACAATCGGTGAAAAAAATGCATATGGTCTTGCGAGCTTATCAGGCTTTACATAAAACGAAATGGGACAGAATTTTGAATTCTAAGCTAGACAGTAATTTTTACCTTATGTTAAACATTATCTGTACCTAGTTTGGTTGAAATCAGTGCAACGGTGTAGAAGCGTATAAAATACATACATTGACTTTTATAAACTATTTATGCCATTGACTCCAACAAATCATGTTGTTGTTGTCCAACATGACATACTTTAATCAGTAACCTAGGTCAATTGGAATTTTACAAGAGTACATTCTTTCCTCTTTCCCTCTATTATGATTGATCTAATAGCTGGGAAGTCTGGGACTTAAAAGTACATATGACACTGTAAGGTGCCATTGGATAGTGCTTAATGCCTGCTTATACCACTTGTGGCACTGCAGGTGATGATGCTGATGATACATGGAGCACTGGTGAAATCCGATAGCAGGAGAAACCTGCCCCTGTGCCGCTTTGTCCAACACAAATCTCGCCATTGGAGTATGTCATTTCAAAATAATTTGAGATCTTGTAGTGGTTTACCAGGAAAACTGTGAGTTAGTTGGGGAATTTAATACCATCTAGGCACATTGCCCTGGTAGCTCAGTGGTTAAAGCAACTGGATGAAAACCAGGAGATCCATGGTTTAACTCCAACTGTAGCATTGAATTTTTCAGTCTGGCTCTACCTTTCCAATTTGTATTGTTAGGATTCACGTAATACATTATTATTGCTTGAAGACTGAAATATTTTACACTTTTTTGTTGACTAAGATTTCAACAAAATCCATAGAAGTTGAGAGCTTGTAGATTTCATACTTTCTCAACATTTAAAATGTATACTACTTTTATGTACAATGCAAAGCTGTTAGTGAGACAATAGTTATTGAGCCAAATGAAGATGTACTGTTTTTTGAAGTAATTTTGGGATTTGTCTGGTTTCTGGAAAGATCCTTTTATCTTAATGTCTAGAATAAGGAAGTAATTTCTGATTTTAACAACATAAATCAAGTTCTAAATAAGGTTAGAAATTCCATCCACCAAATGAAATGCAAACTGCAATTGATCAGTGGGTACAATCTACATTTTCCTACAGGAAAATCCTGGAAAATTCAAGGAACTGCTTGCTCTATTAATATTGTGACTGCAACAAGAATACCTGCTGGTCCATGCCTGGCTGACTAAATGTAGATATTGTTCTGACCAGACCCTTGCAGAATAATAGCTCATAACAAACACAATAGTCTGGCACAAATAAAGCCCATTGTGCCACTTCTTTGCTATTTGAGTAATTACTGCTCTAGAAGGTTCTTTTGACAGTGTCAATAACTTCTCTGTCAAGAACATTTGACCTTGTATATGGGACCTACATAAAGTGCTGACTAGATAGTCAGTAAAAAACTAAATACAGCGTAGTTTACAAGTTATGGAACTGAGGAGTGTGGACAGTTGACAATTGACAGCACTTAGCACAGTTCAGTTGTGAGCTGTCACTCACTGCTTCAGTTGTAATTGTGATTCAATGGATCAGTTGTGTTGTGTGCTGAATGTGTGACAATGGTGATTCCAACATAACCTGCTATGTTATGCTGAGTGCCTTAGTGACCGTGTTTAGCAGTAGCTGGTGTTTTCTTTGTTTCATTAGTGTTAGGTGTGATACACAAATCCCACAAAGGAGCAAATACTTCAATGACTATTAAGTGAAATGTAGATCTTGAAATCTGGAATGGAGAAGATGGAGGCAAAAATGTAATCTGAAATGGAAAAGATAGGAAGTGAAATAAAGATAGTAAATTCTGCAATGGAGAAAATGCAGGCAGAAATGCAGATGGAAATTAAGATGCAGAAATGTCCAATGGCCTGTATAGCTTTTAGCTGGTCAGTCAAAATAAATAATTAAAAAAAGAAAAAAAAAATGTCCAAGATGAAGATGGAGCTATGAACCAAAATTGATGAATGACTGATCGGCATGGAGAAAGCCATGGAAGGGTGTGGTGGTAATATGAAGTACCTTGGCCAATGCATTAGGGACCTGGAAGGAAGTCAATGGCATTGCCAATGAACTCAATCCCATCCTGTAGGAAGTACTCAATGGGGCACTTAAGCATTTGGGAGTCTAGATGCCAGAAGAAAAATAACATCTGCATGCATCAAGCTGCTCACCACAGAATGTCAACCTACTACGTTTTTTACTGACAATTCTCTGGTGGTCATCAGAGCAGAAAGCCAAACAATTCATATCCTCCAGGGATGGACAGCAGAAGTTTTTAATGTTTGTCTGAAGAAGGAGTCCCTAAAAATTGGTTTGGCAATATTGTTTACCCACAGCCTACCATAGTCAGCTCAAGTTAAGGCAGCAACAGTCAGAGGAGATGCTGCAAAAGTTTGTCCTTTCAGTTGAACAGTTGGTGAACAAAGCTCTGGTGAACCTTCTGCCCAGTTACATGACCCAGGAAGCTGCCTACTCCTTTGTTGGTGGGGTGTGTGACACCAAAATATGATAATCTCTGATCCATAGCAACTACATCATCCACAAAGTGCCAACGGCAATACGAGGATAAAGGTAGCCAAGCTAACAATTTCAAGGACCAGAAGCATTTTCCATGACAGAGACATTGGTTCAACCCAGGGATGTCAAAGAAGAATTTCAAATGATGTTTGTTGGGTATGTGGCTAGTCAGAACACTTAGTAATAGGCTATGCACCTAAGCTGGCAATTAGGTGGTGCCCATAGTTAGATGGCATAGCTCACGCTGAGGATTGAGCAGCTGATGGCCAAGGTAATAGCTACACTCACAGTGAAGGTCAGTAGAATGCAATATTTGGGTACAGGGAATCAACCCAGGGATATCGAGAACCTTATAGTGGTGTGTGTTGGAGGTGTGACCAGCCAAGACACCTAGTGAAGGACTATCCATAACCAATCTGACGAGCAGGCAGGAAAAGAATAAGGTTTGGTGTGGTGAAAGGCATGTAGGAGCCGTCATTGCCATCCCTGCATGTGATGCTGCTTGCTGCGTAAGGACCTCTTCATACCTGGTGAAGATGTTCAGTGATATAGTCTGCTGAAACCAAGAGCTGCTGTGAGGGAAGATGCTGGTGCTACTCCAGTTTGTCTAGCTTGCTATGTCGGTGTTGGTTGGGATGACCAACCCTGAGAAGGGGGTAATGTGATTGTGATGCAAAGAAAAAAAAAAACAAAGGCAAAATATCTCAATTTGTTTTGCACATTGCTTAGCTGATGGATTAAATTTATTGCTGCAACAAAGTTTATGTTGCACTCAAAACATTGCATATTTTTTGCAAGTATAAGCGGGATTCCTTCATTTTTCCACCAATCTTCAAATAAAATACATCCACTATATTCATTTCCACTTAGACATATTCCAACCTTGGTAGAAAGTCAGTGGTTTTCTAACTCAAAACCACCCACTTTAAACTGTAGAAGATTGGGACATATTGAACAAGCATATGAGTATTATAAATCACAAGCATACTGACAAAAAACACTTAGCAGGGGGATTTTGAATGAATAATAGCTAATACATTCATTTTCTCTTCTAAATCTAGTGTTAAACTATTTTTTCTGAAATTTTGCAAAAGAGATCACAGACTTTGCTTATTGCAATTCAAAAATCAATGATATGTGATTTAATAATTAATAAAATGAAATAAACAATATTTTTGGAATTATTTGACACTACTCTGCAAAAAAAAAAAAGAAAAAAAGTTGGACACAAGAAAAGAATATGCTGACTCTACAAGAGGGAGAATTTTGCAATAATTTCAAGAGTTTGTTTTTAGAAATGTTGGATTCTATATCAGTGGAAACGAAAGTAGGGTTTCACGATGCTGACAATCTCAATTTCTTACCTTTGTGGATAGCACAACTTCAATGATATCCCAAAGATTTTCCTTTTCAGCTGTAGAAAATTTACAACACTGATATCCACAAGTGTTAAAAAATATTGTTTGAAGAATAAACTGTCCCTCTTGTATATTGATGCAGGTTTTAAATGGTGTAAGATTCTTAAAATGCATACATATTTTCCTTGCATTTTATTATTAGTTTATTCTTTTATGTTTGAAAACAATTAAACCTGTCACTAGAACATCTACATTATTACAAGACTTTTTTGTTTTTTCATTGTTTTTGCTTATATACCACCTTAGGTCTTTTACAATGATCTATGCAGACAATTTCCACATTGCAGTGTTTCATTTACCTTTCAGTTACAAACTTCATACAAACATAGTTACTTTCCTGGGGCTGCTGAATTTGGTATTATATATGGTTAACACCCTGGATATTTATGTATATGTACCTTTCCCTATAATTGTACATTTTATACCATACCAACTTAATCTATTTATCTCTATTATAACTTACAACCTCATCGGTTTTATTATTAAGATCCTCTCTTTTTATGGCAATTTTCCTCCCCCATTTCCCTGTTACTTTCCTTGTATAATTATCTACTTGTTTCAGAAATTCTTTCTTATTGTTTCCAAAAAGTTTTGAATACACTATCCCTAGCAGAAACTTTTCCCAGTTTTTATTCCATATTTTTTCTCTCCACCTATTAGTTTCTTCACACTCAATTATACAGTGTAAATTATCAACATTGTCATATAGTGGGCATAGATTTTTATCAACTTTTAGACCTTTTAGTAACATTGTTCCTGTTCTTGCCCATGCTAGACCCTCTCTTTCCCTTTTTCCACAGACATTAATGTATTTTTCTCTTTCCCATACTTTCTTGATACTCCTGTATAATATTAAAGTACTTTTATTCCTTAAGCTATTTATTATTCCTTGTTTCCTTATATTGTCTATCCTCGTTTTCACTTTATTCCATAATTTTTGTCCCCTACTGTCTGTTGATTGTCTAAATCCCCCAATCCAAGTTCTCTTACAATTTCCTTTAATTGACATAACCAACTTCTTTCTGTTCTTGCTGATACTTGTGTCCTAATACAGTCTTTGAGAATATTACCTTCCTCTACAACTTGGATTCTGGTCCAATGTTTCACTATCCGTCTGACAACTGTTCTCTTCGTCCCAGCTCTTCCTAATTCAGCTAATGATACTCCATTTGGAGCTATTTTTGGTAATCCCAATATCATTTTGTAAAACAACCCATAAATTTGATCTACACATTCCCACCCTTTTTCAGTCTCTGAAACCTCTATTCCATGCATCATTCTTGATTCCGCTGTTGTTGTATATGTTCTCTCTAGTCAGTTTACTCTCATATTTGGTATCTTTCTTAAGCATGTTCTTATGCTATTAATAGCTAACTTCCCTTACCTAGCGCATTTTTCCTTTGCTCTGTCCATTTTCCTTGTTATTTAGTCTGTAATCAAACTTGTTTACAACTTCAAATTTGATCCCCTCTAACCAACATCTCTCTTCTCTGCTGAGTTTATTCCTGTTCTGACAAACCATAATTTTTTATTTACTTTTAAACCCCATTTTTTTGCAGTATTTCTCTATTGCTTTAAGAGAAGAGAATCTGCACAATACCTTTATTTTTTATTGCTGGGCAATGTGGATTTACTTTTGCTATTTCTTGGAGTATGTCATTAATAAACAAATTAAATAAATTGGATCTTAGTTTGCAACCCTGCCTTAAACCAATTGTATTTGATACTCAATCCGTTACTTTTTTATTGGCAAACCTAATGCAGGATTTATAATCTGAATACAACCTCTATAGTAGTCATACAAATTTCTCGCTCTCTCCCTTTGTTCTCACTTATACCAAAGTGCATCCCTTGAATGTTATCTAAGGCCTTTTCTAGAGCTGCAAAAAATAAATATATCTTACCTCTTTTCTTACTTAGATATCTATCTATCATTGTTCTTATTATAAAACATTGTCAACTTTCCTTTTCTAAATTCCCCTTGTAGATCAGATAATTTACCTTCTTTCTCTGCACATTCTTGTAGCTGCTTTGCTAGTACCCCTGTAAACACTTTACCTATCACTGATAATAGACTAATGCCTCTGTAGTTACTTGGATTATTCACCTCCCCTTTCCCTTTAAAAATTGGCACTATCACTCCCCTTTTCCAATTTGGTGGAAACCTTCCTCCCTCAAGAAGCACACTGAACAGATTTCCTAACATTACCTTTTTTTCAGTATTTTCATACCACACCTTCCAGAATTCCCCTGGTATTCCATCTATTCCATTAGCTTTCTTGCTTTTTAATTTATTTACCTGCTCTCTTATCTCATTCTGTAATACTTCCTGGTCTAATATTTTTGTCACAAATATGTAACTGCCCTAGTACTTTTGTCTGTATTAGCACATTACTTCAACTTAATAGTTTCTCGAAATACTCCTTCCATTTCCTTGGACCAGTTTTACTCTGCAAAACCCTAGTCTTCGATACTTTTTTTATCAACTCCCATATCGCTTTTGCTATCATTCTGTTTTGTTGCCTCATAGATCTTATGCCCAATTTTATCAGACCACTTTTCTTTTTCTCTTCAATTAAACATTTATAGCCCAACCTTGCTAATAGAAAATTATCTTTATCGACCCCTTCTTCTGATTGTTTCAGCTTCTAAACTCTCTTTCTATTCTATTTCTTGCTGCAATGCAATCCCCAACATACTATCCCTTTTTTTATATTTCCCCCTTGATTCCTAATTTTCATTGTCATTCCTGCTAGCTTCACTTCCTTTTCCTATTTGGCTTTTCCCTCCTCAATAAGTTGTTTAATCTCACCTTGAGATTTCTTTCCTCTACTCGAGTTTAAATTCCCAATAAATAATTCTCTCTCCTCTGTACGCCATCTGTAATTTTCAACAGTTTTACTTTCCTCTATGTCTGTTTCCTGCTCTACTACTCCCACTGTTTTAAAAGTTGCTCTTAATGGGAAATGGTAGTAGCTATTCAATACCCTTTGTAGAACCTTAAAATCTACAGGATCATTATCTAAATTCTCAAAATATAACACATAATCATTTACACTTTCTCCCCTTTCATTGGCAGATATGAACTCCCCTGATTTGTCCGATCCTTTTGCCCCATTACACATTAATAGATTATTAACTTCACAACATTGTATTAACTTTTTCCCTTCTTTGTTCTTTATTTTGTTTTACTATGTCTCTTTATATAATTATTTTCTTATATTTGGTAATCTTCTAAATCAACTAAATGTAATTGTCCTTCCCCTATTGTTGCATTGAAGTCGCCTAATACCAAGAAATCTAAATTATCATACTTCTGACACAAAACTTCCATGTCGTTCTCCAACTTACTGTAAACGCTTGCATCATAAAAGTCTGACATCCCTGGCAGATTATATACCATACCCAAACCTAGGTTTTGGTACTTTCTTGTCACACTTTGTAACATGACCCACATCACTGCCTCAGCGCCTATACCCTGCATTTCCTTTGCTCCAAAATTTCTTTCCTTTCTAACAAACACTCCTATTTCCCCTGAGACCCTATCTTTCATTTTCTTTTTCACTCCATTTTTTTTCTAAAATAGTCATAACCCTCCATACTTATTACTTCCTTTTTAGATATTCATGTTTCCACCACTGCAATCACAGCGTCCCACTTCAACACTTGTTTTAATTCAGCTTTGTGGATTTTGCCCATTAGTCCTTCGGCATTCCAACATAAGACTGCCAGGGTTGGCCCATCCTATACCGAATCCACCTACTATTTTGTCTAAGTTGTTGCAGCTTTGCTCTTGTTTTTGTTAACCTCCCTTCCTGTTGTGTCTTAAGCTTCCCATTGTCTTAGACTGTCAGAATGTTCCCCTGGGTGTTGATACAACACTGATCCCTTCACCATCTTTCCATATGTCTAAATTAGCTGTGGCTGTTAATGCATCACTTCTCGCATTGTCAGTCAGCTGCTTGTGAGGGCTGACCTACCATGGTGGTGACATCACAATCTTGGATGAACAGTTGCTTGCTGCTTCCCCTCTCTGTGGCACGTGAGTTCCTTCTCCCCTTCAATCTTCTCTACTGGTCTGGATTCTTTCGGCAGTTTGCTGAGCTCTGGGAATTCCATCGAAGTAAATAAGCTCTCCTACATGCATTTCTGGCTATTTTCATCTCTTTTAGTAATTTGTGTCTTACTTCTCGTTATTTTTTACTGTAGTCATTTTCAATAAATATTCTCGTGCCTTTAAGGTTTTTGTATTGCTTAATATTCTCATTTGACATTCATGGTGCTAATTTAACTAGAATTTATCATAAGGCAGACTCACAGCATTAATGAACATCTTCATCCAGAAGAAATTTATGTGTGAACTAATTAAGTAACAGTCATTTTATGAGGACATCAGAGATTAAATTTGTTGATCTTAAAGACTGGAGGATAGACTTAATTTATAAGAAACAGGTGTGCCTCACAGTCCTTCACCTAATTTTGAAACATGGGCCAGCACTGACTGGTATATAAAACAATTCCTCCTACAGCTGATGGTTCTGATATAATAACTAAATGTATTTGTTAGTATGAATGACTGAATAGATTCATTAATTTATTTCTCCTTCCTCCAATACATTATTACTGTTTTACAAATATGAGCTTAGTCTAAGCATTTATTTCATTCTAGGGTCCCATACAACAAAACACCTGGTTATATTCTGTATATTCCCTCTCCTACCTTTTATTTATGAATGATTCCCAATACTTATCTCATCTCTCTTGTGTCCCTTTTGTTTCTTCATTTACTGTTCATTTCATCTTTGCAATTCTTACCTTTTTCATTTTGTTGCATTCTATTGTACATCTCCTTGTCCCACCTCTTTAACTTCCCTTAACCTCACATTCTCCCCTTTTGCCTCTCTAATCTGCACCTCACTTCTGCTTAACCAACCATGTGCCCTCAATCTGATTACCCTCAGCGATAAATCCTTTCTCTTACTTCCCCTCTGTGTTCCATCCATTGCTTCACCTGTGACCTTCTCTATTGCTATTATGTCATGTCCTCTGTATCTTATAACTTCTTCCACTTTTCTCATAATATTCACTCATATTATCTCACACCTTCCCATATTTCCCTTTTCCTTAGCCATTGACCTTATTTCACTTCTCTCTCCGTTGTACTGTCCATCCCCCCCCCCCCTATTATTTCACTTAATTCCACTTCAACCGTTGGTTCCTTGCACACTACTGTTTGCTGGATATCTATTCTTTCTGCTGTGAATGACCTTCCCTTCCTTCTTTTTGTCTTCCCCTCCTCTGTGGATTCTTCTTCCCCGACACTGATGTGTTATTCTGCAGCACCTCCTCTTCATTCCCCCCTCTGACAGATGTTTTAACTGCACACTGTTGTATTTACCACCTTTTGCTGAATTTCCCCTCTTTATCATTCACCTTATGGGTTATTGCTCCACTCTGGATTCCTGTCTTCATCTTCAATTCTACTGCTTCCTGCATCTCTGCTTGTTCACATGTTCCTTCTGCCATTTTGCCATATTCTATGATTTGAAATTTCTAATATAATGTGACTTTTCCTTGTCTATGGGCTGTTTTTCTTTGTTCTATTAATTTTCTTATTAGTTCTTTAGTTCATACTTTAGATATCTATTAATGTAAATGTTTGCTCCTTTCAACTTTCTTGCCTGGTTTATTATGTCTGTCACCATTTGTATACTAATGTATTTTTCTAATATGTTTCTCTTCCCTCTTCTCTCTCAAATTCTAAATTCAAAGAATTTTTCATAATTGTTTACTTCCAACACTTGTTTGTCTTCTATCAAATAGTTCTCGTACCTCCTGTCTCATTATCTCTTTCCATTTTTCCTTCTATCCCTGATATTGTCAAGTTGCACCTTCAGCTCATATCCTCCATTTTCTTAATCCTTCTTCTAGTGTTCTGCATTTTCTCCATGATTTCTCCCCATCTCTCCATTTCTTTATTTACCTTCCTCACATTTTCTTGTAGTTTTTCCACTCCTGAATGAATCCCTCTGCTAGTTCAGTACCTCTTAATATAACTCTGTCATCTACCACTTCTCTATCTGCCATGCCACTTGACTCCTTTTTCCTCTTATCTGTGGGAGCTATCTAGTGTATTTTGTTCACCTCAGTTGCTTGCTTATGATCTAATGTTCAGTATACAGATAGTTGTTTCTAGCATTTTCTCTGGCCATTTTTGAGAAAAGTATAGTTTACTTTCAAATTAAAATCAGTTTCTTCTGATATGTTTATCACTACATAATTATTTACTGAAATAATAACTAACAATAATCCATTGAGGATGTTTTCTGGTTACAAAGAAATTGAAGAATGATAGAGAGAGAAAATTATAGCTGATGCATAAGCTAATTTTTCTGACAAATTATCCTTCCAAAAATGTTACTCTTAAAACCACGGTAACTATCTTCAGCTACAATTAATGTCAGAATATTGCATTCCTTTAGTTTGGTGGGAAACTGTGAAATGTACAAAGGATTACTATTCCAACTCTATGAGTAGGAACAGCATATCTATCTATAATTTAGTGTCTTAAATTGCATCTCAATTATATCAAGTGACTTGTGTAAAGCACTTTCTGGAATTTTCCCTAATACAAAGAAGATAGATGTCCAGTTTTTCTAAGCTCTATCCACTGCTCAAGTTGAATAGCAGGGAGGTGGAGGTGGAGGTGGTAGTGGGTCTATCACAGAAAGAGGACAAGGGAACAAAATAATCCAATAGTGATAAAAGTAAGATATTTACAATCATCATTATTATGCAGAAAGTACACTTTTACAACAAAAATAATGTTAAAAAAGCTTTTTTTCAATATTTATCTAAGAACTACAGACATTTTAAGACTATCAACCTTAGATTTATTTTGATTAAATTGTTATGAGAGCTATACAGTTATTGCCATTTTCATTAACAGAAACAATGATGTAGTTGGAAATTAATATAAGTGAACTGTTCACTTTCATCATCCTCCTCCTCCTTGTCTTTTATGGCACATCTTTTACAAGGACAGCACTTCTCATTGTGTTCTATAAAAAGTTTAAGTTGTGTTATCAGGATGTTCATTTGGTTTAACAATATAAGACTTGGCGGTTACTGAAACATCATCAATCGAGTGTCTTTGGTTTTGTACTGGTTCCATTACTTTTTCAGTAGTTAGCTACAGTCAATGAAGCCATATTGAGAGTCAAACTTCTATTTGATGCTATATTATCCTCCCAACTCCACAGTTAATGTCCCCATGGAAGATCCATTTTGTATCATGGACACTAAATAACAGAAAACCTTTTATAGAAGCACTCGTAACCTAAGAGTATGTAAAAGTGAGTATATAACAGATATGTAAAATAATCCACTTTTAATGTTTTCTTCATAGCTTCCACTGTTTTCAAAGAGGACTTTGTTTCTCTTATCAGGCTCAAGAACTTTCCTTCCAAATTTGTTGAGCTTGTAGGCTTGTTACTCATTCTAAAACATGCCTTTTGTTTTATTCTGTTTTTCATGTTCCTTATTGCCTTAAGAAATTGACTTTTATAATCCAAGGCAAGTTCTGTGCTTAAATCTTGTTTCATTCAGGCCATTATAATAGGATTTCCTACTCTTATTTTGCGACCTTATTTCATTAAAAATGTCCATGTGGTTCTACAAAATATCTACAAAACATGATTGAAAATGCGACATTTCCTCTTCTATTCTAAAATGAAAAATTGAAATCATAAACTCTGCAACAAGTCATCCTCATACAACTGCAACAATTTGCTCAGCTGTTTATGCAAAGTTAGTGGGAAATGTATGAAATGGGTGAGGCATATCTCACTTTGTGGGGGGAGATTTTTATTCATACCAAATTATTGAGATGCATCTCAAAATCATTTACATTTCACTTTTTCTGCTGCTGGCATCTTGTAAGATCTGTCTCACCTTTATTCATACCACCCAAGGTGAAGGGCAAAGTTCCTGTTAGGGATATGTAGTGGGGCAAGGGAAATATATTTGCACCTATTTGAATATAAAACAAAGCTTGCCATTTCCTTCTCATACACCACATTACTATTAATTCTTAAAATGATATTGCCACACAACTGTGATGTGTTAGACATAACTGAGTTAGCTGAATCTACCTATTCTGCAGTGTCCCTTCACTATGACTCATATTTGAGCTGCTGTACAAGGAACTTAATATGGCTTCCTATATGAATTGTATGTTACTCAAAGATTAATATTTTAAGCAAGAAAATATTACTCTAACAAAATTATGGAAAAACAAACATTTTCATTATCTTGTAAACAGATTGGAACTTATCACAATCAAGCTACCCTCTAGAACTGCTTCTAGGTACTAAGATAATGAAATGATACCACTGCTGCTTCACATGCACATGATCAAAGCCAAAATAGTAATACTTGCAGTGCAGCAGATAACTATTACAAGCAGATGTAACTGTTGGGGACTCCATAGTGACTCACATAGACAAATACATCTATAATGACATGATGATCTACTGACATTGGCAATTCTAAATAAATTATATGGAAAGCAAGCTCTAAGAAAACACGAGTGAACGGCACTTTGTTATTGCTCATGCTAGAACTTGTGATAAAGAATTGGCTAGGAGATTGCATGTCTAAAACAAATAACAGTGAAACCTATTTAAAATGGAAAGTAATGGCTGGCTATGTTAAGGCATTTTGGCTTACAAAGGTTTCAAATTTATAAAAGTGAAGCTTAACCCTCTGTTGCTCATGCAGAAGAAACTCATTCCATGTGATTTTCCTGCTCTATTCTGTCTGTCTGGGAAGTATTGCATACATGTCTTTTTCAGTACCTTTACATAAACTCTTGATCTGTTAGCTTCAGTCATTATTGGCTTTCAGTTGTGGAAGTTATATTGTTTATTAAACAACACTATAGTTATGGACAATGGTCATCATTACGAGTTCTAGTACTACGATTGGAATCAAAATAAGTGTATCTTTCTTTATTCCTTTTCTAGGTTAAATACAACCTTCATGTACATGCTTTTAGACTTATATATTTTAACTTTAGTTTGTGGAAGACAAGTTATGAATTAAAAATACCTAGGATAGAATTTACCAGAGATCTGCACGTACGTCTAAAATGGTGCTCTAAACTGATTGATGAAGATCCTAACAAAGATATTGCTGATTCACAGAAGCAAGATCGTGAACATAAAGCAGTAATTCAAGAATATGTATATTTATTTTTCAGGAAAAAAAATTGAATGACTAAGTGGAAGAAAAGTAAACATCCTACTAATGTTAGATCTTGTACCATTATTGCACTTTGCCTGGACCAAAAAGTGAAGACCAATACAGATATTCTGGGTCACCAATTCAGCTGAAGATATTACTTATCATTTGGGTAGTTGAAACAGTACAAGCACAAATAGAAATATTATTGGATGCTCAATTTACTGGTTTTACTTTATTCAAGAAACTGATAAATGTCAGAGCAGTATCAAACACAAGTGAAGAAAAAATTTCTACCCAAAAATGAAAATAATTTATTTTTGGATTACAACAAGATTGTACATTGGTTATCAGTGTCCAAAGAAAAATAGGACAGTGTTGGTGCTATCAAGAATTCACTTTAATGATGATATAGACATTAAAAAGGGAGATGAACAGAAATCTAAAAGATTACATTCTACAATAAGACAAAAGTGGAAGTTACATCTTTTAGATCAGCCATGTCAGAAAAATGTCTCAATGACCCTCGTATTGTTTTACAATGTTTTGAATAATGCAACTACAAATGATTTATGCATCTATATATACCACTGAACACTTCAGATAAGGTTGTATAGTGAGTTGTTTTATACAAGAAGTAAGTTGGGATCAAATCAAGCCTAAAATAGTGACATTACCATTACTAAAAGCCTTACACATGAGATTCGAAGAAGGGTTAAAATAATTAGTAGACATTCAAGAAATTGTTGTGTAGCCAGAAGAAACAACTCACTAACATGGTAGATGGCAAAGCATGCACTAAAACATGTCATAGATGGTATACTACATGCAGCAACTGTACCCGTGTGGATCAGCTGAGAGACATATTCCTAAACTTTGTAGCCAAAAAATGTCCTCTGTTTTAACATTTTTTGCACTTTATCATCTGATCTAAATTAATGTTTGTAGATGCCTATCAGTTAGGTCCTTGTTTTTAAATAAACATTCTCATGTTCTTTTAAGAAGAATTTGCATTGTTATACATGCCTAAATATTTATGTGGATGACACAAGAATAGTTGTTTTATTTGAAACAAAAAGTTATTAAACGCTTGCATAAGGCATTTAAAACTTTAGATTATATTATAGTATATGAGTGTATTAAATGTATTATACTTAGATTTAAATAAAATATTCCAAAAATTATTTATAAATACACTTAAAGCATAATGTTTATGTTGTGGATGACTACTGTCATATATGCAATTACTGCCAGGCTTTATTACATGAGCAACAGAGGTTTAAAGGAAGTAAAACTAATTAAGCATATGGTAGTTCAGCATTAGAATATAATGAATGATAGAAATAATAATAAATGTCAACACACAGAGCTAGAGTAACCTTATTTTCTTGTACACTTACATCAGCGATGTCAGAGAAAGCGTTGTTTTTTTACCTTTACTTCATTTGTAGGCTCTTGGCTCTAGGGAAAAACATAAGTAAATGCAAATCAACCACCTTTTCATTTTAAGTGGCCAGAAGCATTAAGGCGCACAAAGTCTTAAGCTAATAGAAAATGCCAAATGAAATATACTATTACATTACCACTTTCCGAGTTAAACATACAAAACTATTGTTATTAACATAAGAGTAGATATCTGTAATCTGTTTTTATACACATGTACATTGTGTTCATGATAAAGAAATAAATACTTGTTTCAAATGCTAAAAGGCAATAAACCACAGGGCTCTGTTGAAATTCAGGAATCACAATGAGTTATTAGGCATAGTTTTTAGACAAGTTAAGTCCCTTCCTTAAAAGTGAAACCACCTTTCATAACACCTGAGTTTACATGGCAAACTGTTGGTTGGTAATGTTTACATAGCAAAAATACCACAATAACAGTTATGTATCAATGTGTTATTCCAACATTGGAATTCTCCCAATGGAACTTTTCTAGTACTCTAGAATTTATAGCAACAAAATTGTGTTCAAAGTGCTGAAAGATTGGAGTGTACAAAAATCTATTAACAAATCTTTGCTGTACTTGATATTTATTTATAAGAAATTCCATTAGTTCCCCTTCTTCACTATTTGTGTACACGTTTGTATTCAGTAATTTTTGACTGTTAGTCCTACTTTTCTTGTTTCAACCCAATTTCTGCACATTACATTTAATATCTTAATAAAAATTGCTACTGAAATGTTTATACAACCTACATTAAAATGGCATTTCTTCACCATTATCACATCATGCATAATGGAATTGGTCATGCCTTTTTGTTGTATAATATTGATAACCATAATTTGTTTGATATGCCATATTTTCTGTAATGTTGATTAATCATTACTAGAGCCCAGATGTTAGGCAAAACACCTTTTTTAACCGGGGAGTATATATGAAAGACCTATTAGGATAAACACGTTTCCACACATTTGGGACGATAGGCGCAATTTTTTGTTTGTCTTTTGTGCCCATTTTAAAGTTATCCGCCTTTTTTTAGCCTTTTACCTCATTATTGTATATTTTCTTTATTTTTAATACATCTAAAAAAAAGCTTGCATGGATTATATCAGAAAACAAAAAATAATAGTTGTAAGAATTAAAATCATGTATTCACCTCAAACACAGATATTTGCTGAGAATCTTATTCTTCAGCAATATACACATTTTCAAGAAGTGTTTGAACAGTATAACAGATTATCTTGGTCCAGAGTTTCCGGTGTAGACCGCGTCTTAAGGCTAAAATCTGCCGACGTTTCGCCCATCTTATGATAAGGCTTCCTCAATGGAAAAAGTTTGAACACCATCTGGAGACCTCTGCTAAGAAAAGCATCCCACCTTGCGGCCAGCGAGCCAATAGGAATACAGAAAGCAGCGACCCCAGCCATTGGCCAAACGATAACCAATGGCAACACAGGAGGGTGGTACTTGGCATGTCCCAACTACAGTATAAAAGAAGGTACGCCAGCCGGACCAGACGCAGTTAGCCCTGAGGAAGCCTTATCATAAGATGGGCGAAACGTCGGCAGATTTTAGCCTTAAGACGCGGTCTACACCGGAAACTCTGGACCAAGATAATTTTAATATTGGCCGTGGAAGTTTACGAAAACAGTATAAGAGATTACTTTGGAGTTTACCAGCAAAAGAAAGTATTATGTGGAGGGTGAAAGGAATGCATGTTTGCATGTGACTTTTGTAAGTTTTGTATTATTTGTTTCCCTCGCCCGATGGTCAACTCATCCCTTTTCAAGCCAGGTAGCTCTGCAAAGTTACATTTTTATCCATATCCCATTATTGCATAATTCAAACTCTAATCTCTTCTCACACCCCTCTATTTGAGACAACACACAGTCAGGTTTTCCCAATCTCTGAAAGAAAGTAGACACACTCAGGCCTCGGCAAGTAGAATCTGTTAGTTTGAGACTGAACTTGTATTAAACAATTCCATTTGCAGTTTTTGTCATTATTGCAACATTTATCATGCTGAAAGAGAATGCACAGTTAAGTAGTAAACTGTATGGTTAGGTCCACGAATTCGGTTCAGATACACTATCTATGGATGGTACTGTTCTGATGTGCAAAGTTTGTGAAAAAACTATTAACTATGAGAAAAGGTATTTTATACTTCAACATTTTGCAACAGCGAAGCATAAGACTGGAATTACTAAAATGGGCGGGCAGAAGAAGCTCTATTTAATATCAACAGCGATTGCAACTAGTAAACAATCTCACTTTTCTCTGGATCTGTAAAAGGCTTTTTCCAGCATGAAAAACCTTCTGTCTGAAAGGCAACTCAGTATATCAGTTGACAACTTAAAAAAGCATCTTCTTGTGGCAAGTAACCAAGAAAAGTGAGTACATATGAGATAGTTTATGAAGTATTTGTCTATTTTCGTCTGTTTCTGTGATTAATAAATGCCTATTTCACTGCTTATTTTTAATATTTTTAGTGCCTATATGCCTGCCTATTTTAACCAAAATAAATGCCTAAACATTCAGGCTCTAATCATTACCAACAACATGCTTTCATCAGAAGTCCACAACAAAACTTTGTTTTTGATTATCAGTATTATACATTTGTTACATATGAACACTAGAGCCGGTCAAGTCAGCTTTCAATCTTGCTTGTTTCTTGCTGCTGCCAATCGTACCTATCACGCCATTAGATGCAGCTGAATGCACAGCTGGCATGAGAAAGCATGACCAATGAGAGTACAAGAGTCTTGATTACTCGCAAGACTCATAAATCTCGTTAATAGTAAGATTGTGGTGTAATGTTAGGAAACTTGCATAATTAGTTCTGTAAGTTATATTATTTCATTTGTTTAAATGATTTAAGATTTAAATATCCTACCAGGATAAGGATGGTATTTAAGTAAACCATGCTAGGCAAAGGATTAAAAATGAAATGTGATATAACATAATCTGTAGATATGTGTACTTTAATTATAAATAAGTGTGTATAAATTTTATTACTCCTAAGACATTTATATCACAAGATGTAATTCTGTTTTCGGTTGCAAGCTGAACATGTTTATACATACCAACGCAAAGTATAGGTATGTCATTAAGGATTCATATCACTGATTCAAATCATTTACTATGAATGCCTTTGGGGTATATTACTGTCAAATGATGAGGCATCTGGAGTTATTAATAAGGCCTCGATTTTTAACTTTTTATAAATGCGATTTTAATCTTTTTTACTATCTTCTATTAACCTATTTAGGTTTTAAAACAACTTTCCTAACTTTTTAACAATATTCCTAGCCTTTTTTTTTTCTTTAGGGTTTTAAACAATTTTCCTACCTATTTATGGAAGTTGATGACAAACACATTTTATAACATAATATCTATGTTTTACTTTATGGAAGCATGCTACTAATACGTACTGTAATTTAAGGCAATTTGTTACACAGTATACTCATGCTAGAATATTTTAACTAAAAAATTCAGCATATAATTTAACATATAGCACTCACATAAAACAAACTTCATATTTCAGCACTCTTGCTGTACACCATCCATATTTCCAAATTTTCTGTTGTTTTTTAATATATTCCAATAGGCAGAAAATGATCTTTCAACATCGCAAGATGTCATTGGCATATATTTCATATATGCAATTGCTATACCAAAATAAAAATTGTGATAAATTATTTCCCTGGTTAATCCTGTATGCACACTCAATACAAAACTAAACAAATTGTTAAACACAGATTGTAATTTAAATAGAAGAAAAAATTGATACATTTTCTAATGAAGTAAAAAAAAAGGAAAAACAACCAAAAAACACCTTAAGCTTAGCTAGTCCCATTTAGCTTTTCTTCTTCTTCTTTGTTGAATAAGATTCACACATTAGCGTCCAAATAGCTTGAAACATAAATCTACTCTGAAACTTTCTAACTTAGTTATAAGGGAAAAAATAGGTCAAAACCTAAAAATTCAGGCCCGAATTATTACATAACCAGCTTATACTATGGATCATACATCAATTTAATTGCAATATTGTTTAAACCAGTGAAGTAGAAGCACAGGTAGCAGCCTGTATCAAAATATCCTAAAGCCATGAACTGTGTGCAAAAAGCATTTGTCTTAAAAAAAGGTGAAAAATTGCAAACTGAAGCATTTATGCACTGAATAAATAATATTCCTGTAATTCTTGAAGTCTGATGAGCTAAGTTTAACTTTCATTAAAAGGAAATTGAAAATGGTTAGTGATCCTCAATTTGTAATAGCAGCTTTACTGATTTATTCTACAACACATTTCAGCTTGGAGTACTGGAATATTATCCATCTTAAAATATTAAATTGCATAATTAAATTACTAGTTGCATAATGCTTTCTAATCAATAAGATGTTGCTTCCTTTAAAATGGTTATGATGTTCATGGTGAATTTCTTAATGTCTTTTGATTTTATAAATTATTTTAATATTGCACAGAGTGGAACAGATGTAGATATCCATACCTAAGGAATGTTTATCCATTGTGCACTGAATATAGCACTGCAATAACTTTTTTTTATTAAGACCAATTTTATGTTGGGAATTTCCTAACTTTATGCTGTAATAGCTTTGAATATTAGTATTGCTAAAGATATGGACAATATATAAGAAATTGAAGAGCTTGCTCCTCTGCATTTTGGTTTGTTACTTTTTCTCAGAGAATAACCATTAATGATGAAGAATTAAAAATAATTCCATGTGCCTAAACCATGAGAAAAAGTTGTAATGGAACAGAAGAGCTATTTTGGGTTGTGTTTGCTTTTTAGTTTTGAAGTGGGAATATAGTGGGCGAGTAAGAAAGAAGAACCAGCTGGCTTATTTTATTCTGATTGGAAAAGTATATCTTGGGGATAGGAGAGGGAAGCTGAATTAATAATGGAGACCAATACAGCACCTCTGCTAGTCAAAATGAATTTAGAAGCCACCAAACAGTGGTCAGGAACAGATAAAAAATTATTCCTGGATACTGCCATGGCTGAGGCCCTAACAGCAACCCAAGGAGTTCAAGGTTGATATTGTGAAGAGTGTTTATTTTCTTATTCAGTCTGAAGATGTCAAAGTATCATTCTAGAAACAAAATGCTGAACAAAAGATTGTGTGGTATTAAATGGTTTCCAGCATGAACTGCCACATCTTAGTATACAGCTTGCTGTTCCATGTGGGCTCAGAGTTGGGCATAAATAGTTTCCAAAACTTGAAGAGTAAGTCTATTCTGTCTAGTTGTTGTGTAGAGTTGGTTATAGTGTGTTATTGTTGAACTGATAAATTTGTTGCTGTCTAAATGTCTTGAATGCAGTCCTACAGAGTTCTCAGTTTGGCTGTCAGATTCAGGAACTCTCCATGGAGGTCCTGAATGGCTTTGCATAAGCTCTGGATTTCCTCCATGATGCTATCTGCCATATTTGTCACAATGGCTGTGATGGCGGCAGTGGTTGAGGTTTTCTACATCAAGTATACAAGTGGCAGTGGACCTGACCTGTGAAATATGTGTGAAGCACCTCCACAGGTTGCACAGTGGTGGTGTTGTTTGAGGTCATGCTGTGTTTATGCTGCTATTGTGGAGGAAGCACCACAGTAGTGGCAATATGATGCAACAGTGCATGTTGCCTCCATGTGCCGATAGGCAAGCACTGAAGCAAGAAGTTAGCTGGTCTTGCTGCCTTGCCTCAATGTACAACAGCCTCCCTAATAAGGCTTTCATCACAGACTGTCATTGTTTCTACAAGCATGAATAGAGTCACCAGGTCCCAGGGCACATCAACAATGATCACCTAAGGTGGCTGCAGTGTGGTGGCAGCTGGGAGTGTGCGTACCGGTAGCTGGCCCATATTTTAGGAGGAAGAATAATGAGTTGCTAAGTTGTGGTGGAAAATTTTCAATTACTTTTGACTGAAGCTGTTGTTGCAAAACAAATTGCTCCTGACAGCCTTCCCCTTGGAACAACACATGCTGCTGCACTACTGTTTTAAAGTCAAGTGACATGAACAGTCGTCACCCACAAGGATACGGATGCACCAGCTTATTTAAATGAGGAATTGAGGAGATTAAAGAGGACTGCTACTGCCAGACTGGATGTATGGAAAAGTCAAGAGTTGAACTTTGTATCATCAAATGGTGAAAGTACATTGGAAGCAGAAGATAGGAATTAACATGTAGAAGTGTCTGCAGGAAAGAGTTATGAAAGGAAGATAAAACTCAGTTTAGGTTAGAGGGAAAAGTTCAGCATAGGGAAAATATTTGAGTTTGCAGAGACAGATTGGGTAAACATGGGGCATGTGGCAGCAATACATAATGCAATTCATGCACTTTGGTAGCAACAACTCAGGATGAATGTAATAGTACATTGTCATGGTGAAACAGCACTTTCTTATTCACCAAATGGGGGCATGTCTCCTTTGATTTCTTTTCAAATTGAGTGGTGGAGGTGGTAATAGTAGTATTGCCCAGGAAACATTATTCCTTTGTCATTTTGCGACTTTTTGTTTGACCATCAGCAAGAATGATGTTGTGGACTTTTTCAATGATTTCTGCCAGGCATCCTATGCACTCATCACAAACAGATGTTTGACCATGTATAAAGTGTTTGCACCAATATCTAACTGTTGTCATAGATGGCAAAAGATCCCCATTAAATCATACAATCTTGCTTTTATCTCCTTGGAAGTTTTAACAACCAAAAGTAAAAAAGTGAATAACTGCACACATTGAATGACAAAAAGAAATGTTTGCTAAATCCAACTAATCTATAAATGAGTACCAAATTCATTTTGGTTACATGCAACAAATGACAGTATGTGATAACACCAACTTGCCCTAAATACATCATCTATTTTGAAGCATAGATACATATTGAACTGCCCTCATTGTATTATTCAATAAATATATTGAACATGTGTTAATCTGCTGTTTTATTTTATTTTATTTAATAATGTAATTATTAAGATGAAGTGCTTGTTACATAGCCATGCAAATCAGTGCTGCTGAATCATCCTTAGAATACGGCAGATGCAAATTAAACCATCCCGATCTTAATGAACCACCTTCCTTTACTAATTCTTGGGCTGCAGTGAAGGAAACTATAACAAATGCTGAAAAAAATGATTATTACAATCAATTGCTGAAGATGCAAGGACAATCTATCAAAAGCACTCATTGAGTGTTAAGATGCTATGCACCTGTAATTTTAAATATAGCATATTTTAATAAGTATGCACTCAAATTTACCCCTTTCACGCTTCAAATTAGAAGGTGTGGAAAACTAAGCATTCTTCAGCTGACTGAATTTGGAAACTTAACGATATCTCTAGTTATCTTCACAAGTATTAAGTTTCCTTTGCTGATAGTCAATCTTTTATCAGGAAGTATACAGTAATCTTTAAACTGGCACTATTATGGCGGTCACTCTGAAAGTTTTGAGATTGAATGTGATAAATTTTAAAAACATAGAACTGATGTAACTTTCTTAAGTATTCTCCATTGCATTCTATACATCTCATCCATTCAAACCATTTTTCAAATAAATAATCCCACTCTTTTTTGGAGAGAATGCAAATACATTCTTTGTGAGTAACGACTGCAATTTCAGGTGAATTAAATCATTGATCTCTAATTATTCTTTATTTTTGGGAACAATAAAACCTCACATGGGACCAGATCTGGACTGTACGGAGGATGGAACAAATATTTGACTCATGACTCCTGCAGAAATTTAGTTGTTTGCAGTGTGGACAGAGATATTGTCATGGTGCAATAACATTCCATGTGGACCAGTCTTAGGATGCTTTGTTCAGAGTTCTTTGTGGCAGACATTCTGTGGTATACCTTTTGGCAATGACAAGTCTTTTCTCCCTCAAGTTCAACTGTTACAATATGGCCACTAGCTGAGAAGAAACCACAGATAACTTTCTTGCCAGCACTTCTTACTCAACTCACTTTTATTGGGGATCATTTCCTGGGAAGATTCAGAGTGATGACTGTCCCTGATTTCCAGATTATATTGGTATATCCAGCTCTTTGCACCTATTACAATGTTAAATATGCTTCTGAATCTTTCCCCATGAAACTTTTCTATCACTTCCTGGCACCATTGCACACATGCCTGTTTTTGCTAATTTAAGAGGTGGTGGGGTATCCAATGACTGCACAGCTTCCTGATGTGAAGATTTTCTTTAAGCATTGTCCTCATTGCTGCCCTATTGAATATTCAGAGCTTCTTGAATCTGCTAATATGTGTAATGATCCTCTTCCTGTAACATGCTCTTTTTTTCACCACATTTTTATCCATTGTTTCTGAAACTGGCCTCCTGCATGATCTTCACCTTTGAGGGAATCCTCTTTTCTTCTAAGCTCTGCAAACCATTGATAAATGATGGGTTATGAAGGGCAAAGATCCCCAAATGTACAAAGCAGTCTTTCAAAGCATTTTTTCTCCCCTAAACCAAATTTAAAGTTATGGAAAATCATAGAATGGAAATGCTCTTGCTTGAGATCCATTTTAAAGTTTTGTATAGCAACATCTGCATGCACATGTGCAGATGTAACGTGTTGATGCTACACATTGTTGGAGCATGTCCAGGCTTGCACATATTACTATCAGAACTTCAATCTAAAGCTAGGATGAACTGTGTAGCTTTACCACAGCTCCTTGTTACTGATTCTCAAAAGTTTCAGAGATATCTTGGACCATCTTAGAGACAAGTTAAAAAGTAGTTGATGACTTCTTCATTCAAAGGTGTTCTTATATTATTTCTAAGATGTCAATAATTAAGGAGCATTTCAAGATTACTCTTCAAATACATAATGTGTTCTGAATGTTAACAGAAGCACAGTTGATTAAGCTCAATGAGAGAGGAGAGGATTTAATTGAATGCTGATTTATTTATGGAAACAGATATATAGGTACATACATTTCTGAGTGGCACTAATGCTTCAGAATGTTATCTTCACATCTATATCAAACCCTATAATTTGGGTGACTGTATCCTAGGTCTCAGAAATAATCTGGCAACCTAACTGAAATAATCCTATGCATGGATTAGACACCTATCCCTAGAATGGGGAAGACAGTTCACCATTTATGCCTATTTAATTATTTCCAGTATTTCCTAGGACACCTCACATATCTCCTTTATGGCTGTTTCTTTGCAAAGGTTATGAGTTTCTAGTTTTGTACTATATTGGGTTGCCAGCCCATTGATAAATCTCCAACTTGGACCAACAGAATTTATGAGTATTTTAATCCCTTGGTGAGGTTACTATCTGTATGGCACTGGAGTCTTGAGTATATAAACTCTTTCAGGTTTATCCATAAGTTTATATGCATTTCCCTTTTTTTCCTTCCATAAATGTATATTTAAAAATTGTATAGTATAACAAATGTTAGGTGCTGATCCCCTTATTAAAGACTTTAAACATGAAATGAGTTGATACTTGAGCATAAATAAATATATACATATAACAAGCACTCTTTAAAATGTTCCTGAGTGAACTATGTTCTACCAAACACTAAGCTGTGTATAGATAAAGGGACCAATTTTTATCCTTTAACATTAAAGCAGGAGCAAACATACAGTTTACATTTTTGCTTAAATTTTAGAGCTTTCAAAAATATATCAAATGTGCTTAGTATTGAGATGATTATTAAGGTGGCAGTGGCATAGCAGTAACAGTGATGGCAGCTGCAATGGTGGAAGGATGGTCATCATCATCTTTGTCTCTCTCCTCCTCTTGGTAGCCAATTATGACTTTCTTTCAAGAAATTAAGCTGCAAATATGTCTTATCATTCAGCAGGTGAAATTATCCAGTATTCATTCCTATAATAGGTGGAAACCACCTGATAAAACTTTAAATGGACAGCAATCAAGAATCTAAAATTCACCCATTGAGTTATGAAGAAATGTACTGCTGTTACCACAGGGCAAGTCTCATGCTACATGGTTCCAATTTCCAAAATGCCTTATTGGCATTTCAATAGTTAATGTGTCAGTAATATCTCTCTCCCTCTCTCACCCACACATGCACGCACACACTCATGCAAAATAAGGTACAATTGGCATAAAAAGGGGGGTCAGAATAAAAAAGCTTTATGTTCTTACTTCCACATTATTTTCTTGGTCATGAACACCATTATTGTTGACAAAAGCTGCACCTAATGCTGTATCTTGGACACTAGGCTTTGAATCTATCATTTCACTCATTCTTTTTATCACCATCTGGGCTTGCAAAGCATCCTGGAAAAATACAAAATTAAGGTATAGTTTAATATACCTAACAGAAAATCAAACAACAGAAATAATATCCTCCATATCCCCACCATCAGTAATATTAAAACATTAACGCAAAATAAGATAAAGGCTTAATATTGTTAATCATTCACTTGCTTTTCAATTAACAATCCTTATGTTCCTTTTCTGATGAAAATTCTATTAAGACAATGTTTGTAATGCATTTATCCACTAAAATTTGAATACACAAACTATAGTATGGGCAACTGCTTAAAATTATAATTGAAGAGAAAGTCATTTTGCATGTGCTCTATGTGTGCGTGTGTGTATGTGTGTGTATATATATATATGTGTGTGTGTGTGTGTGTGTGTTAAATAAGCAACATAAATGCTTACAAGTTTCATATTAAATACAAAAACTATGTAGTATATGCTTATTTGTGATAGAAAAATACATTAGACTCAAAATTAAAAGACAAATTACAGTAAATTGTATAAAATCAGCATGCAGCAACACAATACCCAGTTTCTTTGAATACAACTCAAGTATTCCTAACCACCCACCTCTGCAGAAAGAAGAAAAAAATTACACTGTTGTAGTAGCTGTTTACCATATTAGCTTGATAACAAAGTATTACTTAGGCTCATAGGCTTTAATGGCCGGTGTTATTATTAGTAAAATATAACATGTCCGGGCTTGTAGGCCGTGGTCCAATATTAAAATTATTAAAATAATTAAAACTTGACGTTTCATTCTTGGCTGTGGACTCTTCAGAATGAAGCTGGGCAGGAATGGCTAGCGACTACAGATTCATGGAGCAGCGATTGGTAATATATACTGTTGAGATAATGGGAGGGGAGTAATTGGACTGCTGTGATCTGGCCGGTGCAGAGTTGCTGTAAGGCAGGAATCCAGGTCTGATTTAGCTTAAATCCTTCTTCTCTATTAAAATTATTGGGATGTTTGTATATTTCTATGGATTCTCTGACCATTCTGTGGTAGTAGTATTTGGTAGTTATGAGGATTTGTTTTTTCAAATAATATGTCAAGTTTGTCTAAGACGAGGGCATGATCTGCTACGGCGGATTTATCTGTGTGTTCGGTGATGTGGGTTTTTATGCTTCGTTTTGTCATGTCTATGTAAGATTGGCCACATGTACAGGGTATTTTGTAAATAATATAAACCCAAAAATCCAATTTATGATTGAGATGGAACACGACAACAAACTCACATTTTTAGATGTTTTGGTCACAAAAGAAGCAAATGACAATTCTGTTTACAAAAAACCAGTTATCTGTGATCAATACTTGCACAAGGCCTCCAACCACCATACACAACAGAAATCAGGTATCATTAAAACCTTGGTTGAATGTGCCAAAAATATTTGTGAGCCACAGTATTTAAATAATGAACTCAAACGACTGGAACAAGTTTTCGCCCATAATGGCTATTCTAAAAAAGAAATTACACGTGCCATCCATCCTAACAAATTTCAAAAGGAAAATACTAAATCAAATTTAATAGGGCTAAAGTCTTTTTGCCATTCATAAAAGGCGCCACTGACAGAATAGGCAAACTACTACATAAACAGAGAATTAAAACAATATATCTTCCAACACGAAAATTAAAACAAATTCACAAATCAGCTAAAGACCCACTGGACCCGCTCTCTACTGCCAGCATTTACAAAATACCCTGTACATGCGGCCAATCTTACATAGGCACAATGAAATGAAGCATAAAAACCTGCATCACCGAACACAAAAGATGTTGTCGCCTCGGCCATACAGACAAATCTACCGCAGCAGATCATGCCCTCGTCTTAGACAAACTTGACATATTATTTAAAAAAACAAAAGTCCTCGCAATTACCAAATACTGCTACCCCAGAATGGTCAGAGAATCCATAGATATATACAAACATCCCAATAATTTTAATAGAGAAGACGGATTTAAGCTAAACCAGACCTGGATTCCTGTTTTACAGCAACTCTGCACCGGCCAGAACACAGCAGTCCAATTACTCCCCTCCCACTACCTCAACAGTATATATTACCGACCGCTGCTCCATGAATCTGTAGTCACTAGCCATTCCTGCCCAGCTTCATTCTGAAGATGTCCTCCACAGCCGAGGACGAAACATCAAGTTTTAATTATTTTAATAATTTTAATATATGACCACGGCCTACAAGCCCAGACATTTTATATTTTACCAAAGTATTACTTACTGAACACTGTAGTTCAAATGTCAGTATCACAGAATGACTACACCCTACAGCCATAATCGCTGAACATATGTATGGCTTGCTTCGCAAGTCATAGCTGATTGTTGGCATCCATTGTTTCATGTACATTACAAATGTGTGCCAGAAATAGATTCTTTCGACATCACAGCAGTGATTGTTACACCTGTGCAAGCGTACACATGAGCTGTCAGAAGGTTCTTTTGACATCAAAGCTCAGCATTGTTACACCTGAATGAATTCATGCCACCTGCACTGGTTGGCACTTGTGTCTGCCTCTAGAAGTTTCCAGCCATGTGACCAAGGGGTATAAACAGAGCAAAGGATGTCCAGATTTAAGTTTTCACTGGGAATGCATCATGTGCAATAGTTGGTTTGATGGCAAATTTGTAGTGAGCAAAAATCATCACTGCAAAAATCAAAATGAAAGTTTGGCAGAATTGCTACAGAAGCATTGAAGAAAGTCATTTGTGAGCAGATTCTGATTGTTATTAGTAGAGCTCAGATTCTTAGGTAAATGCATATTTTGTTTGTGATTAATATGAACTTGAAACTGAGTTTAATGTTCTGGATATGTACACTACACCAGACATTTTAAGTTTTATTGTACATAAAAATGCATATTTTCTGATGTTTTTATGTAAATAAAGATTTTCGGATATTCACATAAATTACACAAAAAGTGCATAAAGGAGACTTTTTAATATAATTTTCACATAATTTCATAAAATTCCAAAAGCAGCAGCAGAATTATTTTTAACAAGTCACGATCTACTTCTGTAATGGTCAATTACACATACCAGACAATGCAATAAGTTGTAAATTATTGGAAGAAATAATATGTCAGCTATAGTATCCCTTCAGTTTGAAGAAAATGTAAACATACTGCTCTCCTTAGTTACATGAGCTCACAAGATAAGAACAGGAATTTCTCCACAGCCATATGCTTGAAATAAATAAATAAATACCTGTTAGCACTTCACACCCCGACTAGTATATACACTGATACTTGTTAAACTGTATAGTCAATTGTCATTTATGAATCTGCAAAGTTTAGACAACCTTCTAGTTGTGTTGGAAAGTTACATGTTGACAGATTTAACTTCACAGTGGATTAAACATGCCCAAAATGGAAATTACCGTGAGCAACAATATGCTGCGGAATTTAAGGATACTAAATCCTGTATTGTAAGCCATGTGGTAAGTCTATAATGGCAGATCAACGTTTGCAAGTGATACAACATTTAAGTGGTAACAAACATAAGACAGCTTTTGCAGTTTAAAAAATATAATATTTTATTAATGATCCAGTGTCAAGTATTTCAGCAGGACCTTCTAAATGTTCAGTGTATTGTGAGGATTTGTGCAGAGAATTAGTTTCAGTGGACATACCCATTTCGAAAGTGAACCACCCTAAGTTTAAAACATTCCTGACAAAATATACAAATATTAACACACCTGATGAATCTACTTCAGGAAAACATTGCCTTCCCAAGTGCTACAAAGAAACTGTGATGTACCTATGCAAAATCTGTGCTAATGAAAAAATATGGGTGAGCGTAGATGAAACTACAGATTTTACTGGCAGGAAAATTGGAAATGTTGTTATAGGGGTATTGAGGAATGATTCTGAAATCTCAAAGCCATCTTTTCTACTGGCCTGCCAAGACATGCCTGCTGCAAACTGTATGACTGATGCCAGATTATTTAATGAAGCAATGCAGATATTTGGTCAAACGGTGTACGATATGACAATGTTTTGTTATATTTGACTAGTGCTGCACCATATATAAAAAAGACAGGAGCAGGACTTGCAGTTAGTTATTCTAAAATGATTCACGTTACTTGTGTTGTGCATAGATTGCATAGAAAATGTGAGGAAATGTGAGGAAATGTATCCTGACATTGACAAATTGATTTCTAATGGGAAAAAAACTGTTCATTAAATCACCTAAAAGGATTGAAATTTTTCAGAACAAAACTCTGAACACTCCGCTGCCTCCTGTGCCTGTGTTGACACTTTGCGGGACATGGTTGGCCACAGTTCAATACTACACAGAAAACCTGGATGGTTTTGCTGCTGTCATAACTGAGCTTAATTGCAAAGGTGTCAGTTCAATTAAAATTCTTTAAGGACTTTTAAGTGACACTGTGTTAAGAAATGACTTAGCATACATTTATGTGAATCTGTTTCCTCTGAGATTCCATAAAGAAACTTGAATCAATAGGAATGCCTTTGAGAGAAGCAGTTCAAGTATTTCAGGATGTAGGAAGAAAAAAGAAGAAGAAGAAGAAGAAGAAGAAGAAGAAGAAGAAGAAGAAGAAGAAGAAGAAGAATGTTCTTTCTGGTCTTGCGTCACAAAATTTAAAAAGAAAATGCAAGAAAGTGTTTGAAAATAATAGTGGAATTAACATAATGTGTAACATTTCAAATGTGTTTGTTAGGCAACATGAAGAAATAATTGATGTGAGTGTGAGTGACATTCCACGTTAGACTAGACTTACTTCTTGGCATAGCCATTGATCAGGCTGGGTCATTCCCTCTCAGATAGGGGCAACAAACATCTCTAGGTCACCATGGATTACTTCACCACATAGACGGAGGTAAATGCCATCCATAACCAGAGGCGGAGACCACCACAAATGGCTGTTTTGTCACTATAGGGCATTGTTTGAATTGCACAGTGATCAGGGCACCAAATATGAATCTAACCTAATGAGACACTGAGTGAATGCACAAGACTGACACAACACCTCTCCACTCACAGTAGATGGCATGGCATGGTTGAGCGGTACATCAAGATTGTAGATGAACATTTAAGGACTGTTGTGGCCAATCACCAGAGAGACTTTTCTTGCTAGCCCACAGCTCTTCAACCCATGACACCACCAGGTTGACACCAGCCAGTTTGGTATTTTGCAATGGGCTGCATCTACCACATGACCTGATGTTTGGAAGTCCTTCTAGGGCAGAACAGCCAGCAGTTGACTATGTAGAGAACCTCTTAAAGAGTTGCTTCACAACCTGCATGAGATGGCACATCAACATATCCAGATAGCGAGTGATTGAATGAAAACCCATTACAACCGGCAGGTCAGCAGCTGAGGTTTCCAACAGGGTGATTTGGTGTGGCTTTATCATGCTACCCAGACCAAGGGACGCTGCCCCAACTTCAACAACCACGGCAAGAGATGTCCTTTGTGGGGAAGAGGATAAATGTTGTCTACCATATCCAGATGCTGCCCCAAGGGAAGAGGCCAGTAGTATACCAGGATCATCTAACCCATTACAATACTGCAATCATAATCACCAAATGTGTGTGTATGGCTTGCTTCAGAACTCATAGCTGATTCTTGGCATCCATTGTTGCACATGTGTTAGTGGACACGAGTGTTGGCAGTAAGTTCTTTTGGCATCACAGCTGTGATTATTACACCTATATGAATAAGTAAGTGTGTTGTCAAGAGTTTCTTTGTCATCAACGCCTGGTATTCTAACACCTGAGTGAGCTTGTGACATCTGCAGTGGTTGACACATGTGAGTGCTTCTAAAAATTTCCAGCCACATGACTTAGAGGTATAAAAAGGGGAAGGAAGCATGCTGAGAATTCAGTTTTTATCGGGAATGAATTGCCAGCAACAGTTGACTGAAAAATTCATAGCAGGCAGTAATCGTCGCTGCAGTGAACATCGAAAGGAAACTATACAGAAAAATTGTTACAAAAGCATTGGAGAAAGTTATTTGTGAGCAGATTTTGATTGTAATCAGTTTGCGGAAGAAATGAAGTGTTTGTTAGAGGAAAAAATAAGTATTTTTTGTTACAATACTGAACATTTATTTTACTACCACAACACTAAATATATTATATCATTCCTTTCTAAAGCTCAACAGATTCTGAAGCTAAGAAAGGAATGCTTAGAAACAGCATACCTCAATCATATTAAGTTGAGAATTCTGGTATCTACTTTTTATCACAGACTTCCCATAATAATTAGTATTTCTTTCGCGTCTTTCTTAAATATGCTAAGTCTCCTTCGGAAATTAAAACAGTATTCATTTTTAAGAATATTAAATGGAAAAACGAAATAACAAAACAAACAAAAAAAGAAAAAGCGTGTATTACATTACATTAAAGCATTATGAATATTTACAGTCTGATATGTGGAGTTTCAAAATATCAAATTTTCTAAATTATAAGCTGAGCTTCAATGAAGATATTTACAATATGCAACTACTAAGAATTCAGCTGTAATAAGTTCAGCACTACTTGCCCATTACAAGAAACCCTCTCTTTGGGGAAGGAAGGGACAAAAAAAAAAAAACTTTACCCTGTGGTCGTAATTAGAATTGCTGAAATTGTGCAAACAGCTTGCTTCTTAAGTCATAGTTGATTGCTCCCTTCCACTATTACACCTGCATTAAATGACATGTGTGCCATCTGCAAATTCTTTTGACATTGGAGCTGCAATTTTTACACCTGTACCAGTGGGCAGTGGCAAGCTCTTTGGCATCGATGCTGTACATATTCGCACACATGACTGATTCAGGAAGTTTCCTGCTACGTGATCAATAGGTATAAAAAGGAGACGCAGTTTGCAGACAGTGTCAGTTTCAACTGGGAATACTAAGTGAACAGCAGGTGAGTCAGTTCGATGGGAAATTCATAGCCTACAACAGTAGTTGCAGCTGCTGAGCATCAAAAGAGAATTGTTATGAAAGCATTGAAGAAAGACATTCATTTATGAACTGAAATTTATTTGTAATCAGAGAAAGAAATAGAAAGTTGTTTATTGTTGGATACATAAATCAAAATTTTGTTTACACTGCTTTTAGGAGTGGGGATTTAACGTCATGTTGCAGATGATGCAAACACTATTAGCCCAAATTAAGAAGTTAGACATGAAAATGCACTTAAATGGACTAAATGAAAACAGAAATGAAAAAAAAAAAAAGAAAAAAGAAAAAGAAAAAAAAAAAGAAAAACAGAAAAAAAAAAAAGGATACGCTAATAAAGTCAAGAATGGAAAAGATGGAAGAAGGAATGAAATCAGAATTGGAGAAGATGCGGAAATGAAGACAGATATAAAATGTGGAATGGAGAACCTTAAGGACATATCAAACAAAATCGATGAACAGCTGGCCAGTGTGAAAAAGGGCATACCTAGGACAACTCGGCAGAAGGATGAGGAAACTTGACCAATAATTTACGCCATGGAGCATGTCAAAGAACATGTAGACGGACTGGAAAACTTTGGTGAAACGACTTAATCCCCTGGAGGGAAGAGTTGACAGAAGGGAAAAAGAACTGAACACAATGATGGAAGAGATGCTAGATGGAAAGCTGAAAGACTTGTAGGTCAAGATGATAGGATACGAAACATCTGCATGCTTCAAGCCACCAAAGTTTTAAGGAACACATACTTTCTAAGTCTTCCATTGACAGTTTATGCCATCACCACCCATAACCAACCGATGGTCAGCACAAGAGGAAGCCGCACAATTGTTAAAAAGACTCCAGGGGCGGGCGGCAAAAGTACTGAATGCAATTCCGGCGTCATCAATGTCCGGAGATCTGAGAGGTCTTCAAGAACCATTTTAGGAACTATTGTTTGGCTGCAGCCTACTGTAACCAGCATAAATCGAGGTTGCAACAGCACCAGGGGACTGTTAAATTTTGCCCCAGCGATTTAACAGCTGGTGAACAAAGCCCTGATGAACCTACCATCTAGTTATATGTTCCAAGAACCCGCCTACTCCTTTGTCGACGGGATGCATGGCAACGAGAAATGACAGCGCCTTATTCTTCATGACAACAGCTGCGCTGACCTCAAAGACGAGTACTCGTCATCACTAGGCCAGAGATACAATACAGAGATGGCTATCACGACCTTTCAATGGTGTGTATTGGGAGTGTGGCCAACATGGACACCTAGTGAGAGACTGTCCATGACAAAGCCAACCTTCAGGAGGAAAACAATGGCGGGCACGTCAGGGCCAGCATCACCAACAACTCGAGTGACGCTAGATGCCCTAGGCAAAAGAGTGGATGATGGCTTCATTGCAGATGGCTGAGTACAAAAGAAGCTGTGCCGGATACTAACAGACACAGGTGCAACTGTGATTGTAATCAGACGTGATGTGGCAAAAAGGCTTGCTGACACAAACACAGTCAATCCTTCCAACTAGTGGCAGCTTCGGGCAACCTCTTACCTGTGAGGAAGCCCTGGTGGAGTTGGAATTGGGACAGTGCTCTGTGAGCCTATGGCTCTTTGTTGTGAGGGTGGCCCAGGATGTGATACTGGAATGGATTCCCTCAGGAGCCAGGAGGTGACGCTTGATATCATCCGGAAGATCTTGAAACTAGGCCGAGCTGAGATGTTGCCCCACGTGCATCTTTGCCACTTTGCTTCTTATGAGCACAACTACATCGACCCTCAGGAACAACCTGCAGATCCAAAGACCTCACTGACCGAGTACATCATAACATCAACATGAGATTTAGGGGAGTGATTTAAGAGCCCGACAGCCCTTGGGGCTCCCCAGTAATCTTGGTGAAGAAGAATGGTGAGCCGTGCTTCTGCATGGACTATAGGAAGCTGCATGCCTTCACCAGAAAGCAGTGTTTCTCCATACCCTGGATTGACGACACCTTGGACAGGCTTGCTGGTGCCCAGTGGTTACAATTTTGGACTTGAAATTGGGATACTGGCAAGTGGCTCTAGATCCCAGAGATAAGGAGAAGACCGCATTCTCGACTGGCCAAGGGCTTTGGCAAATTATGGTTATGCCTTTTTGGCCTCTGCAATGTCCCAGCCACCTTCTGGCACCATATGGAATCAGTGATGAGAGGGTTGACTTACAATGCCTGCCTGCTATATCTGGATGACATCATTGCCATTGGCCAAAAATTATAAGACCTCATTTCATTTAATTTTTTTTTATTTTGTCTAGAAGCACCATACAGGCATTGATAACGTCTACTGAAAGCAGTACATTAACCTTGTCATAATAAATTACAAACCAAGATCAAAAAATTTATCATTAAAATATTCATGTATAGAATAAAAAGGATGTTTGACTAACCATGTATATAACCTGGACTTAAAATTCTGCATATTTAAACATTTAACACTATCAGGCAAGTTATTATACAACTTAATACCTAAGTACATATAACTATTCTGAAATTTGGTAATCGATAATAAGGAATGTTTATGTTGAACCTGAATCTAGTACTGTAACTATGAATATCCATCCTCAAAATATGTCTATTACGAGAGGCATGTATAAATACTAAATTATCTAAAATATAAAGATTATAAATAGTTAAAATGCCTTGCTCAATAAATAGGGGTCTACATGGGGTTATATAGGAATTTTTTTTAACTATCCTAATAATTTTCTTTTGAAGACAAAACATTTAATTTACTTTGTTAGCACCAGCCCAAAGAATTAGGCCATATCTTATTACAGACTCAATAAAGTAAAATACATACTTCTCATGTATTCAATTGGGATAGAATTTCTCAACTTATGAATTAAAAAAAATAATGCCAGTCTCTTTTTTAAAGATTCAATATGGGTGGTCCACTATAATTTGTTATCAATATATACACCTAAGAATTTAGTATTTGTCTAACATTGCAATTCTAAGTCATCCAATATCGTTTTTAAAGTGAATAAAACAGAGAGTGTTGGATTTATTTAAAAATAAACTATTAGCTTCAAATCATTCTGAAGCTTTAGCCATTATAGCTTTATGTTGATTATTTAATTCATTTGGGTCATTTCCACTTGATACAAAAGTAGTATCATCTGCAAACATTATGGTATCTGTGGGTATATTACTTGGTAAGTCATTAGCTGCAATTAAAAACAACAAAGGGCCCAAAACAAAACCCTGCGGGACACCACTAGCTATGCTGGACATAAATGAACATCCACCATTTACATAAACCAATTGTTTTCTAACAAATAAATAGGATTTCATGAGATTCAACTGAGTATTTTGTATGTCATAATAGGATTATAATTATTATGATCAATGGAATCAAAAGCCTTACTCAAGTCACAAAAATTAGCTAATACATATCCACCATTTTCAAATGAGGAATGTATTATATCAACCAAACTTTGTATTGCTGCAGTAGTATTTCTACCTTTAGAAAAGCTGTATTGGTTTTTGTTAAACAAGTCAAAATTTTTGAAAAAGGTATTTATTTACTCAAAAATAATGTGCTCAAAAATGTTTCCAATAACAGGAATAAGAGGATATTGGTCTACAATTTGCAGCTTCATATGCACTTCCTTTTTTATACACAGGAATTACTTTAGCAATTTTCAGGCAATCAGGAAAAACCCCCTCTTGCAAACAAAGATTAAAGCAATGTGTAGGTGGGTAAAGAATTACATCAATAATCCTCTTTAAAAAGTTATTTGACGTATCATAAATATCAGTACTTCTAGAACCTTTTAAATTACAATTTCTAATATTTCATTGGCAGTAACGACTTTCCAGAAAAAGACAGCATTTGTAGTAGCACAATTTTTTAAAAGTACATCATGTGTCATCTCACATGTATTTTAATTCATGAGAAAACTGAATCTTGTTTCCAGAATGAACTTTTTTGTTCATTGTACACTTTTTGTAAAAGCACAAATTAAAAATGTCATAGATTATGTTAAAAAAGACATTAAAATTATTTTCTGCGGTATAGTGCATATTACTAAAATATATATCCCAGTTGATTTGTCCAACAATATTAATACATTTATCATAATTACTAGAAGAAAAATTTCTATAATTTAACATTTGTTTATTACTTTTTAATATCTCATTAAAATCGCTTTTAAAGTAATGAAACCATAAAGCTAAATGGTCAGAAAAATACAAATTCTGAAGTTCAAATGTACAGTCAAGCATAGAAAAATTGCTTTATACATTGACCAGGCAAGCTTTGGTTCTTGTAGGTTTGTCATTATGATAATTTAGCCCAAACTGGCACAATAGATTCTTAAAGTTAACTGCAGTATTTCTGTCAGCTGTAATTTCAAAATGAGAGTTGAAGTCACCTCCAATAACAACTTTATAATTTGACCATTTAGTTAAATATACTAAAAGCTCAATAAAGCTATATTAACAATAGTTTTAACACTAGCTGCTATCAAAACACAAACTTCAAAATGCCTATCACGGCAAAAGTCTGACATGTCCAAGTTCCTACAGGCAATATTGCATACTGCAACCTAAGAGTCTCGAGAACCTGACCAAGATGATGCAGGCAGCTAAACTAATGTTGAACACAAAGAAATGCCAACGCTTCTGCAAGGAGATGAATTACTTGGGCCACATCACCATCTGGGGTGGCCATGGACCTGGAGAAGGTTCAAGTAGTGAGAGATTGTCCTTGCCAAAAGACAAATGACAGATGTAAAGTTTCCTGGGCCTATGCAGCTACTACCCTCAGTTCATCAGTGGTTTCTCCAACTTTGTGAAGCTCCTCATTCATCTAACAGAAGAGAACTGGCCTTAGACATGGTCAGAAAAGGCAGGGAGCATGTTCTGGGTGCTTAAGTCAGTAGTCTGCAGGATTTAAGAGTTTCTAAAACCTGGTAGTGAGTTTATTGTGGACACTGATGCCAGCAGCATGGGCATTGGAGGCATTCTATCCCAGTTCTAAGATGGCAGGTAGGGGTTATAGCCTAATAAAGCAGGATGCTCTCCAAGGCTGAAAAGAACTACTGTGTTACCCAGCGAGAGCCACCGGCAGTAGTAAAGCTGCTGGAGCACTTTCACAAGTATCTGTATTAGAGCCGGTCAAGTAAGCTTTCAATCTCGCTTGTTTCTCGCTGTCGCTAGCCACACCTCTCACAGCCAGTAGAAGAGCTGAGCATATGGCTGGCAGGAAGAGAGATGATGAAGGAGCTTACGAGATTCTCGTTTACTTGCAAGACTCACGAGCCTTGTTAATAGCAAGACTGTTGTGTAATGCGCAGAAACTCGCAGTCAGAATGCAAATTATATATACTTTTGTTATAAAGCAGTATGTAAACATTATCTGAAGCGGTAATTCTGTTATCCGCTCTAATCTAAGCACATTTATTTGAGTAGAACAAAATTTTTTTCCCTGGTGCTAGTTTGTTTTAAACATTTTAGTAGGTATGTATATGCTTCTCCCCTATGCTACTTGGTTACTCATAAAGTAAAGAGATGCCTATTGTAATTAATTATATGTTGTATCTCCCCTTAACCTTGTGACTTACATTCACCTTTCAGCTATCAAATGAAGGCGACCACAAGTGAGATTTGTGGTAGACAAAGCGGCACAGGGGCGGGTTTTCCCCCGCATTCCACCAGTGCTCCATCTTCAATTCATATATCACCAGTGTCCGCCTGCGGTGCCATTAGTAAAAGCGGGGTATAACACTACCAAAAAAAATCAAATTAAGGTGAATAACCGAAAGCAGTGCATATGTTTATTTTGACCTGCATTTTATTACAATAAGCGTGTTACATTGGATCAGGTTGAGCGTGTTGCTCACCAGAGTTGCCAACATATTATTTTTTCCATCTAGCCAGCTCATAAAATCCGTCAAAATCCATCAAAATTAGTAACTTCCATATTTTCTTTCAAAAATAAAAATTAAAACTCAAGGTCAGCACTTTGGAACAATTTCTTGGTCAAATCTGAAAGATGGTCAAGGGGAAGTGATTAACTACAATGTGAGAACAGCTTCTGCAGCTGCATGTTCATACAGGTCTTTAATAGGCTGAAATGGTATTTTTGACTGTGAAGTTAAAAGGGGTTGAGCTGCTTTTAGATGTTTCTTATTTTTTCCATGAAAAAGAAAATCTGACGAGTGCAAATTTACAATGCATTGGCAAATTTGGCACACGCACTACTAGGTTCCTGGGCTCCTCTAACCATTCCTTTAATTTTTCATTATTTAACTATTCTCGTCTAAAATGTTGTACATTATGCAAAGTCTTCTGTTCAATTAGGCAACTAAAACAAAAGAATACGTTAGCACTGTGTTCACTATGCTGGATTCAGAATTCACTCCAATAAACACATGTGGCCATATACCACAGTGTCATGTTTGCAGAGTTGTTCAGTCATCCGAGAAGTTTATTGCTGTTAGCTCTAAATAAAAGATAGCATTACATTGCTTAACAGACACTGTCTTGTAGGTACACAAGGATTTACATCTGTGACAGTTTTTCTGAAGAAAATCAATATAATATTACTTAATAATTGGTAATAATATCCGTCAAAAAATCTGTCATCCATGAAAACTAAATTTTGCCCCTCATATAACTTGGCAACCCTGTTGCTCACTAAAGCTTTTGTATAGGATGAAGAAGAAGTGCTATTCCGTTTATAAATCACAATGCTATACAGTTTCATTTTATTCAAGATCACAGCAGCTGCACAAATATGCGAAACTGATACATTATGAACTGTGTTGACGGGTGCAAGCATCGAGCCATAACATACCAGAAGTGATGACAAATCTATAGTATTCCTTCAGATAATTCTATAGCATCATAAAGACCAGGTATGTATTTAGGAAACTGTCTATAAAATTGTTAAAATGGGCTAAAAGTTGATAAAATTATGCATGTTTATCTAACCGAGAAGAACATATACTAAAGCAATATTTGCCTAAGATCTGTAAGTTCTATTACTTCATCTGTTAAATTGATTTGAGATTTAAATAGCCTACCAAGACAGGGATGACATTTAAATAAATCAGGCTAGAGAACAGATTAAAAATGAAATATGGTATCACAGAATCTGCAGATATAAATGTATGTGGTGTCCGCTTTTATTACAAATAAGTATTTAAATATTTTATTACTGCTAAGAAGTTTATGTTGCATGAAGTAATTTCATTTTTGGTTTTATATGAAGTTTGAGGATAAGTTAAATACATAGTAACACAAATGATAGGTGTGTCATTAACATTAATATCGCTGATTCAAATGCGTAAACCCGTTTGGATACACATATGTGCTGCTAAACGATCAGTCATCTTTTGTTATTAATAGGACCCAGATTTTTTATAAATGCAGTTTTAGCCTTTTATTATCTTCTTTTAGCCTCTTTAGGTTTGTAAACAATTAGCTTTTCTAGGCTTTTAAAAATTGCTCCTACCTTTTTCCTAGCTATTTAAGCAAGTCGACGACAAAAACCTTTTAAACATAATATAGATAAAAGTATGAAAACTATTTTACTTCACGGAAGCATGCTATTAATATGTACAGTAATTTAAAACAATATTTTGCACAGTAAACACATGCTAGAACATTATAATTAGCATATCAAGAACATGCTTTTAATATATAGCACTTACATAAAATAAAGTTCACTTGGTAGCACTGTTGCTATACACAACCAGCTACATTTGCAAATTTTCTGTTGTTTTTTAATGTATTCCTATAGGCAGAAAAAGATCTTTCAAGATCGCAAGATGTCATTGGTGCATACTTCATTTGCGCAATTTCTATACCAAGAGCATTCTTTCCCTGGAAAACCCCACATGTGCACTGAAAACAAAACTAAACGAATTGCTAACAAAAATTGTTAATTCAAATGAACTGAAGAAAAAAAGAAAAAAAATTTAATGAGGTTAAAAAAGCAACCCTAAGTTTAGCAAGTTTTAGGTCTTAACGTCCCATTTAACTTTTTTAGGCTGAATAAGATTAGCACCCAAACCACTTGAAACATAAAAGTGCTTTGAAGCTTTCTAATTTACAAGGGGAAAAATAGATTAAAACTAAAAAAACCTAAAATCCCGGTCCCTAGTTATTACATAAGGAATTTATTCCACGGATCGTATGTCAACCACTCTGCCTGTTGTTACGAGAATTCTCGAGTCACCTCGCTCGTGAGCACTAGTTCTCGATACATGATACTCTCATTGCCACACTCTCGAGAGGTGGCGTGGCATACGAGTAACGAGCGAGAGCTTTTAACTGGCTCTGAACTGTATGGTCAGCCATTACACCTGACTGACCACTCCATCCTCAACTGACTTTTGAGCTTCATCAACCTGGAGGGCCAGACAGACCATTTGGTCCACAGACTCCAAAATTACAACTTCACATCAGAACATCAGAAAGCAAGGAGCCAGAAAAATGCAGATGCTATGACATTACAATCCTGTCTAGAGGAGTGTAGTCACTGCACCAAGGTTGAGGAGCAAGAGCACAGCGTCAAGTTGTCAGTTCAATGGTACCTACAGCTGAATGGGAATAGCACAGACCTGAGGAGGTAGCAGCTGGGGGACACTGACTTGAGGCCACTTCTGAGAGATGTTCAGGCAGGGACTAGACCAAGTTGGGAAGACATCACACCCAGGAGTAGTGAGTATTAGTCGAACTGGTCCAATGGGACTCATTGAAGACTAAGGAAGGAGTCCTGCTCAGAGAATGGGAGTCACCTGATGGGAAGACCCAGAAAGAGCAGCTGATCCTCTCACAGAGTAAGGCTGTAGAAGTCCTGGAGGAAGTACATGCAGGGACTTCAGTAAGGTATTAGTGACCCAACCAAACAGTCGACAAGCTCCAACAATGGTACTACTGGCTGATACAATGGGCAAATGCTGAGAGATGGCACCAACAATGTCATGTGTATGTGGCAAGTCGTGGTACACAGATCAGGAGAAGGTTGCATGCAGTAGTATAACATGGGAGCACCTTTTGAAGGTATAGCCATTGATGTAATTGTGCCATTCCCTGTGTCAAACAGGGACTACAAGTATCTATTGATCACCATGGATTACTTCACCAAGTGACTGGAGGTGTATGTCTTCCCTAACCAGGAAGCCAAGACCATCACAAATTGCCTCATAGAAGAATTGTTTTGTCAATATGGGGCACTGTTTGAGCTACACAGATCAGAGCACCAACTTTGACACCAACCTGAACTAGAGATACACTGGAGCAACTTAGAGTGCAAAAACATGCACAGTGCCTCTGCACCCAGGATTAGACAGCGGTGCCTAATGACTATAGAAGAACATTTGAGGAAGGTTGTGGCCAATTACTAGTGAGACTGGGTTGTGAGGGTGCCACTTTTCTTGCTGGCCTACCACTCTTCAACCCACGACTCCATGGGTTGACACGAGCCAATTTGGTATTTGACAGGGAACTGCATTACGATATGACCTGATGTTTGGAATTCTTCCTGGGGCGGAACAGTCAGCAGTCAGCAACATGGAGGGTCTTGTAGACTTGCTTCACAACATTCATGAGATAGCTATACAGCACATACAGATAGCAAGCCATTATGACTGGCATGCCAACAGCAGTGGCTTCCAGCAAGGTGATTTGGTGTTGCTGTATTGCTCTATCCTGACCAAGGAAATGCTGCATCAAGCTTTAACAGCCGTGGCAAGGGCCATATCTTGTGGTGAAGAGAATAAATGTTGTCTAGCATATTCAGAAGCTGCCCAAAGGGAAGAGGCTTATGGTACACATTGATCATCTGTAGCATGTTACAATAGTGCTGGTCGGGATGACCAGTCCTGAAGGAGCCCTGCAGCCATAATTGCTGAGCATGCGTGAATGGGTTGCTGCTAATTATTGTCATTCATTGTTAAAACTGCATGTGGTGTTGGTAAGTTCTTTGATACCAAAGCCATGCATTATTACATCTGAGTGACTTTGTGACACCTGTGACACATGGTGGTTTGCACGTACAACTGCTTCTGGAAGTTTCCTACCACAGGATTGGTAGGTATAAAAACACTTGCAGAAAATGTCAGTTTCAAATGGTAGTAAGGCTTAGGGAGCTGCAGTTGCTGAGTGTTGAAAGATACTTGTTACAAGAGTATTGATGAAAGATGTTAATTTTTGAACAGATTTTGGTTTTTAATCAGAGAAATAAATAAAGAGTTCTTTGTTGTTGGAGAAATAAAACAGAGTTTTTGTTACAATATCATACATTCATATATACAAATGTCAATCCTTCATATAAAGTTCCAATAATGTTAGTTTGTAGACTGAGCCTTGTACTTGATATGTTCCTTATAAAATAGGATTAGTTGACATAACATAACATCACTGTGAAGTTAACATCTGTTTTGTGGAAAAATTGTCAACTTTAAATTAATTATACCAAATAGTGGCATTTATAATTTTACATTAAATGGTACATTGGTCACTATGTAAACATTTATTTTGAAAAATACAGTTACAATTCCCATATCTGCTAAATATTTTAGGCAGACAAAATTTTACTAAGTGAAAATGTCCACATACCATACTTTTAGAATGCTGGAAGCAATTCTCTGCTAAGTGGATTCTGTGAACCATATACTAGTTTTTCTTTTGTTCATTCTTGTTTCCCTTGATTTGCTCCTAAGTGAGGTTTACAATTTAACTCCACATTAATGAACATTGAAAAGGATCAGTTTTGTACTTTACATGTGAATTATGGTAGCTATGGATGTCTGCAAGTGATTGCTTTGTTCTCATATATGCTTCTAAGAAAGAAAATCTTATATTAACTTACAATGAATATCCCAAAAGAGCTTATCATCTGTACAGTGTACTGCAGTAGTATATTGATAGTATTTTAAGCAGTTGTTTTATATTTATAGAGCCATAAATAATATATAGAGGTGTTTCATGAAGATTCATGATAGCTAAATGCCTACAAAATTTTGCTCCAGCTGAAATTAATCTAGCTCAAATGTAAATCATGATAAATACATAAAAGCTTATTTAACTAGAAAAAAAAAAAAAAAACCTTTTATTTTCCTCTTATTTGGAAAAATTACAAACCTAAATGAACATTTAGGCATGTTATCACACAAAATTTGACCTAAGAAAGATTAAGTTTAAAATCAACTGCTTTGGGTATATTGTAGTTTACCTTTGAGTTGCAAATTATCTTTCCACATCTGTTGATTAAACTTACTACGTACATGAATTAGAGGGATTTTTCTAACTATATTTAGAGTAATGTAACAAATGTATCCATTTTGAAAATAGAAATGTTAGTGTAGAGAGCAGGACTTTAAAAATACCTTTATTCTGAGAACTTTACGAGAGCAAAATATTTCTACAGTATTTCAGGAAGATGCCCTGATTACCATAGTTTTAGCAAAGAATCATTATCATCAACAACAGCATGTTCTTCACATGACTGGCTAAGATTAATTATTTTATTGGAGTACACGTTTATATGCCTTTTCCCTTAGAATCTGTTCCTGACCATCATGAATGTTCTAAGACTGAAGAAGAAAATCAAAATCAGGGTGATACACTACTTGCCAATTTCATCCAATGAATTGATCATGGAACTACAAAGGCAGTTGGGATACAGAAAATGGTGATTAATGTTACAATAAATACGTTCAAGAACAAGATTCCTCAAGAACTTTGTTAGATGTTGAGAGACTTATGCCTGAACAGCCTACAGCTTGAAATAAAAAAAAATAAAAAACAATGAAATAATGAGAGAGAATATGTGGCACTCAGAAAGAGCAGTGTAGTTACGAAGGGTTTGGTTTTATAATGTTGACTACACCAGGTATGATATCCTGCTAGGAGTTGGAAGGGGGGGTAATGGCTGGCTAATTATAGCTCTGTCAGACATGTTCCGGCTTCTTGTATGCAAGACACTGAAGAAGTAACATGTGTGTTATTTTTACCATGCAGGTAGCTGTATTTTGCATGTTTCTTTTTTTTAAATAAAATGTAAATTGCAGTTTTAAATCAATCTTTTAAATACTAATTCTCATCCTTGCTTCCAGGGTTGGACAATCCATAGAAAATATGTTAGATCCAGCTCTTCACTTGCATTATGCTTTGAATTTTATGATGGTTGTTTCTTTAAATTTATGTCTAAATTCTCTTTCTTCACTCTACCATCTGTAATTTCTATGCAGCCATGACAATATTCAGCCATAACAAAGGGAAATTTGCGAAATTGAAAGTAAGAGCAAGAATAATGATCCAGAAAACTATCTTAGGAAATCCAAAAACAAAGCAATCAAAGAGAACTTTTAATATTAAATTAAGAATGGGGAAGGCGCTGTTGGGCAAAGAAAAACATGTTGAAATAAACTATCCTGCAAGACTGAAGCACAACCATTGAAGGTAAATTCAAGGCTAAATAAAAATTCAAGTCATGCATATCTCTAAGCACAAAGAGATGAGCAACAAAAAGAAAAACAACTTCTGGAAAATAAAATCTTGAGACATAAAACAGCTAAAATTAAAGCTCTCATTGATTGATGTAAACCTTACAAGAGAAGGAGAAAATTTGATAAAGACGAGGAGATAAAGATGGCTTACGTGAACCCAAAAAGAAAATTTGATATGACTTATAAGCTTAATATAGATGGCATGAAAGTGAGAGTGTATAGGCATTTTTTCAAAATATACTCAATCTTGGTGGAGAAACTTTCAGAAGATGGTTAAATGAAGGCTAAGAGCAAATTAACTACTATGAAGTAAAGAATTGTGACTGAAGACCAGTGAAGAATAATTAAAATATGTCAAGAGTCCATTCTAAAATGGTTACAACAGATACCAAAGTGCCAAAAAGCAGTACCACAGAACATGTATTAGAACTGGTGTTAGACCTAAGAATGCTACATAATGTAGCACATTTACATGTAGTGAACTATTTTAAGTTTTGCTTAAGCTTAGTATCCCTAGTGTATCTCACATTCGACATCTCTATTTACTAGTTATGCTGTTTGTCATAACTCCATATTAGATTAGTTGAAAACTTATTTGGATTTAATGCCAGAGAAGCATGCAATAAAAATATGCCCAGAATCATGTAGTATATTGTATTGTAAGAACAGCAATCACACTCATTGTGCATAATCAACTTATCAAGCTGTCTGTGAATATCATCTAAAGCATTAAATAAAGTATTAAAGCTACAATAACATTTTTTAAAAAAAATATTTTTACTACAGATTCTATACTACTTGGGGTATAAATTATGTTACAATTAACATAGTGAGTACAAAGGCAGTAATTATGACAAACATGTAAACTACTGCTATAGGAAAAATAATTTTTGGACTGATATTCATTTAGGTTCCAATAATTAAAGAAACCTCTGTCCTAATGGGTCTAAACTTATGTTGCACCTTTGCACCTGGAAGATAGTATTTATGACAAGATGAATGAATTAATTTTTCAATATTCTAATTTTGCAGAAAAATCACAACTTTTATATAGTTAAAATATTTTAGGTCGATTTTTACCATGAATAAAGTTAGTTTCTAAACTATTTGAAAAATATGACAAAACTGTTCACCTTATTTTGAGGTTCACATGATATTTTAGCACCACAGAAAAGTTCAGCTTACTATGTGCAATCATTTTGGAGATATTGTTACTTAAATGTAGAATATTTTAAATTAGGGAAAATTAAAAAAATTCAACCAATGTTTCTCAGACTCCCACCAGGTTGAAATGCTCCACCATATTTCTCCTGTTGACCTTAAATGTCTTTCCCTTTGTTGAGCTTTTTCAAGTTTGTTTTTCTTGTTGTCGTTTTTATTTGTCATCTCCAGAGCAAACTTTTCTTCATGTCAGAGTCTACATCTATAACCAGGTTGTTTAAAACTTTCATACTAGTTTGCCATCCACCACTTGAAACATGTAGCACACCCATTTTCACTGTTTCTAGACCAACAAATACTGCTTTGGTATTTGCTCCCACATGCTATGATTGAAGTTTGCATTTTAATTCTGGGTCTGCCCAGGTAGACATTCTTATAGTAGCTCTGGGTTACTGATATCCCTGAAAGTTTCAGTACATATTGGTACTGTCAGAAAGTGTTGATATGAATGCATAATACATACCATAGGAGGTATGTAAAAATGATGCAAACATACAAAACAGTGGAGTAGGAATTTAGGGGTGCTTTAAAACAAGTATGGAATTTGCAACATGGTATTTAAATGTCATTTTGACAAATATAAAATTGACAATGAATACCTTAATAAAAAATAGAAGAATTTGAGTCGATTTTTGTAACACAAACATCACTAATTTTTACTTACTGGGGACCGGTTTCGGGTAACAGTTGTTCCCATTTTCAACCCTTAATTCCGACTAAATCTTTCTTCGTTGGCGACGATGGGGGCGGTGGTGTATTAACTGTGGAAGCATCTGTTGCTGGATCTATGAACTTCCAGAGGTTGCGATAAGGTGGCAAATCAAAATTCATGATATGGCTCTTTTTCTTCATGATGTAGATCTTCTCCCAGACATCTAATTCTGTGGGTTTATAAGCTGGTTTTAATAGTTTTATATTTGGTGTGATTTCATGTCCTGATGTCCAAAAATGATAGGCAACTGCTGATTTTTCTATTTGTTTGTATTTTAGGTTTCTCATGTGTTCCTTTAATCTGGTCTCCAAACTTCTCTTTGTCCTTCCGATATACACCAGATTACAGTCTGAGCATTTAATTTCATAAATTCCCGGTTTTTAGCCTGCAGGAATAGGATCTTTTAAATTTCTGCACAGCTGTTTCTGAATGCTGTAGTTGTTTTTTGGAGCTAAGGTGATGTTATAATTCCTGAATATTTTCTGAAATTTGGAATTATAACATCACCTTAGCACCAAAAAACAACTACAGCATTCAGAAACTGCTGTGCAGAAATTTAAAAGATCCTATTCCTGCAGGCAAAAACCGGGAATTTATGAAATTAAATGCTCAGACTGTAATCTGGTGTATATCGGAAGGACAAAGAGAAGTTTGGAGACCAGATTAAAGGAACACATGAGAAACCTAAAATACAAACAAATAGAAACATCAGCAGTTGCCTATCATTTTTGGACATCAGGACATGAAATCACATCAAATATAAAACTATTAAAACCAGCTTATAAACCCACAGAATTAGATGTCTGGGAGAAGATCTACATCATGAAGAAAAAGAGCCATATCATGAATTTTGATTTGCCACCTTATCGCAACCTCTGGAAGTTCATAGATCCAGCAACAGATGCCTCCACAGTTAATACACCACCGCCCCCATCGTCGCCAACGAAGAAAGATTTAGTCGGAATTAAGGGTTGAAAATGGGAACAACTGTTACCCGAAACCGGTCCCCAGTAAGTAAAAATTAGTGATGTTTGTGTTACAAAAATCGACTCAAATTCTTTTATTTTTTTTATTTAATCACATCACTGTCACAAGCTTCTATGCATATTTGCAAGTTTTGAATGCATACCTTATTTATAAGGTATGTTATATATATATAATAACTTATACAATATAAATGAATCCAAAAGAATGGAGATTTCAATAGTTGGAAGAAAATATTATTTTTAGCCTGGTTATCTAAGCTGCATGGAGCTCTGTTTTCTAATAATCTTGTGTTTGCTGAATGAATGTGCATATTATTTATAGATCAAGTGCTGTGGGTAATGAAATTATCAGCATTAGCTCTTTGAAAAGGAACTTAAGTTTTATTCACAGACGTTATATCTAATTACATGTTTGCAGCATATGAATGTAGCAGATAAAGAGAATTAACCCTTAACTGGTATTACGCGGTCTTGTGGACCGCTGGTGAAATGTTAAGTAATATATTTTTGTGTCTTATTAAGATATACACATCTGCACCCCGCTACCTTCTGATCAGCGAGTCTGCTGTCTGTGTAGGAAGTGGACATGTTCTGCTTGTTTGCATTGTTGAGTTATATCGTCTGGAATTCAACAATCAGTCTCTCAGACACTAGTACCAGTTATGTTATTTATTTCCAACAAAGTAAGTATTTTTACTTATTCATATTTTTAAATTCTATTTAAAATATTGAAGAAAATAATGCATAATATCCCTAGTATTAAATAAAAATACTAGAATGTGCATATATTATATATTACTTAATGTTTAATTAATAGTATATTTATAAATACAAATTTTCAATGTAAATTAAATGAATATACACAAATATGTTAAAAACCAAGCATCTGCAATGTAAGAAATATAGCTGATAGTAGCATATATAGGATTTTACTCAATTCAGTTACAGAAAATGTCGGAAAAACTGGGCCCATCATCCATGAGAACAGATGATCACAGACTTAGTGAATTCATAACTCAGACGTTAGCAAAGTTAGAAGACTGTGAAATTGTTGACAGTGATGACGACATAGATAATCCCACATTCGTAATGGAAAGTGACCATGGTTCAGATTGAGAAATCTAGGAATGTGATGATGAGTCAGAAATGAGACAAAGTGTACAAAGTAACGTTGCAACTTTCCTAGGAAAAAAAGGTTTCATTTGGAACAGAACACCCCTACCATGAAATGTTCAAACTAGAGTGCACAACATTTTAATTCATCTTCTTGGATTATGACTTCCAGGTAAATCTCTTGGTAACAACCCCAAACTCCAAGATGTATGGCAATTATTTTTCACCAATGAAATGATAGATACCATAGTGACATGGACAAATGTAAAACTGCAAACAGTGAAGGAAAAATATAGAGACCAGATATTATCATTCCTACATACAACTAATTGAATTGAGCTGAAAAGATTTCTGGGATTGCTCATCTTTATAGAAATGTTTAAATCAGGTGGTGAGAGTGTTGAAAACTTATTTGCAACAGACAGCACTGGGAGAGATATATTTCGTTGCACTATGTCTATGAAAAGGCTTTTGTTTCTTCTCACATGCCTGCAATTCGATGACTCAAATACCAGGGAACAGAGAAAACAAACAGACCCAGTTACAGCTATTTCAGAGATATTTGATATGTTTATTAGCAATTTTCAGAAGATATATTCACTAGGACCCTCTGTATTGATGAGATGCTAGTTGCATTTAGAGGGCGATTTAAGTTCAAAACATACAGGCCTAAAAAGCCTGCAAACTATGATCTCACAATAATATGTCTTACTAATGTCAAAAACAGCTACCTCTACAATGCTTACATATATGCAGGCAGAGGTTCTGATGGAATAGGCCTTATTGAAGACAAAAAGAAGTTCCGTGTTCCTTTGCAATCTGTAATTACATTGGTCAAACCCATTGAAAAATCACACAGAAATGTCACTGCCGACAACTGGTTCAGCTCCATTGAAATAGTGGATCGACTGCAAATGTGAAGCCTAGCTTATGTTGGTTTCCATGGAAACATGACTCTTCTCTCACATGTCCCTAAAAGCAATGATTCTAGTTTCTTCACTACCCCATACAATTGAAACTGATCCCCAATCAGGAAAGCCTGAAATTATTGAATATTATATTTGCACACAAGGGGGAGTTGACAGTTTGGACCAAAAATGTGGAAATTATAGCTCAAGCCGGGACACAAGAAGATGGACATTGGCAATCTTTTTAGCGGTTCTTGACATAAGTACTGCAAATGCGTATGTATACTACTCAGGAGCTATTGGGATTCTGTTGATATTGATAGGCTTTTCATGAAAATCATAGCAAGGTCTCTACTTGAGATTTACTTGGGAGGAAGATTTTCACACAATTTACCTCAACAATTGAGATTCAATATATGAGGGATTTTGAGGCTCCCTGACGAAATTGCAGAGATGGATGTGACTGAAGAAGAGGTTTCTGAAAACAGAAAAACATGTATTCTATAACCCCCTGGAACTGAAAAGGAAGACAAGATACACTTGCTACAAGTACCAGCATGCAATATGTCTATAGTGTTAAATAAAAAGTGTGTTGAATTTGTGCAGAGGACTGTCTATTTATATTGCAAAAATGTCTAGTTTCCCAAATTAAACAAATAGCTATTTTCTGCCCAATATTATAAAGTTATTTAAGTCAAAAATTATGTATTAGTGAACTTATTAATACAGTGAAACACTTTTTAAACAGTTATGTTGTCAGGATTGTTAACTGTAATTGTTTTAAATTTACATGGTCTCTCAGACTTCCTGTACCAATTATGTTATATTTTCCTACCATACCAATTAAGGGTTAATATTATTGTAATACCTTGCTGTAATAGGAAGCAAACTTGTTTTGAATCTCCAAAGTAACCAATAGCTTTCAAAAGAGCACACTGAACCAACCAATACCAATATGCAAACAAACACAACTAAAAAAGCAACTCATTTCAGAATTCATCAAACATTATTAAGTAAAGTAAATAAACTTCAGTAAATACTAGACCTCAGACTTAATTGCCTACCTTCTCAAGTTAACAGCACTTGGGGTGTTAGGAGTTCAAGACTAGACTGGGGGGATGGGGTAATGATGGCTCTTTTACTCTGTGCCATGTATAGAGTCTGATGAAGGGCAATGTTGCTACTTGATTTGCATTCAGTCTGAAATTTTGCAATATAATTTCTATCTATCACAATCTGAGATAAAACATTAATGAATATTTTCATAGTATACAAACAATAAAACCGTTTCCTTTCATAACTCCTTGTTTATGTTTCTACTGTTCTGTTGCAATAAAATAGCAATATATTTCTGTAAAGTGTCAAAAGTGAATGCATTTGAACTCACAGATTGTGCAACTTTAATTACATTTTTGCTGAAACACCTTTATCCATGTTGTTTAGACTTGCAGTGATTGTGGACGAAAATCTTTCTCTGGAATTTAACACTGTGTATGATATACATTGCAAAATGTATTTCCTCCTCTAATAGTGAAATACTCATGGCGTTCAAACTTGTCTACATATTGAAGTAACTTGTGCCTGTCATATCTTGACATGTCTCTCATATAATTCTGTAAACATGAAAGACAGATTTCTTTATGTGTTGATAATGAGAACCTGTCCCATTGCATATAGCAGGATTGGAGGTATGGATGTAATGTCATAAACAGGGTGAGCTACATGAAGTCCTACCTCTACTAATCACTTGCAGACTTACTCAGATGGCTCTGCTAGTAAAGAACACAAAGGAGCTGTGAATGTACACCCTTAGTTTACATTGATCTACATATAGACTACCAGATTTCTATAACATATTCATATGCAAGCTATTTGACATGAAACTCTTACATAGCTCCTGCAAGAACATATATGGAACTCCTTTAAATTTTCACAGCTATATGAGAGCCAGATTGCTAATATATTAAAAATTATTGTGGAAAAGATGTACAATACTTCAAATTGGATATACAAGACTGACACATGCTGTGATTTTATACAAGGAACATTATCTGAATATCTTAATAGCCATCAAAACTTAAATATCAAGTGCATCTTGACAAAATATTCAACATATTGTGGCTATGCCTTGCGACCATAATTGCCACATGTGTGTGTGAGCGGCTTGAATTGCATGTCAGAGCGGATTGTTGTTGTACATTGCATAGGTGGACGCATGTGCTGTTGGAAAGTTCTTTAACATCAAAGCTGCAATTATTACAGCTTCAATGGTTTGCATGTATGACTGCTTATGAAAGTTTCTTGCCACATCATCCACAGGTATAAAAAGGAGAGAACGAACTCTGGCGAAGTCAATTTCAACTTGGAATGCATAGTGTGAAGGAGCCGAGTGAGTTTCAATGGGAAATTTGGAGCATGCAGTGGCAGCCATCATCACAGCCAGCATCAAAAGGAAACTATACAGTGGAATTGTTAAGAAAGCATAAAAGAAAAACATTTATTTGAAAACAGATTTTTATTTGTAATGAGTGGCAGAAATAAAGAGTTCTTTTTGGGGTAATAAAGAAGATTTCTTGTTAGACTGGTGTCAGGAGTGGGATTTAATGTCACAATGGACGAGATGATGAACATTTTACTTGTAGAAATAAAGAACATGAAAACGGGAATGGACGAAATGAAACAAGGGATCAAAAAGATGGACACAAAGATGTAATCCAGCATGGGAAACTTATGGGAGAAAATGCAATCTGCAATGGAGAAGAAGAAAACTGAGATAATAACTGCATGGAGATGATGAAGACTGAAATATCGAACAAAATTGATGAACAGCTGTCTGGCAAATAAAAGGACATGGAAAAACTTGGAGAAAAGATGGAAGGGTTTGGTGGAGTGACGAATGAGCACACCTTAACTTCCTGGAAGGAAAAGCCAAAGCAGTGCCAAGGAACTGAATACCTTGTATTCAAAAGATACTCGACAGAAGGCTGAAAGACTTGAAGATTGAGCCAACAAGATGCAAAACCACATCTGCATGTGTCAAGCTAACCAAGCTCGATTGAGTATCCACCTTCAATCTTTCGCCAACAGTTTGCTGCCATCACCACCCACAACCACATGCTAACATGCCTTCAGGGATGGAGGGCAGAAGTACTGAATGGTGTCTGGTGTCTGGAGAGATTTGGGAGGTCTTTAAGAACTGCTTTGGGAACCTTCACCTGACTGCAGCCAACCAAACTCAGCTTAAATTTGTGGCTGCAACAGCCAGGGGATATGCTGCAGTTCACCCTAGCAATTCAACAGCTGGTGAAACTACTACCTAGTTATATGCCCTAGGAAGCTGCCTACTCCTTTATTGACAGGGTGCATAATGCTGATATACGACAGTCCTTATGCTTGGTGACTACATCCATGAGCCATTAACAGTAGCACTAAGGATGGAAGCAGCCAACAACAGCTACACATACCTCAAAAATGAGGAATATTTGCTACAACAGGGACCGAGAGACAGACCACAGATTATGATCTTTCAATGGTGTGTGCTGGTGTGAAAACCAAGCTGACCATCAGGTAGAAAACAATTAAAGAGGAGCATGGTGAGGGGCAACCCCTAGAGTGATACTATGTACATACCTTGGGCAGAAAGTTGGACAACAGCCTCATTGCAGACAGCTGGGTACAAGGGAAGCTGTGCCAGATACTAGTAGACATGGAAGCACCATGATTGTAATAAAACCTAATGTAGGCTTGCCAACATGAAAACCCAGTCAGCCCTGCCAATTAGTGATGGCATCAGGTGACATCTTCTTGTGGAGGAGGCCCTACTGGAGTTGACATTGGTACAGAGCTTTGTTAGCCTGTGGGTATTTGTCACATGGGTGGCCAAGGATATGATACTGAGATTGGGTGTCCTCAGGAGTCATAAAGTGACAGTCGACATCAGTCAGTAGATCTTGCAACTCAGCCAAGATTAGATGTTGCTCTGTAGCCCCTACAAACATCCAGGAATCTGCAGGGTGATCTTGAGTGATGATGTACTTGTGCCCGTGAGAAGTGAGGTAGTGATGAAGGCACACATGGAGGGCCAACGGTCAAGGACCATGTATTGTACCAGAAAAAACCAATGACTAATTATGTGTTGCCCAGGCATTGTTGCCTTGTTGGGAGGAAGTACCTGTGATGCTGCATAACCTATTGGACACTGACCTGGACCTCCAGGTCGGATGGAGTTAGGGAAGTGCGAGCCAGCAGTGAATGTCCAATGAATCACGACTAGCCAGCACTGTTGCAGGACCTGGGGGTCTGGCTGAAAGAGTTACTAAAGAGAGCAGCTGACTGTCTGATCACTTCACAACTGGAGATGGTCCAGCATTTACTTAGCTAATACCGGTCTGTCTGCAGTGAAGGAAACGGTTATGGCCTCCACTGTTGGACACCAGAGACATCCAACTCTGACAACCACCAAGATGTGTTTCTCTGGCAAAACAGGCAGAGGTTTGGGACATGTTGGAGGACATGAGATCGAGAGGAATCATCCAAGAAACTCATAGCATAATTATTGAGAAAGCATCAAAGAAAGATATTTATTTGAAATCAGAATTGTTTATTTGTAATCAGTGGAAGAAATAAATATTTGCTTGTTGGAGTAATACATTTTTTGTAACTATGTACATGAGGGGAGAGAAAAAACAGTGTATCTTTCCAAGGAATTCAATAGCCTAAATGATCCTAGCTGCACTTAAATTTCTTTCTTTCTTCACTTTGATTACTGTAGAACAACGGTGACTGTAACACAAAAATTGACACTTTATTTTCTAAAATTTAAAATGCTGCTATGTGTTGTGATTTATTATAATCCATACAATGCATATATCAAAGTTTTTAATTGCTCATTAATTTGTATGGCTAAAATGAAACCCTCTTGTAGTTAGATGACAATAAACAAATAATTACAAAAACAAATTATCTTGTCAAATGTTCACACACCTAAACTAACATTCAAGGACACTTAAATATTACGAGTTTCTGACAAATTAAATGTTGAAGCTAAAGTATTTACTCATTATAATGCAATTTCCATATGTTTATAACAAAAATGTAATAGTTATATTAATGAATTAGCAATTTATGAAATGCATTATGCAAATACATTTCCCAGGAAATATGTTGTATACAAATATTTTTACTTTCTATAGTACACAGAGTAAGTATGGCTTTCTGGCAAAAAAGTGAATTTTTTTGAGAGAGAGAGAGAGAGAGAGGGAGGGAGGGAGGGGGAGAGAGAGAGAGAGAGAGAGAGAGAGAGAGAGAGAGAGAGAGAGAGAGAGAGAGAGAGAGAGAGAGAGAGAGAGAGAGAGAGAGAGAGAGAGAGAGAGAGAGAGAGAGAGAAGGGGGGATTATCAGTACAGTAGCATCTTGTTTATCTGGATCACACTACACATTGGTCAATCTGGATATGTACTTAAAAATGTTCTTGGAAATGGAAAAGGCAAGTTAATATTGCATTATTTTTCCACAACACATATCAAGAAATTCATATAACAGGTCTATAAATGAAAATTTTTTACTCTACTCCACTAAAATTGAACATCATACCTGCTCTAAGGATTTTAATCTGGCTTGTCTCCATGCTGCTCGTTTTTCTGCTTTTAAAGCTCTCTGTTCTGCAGGAGAAAGGTCTCTTTCATCTTCATCTGTTATTAGCCCCTGAAAATAAATATCTTATATAAAACACTATCTAACCTGCCCATAATTTCTGATAATATAAACCACCGTCCTTAAAGAAAACCTTATGCTTATTTTTGTATTGCTCTGGTTTCAATTTTTGTACACAATCACATTATTCAGAAATGGTTCTCTTAAGCTTTACATAAGAATCTAATTCGGAGGTGATTTTGTATTAGAATAAAAAAGAACACAAAGTTACTGCATAAATTGGTTTCAAGCAGCCCTGTATTTGCAGCTGACATTACATGGATTCCAAGAAACTTTAACCATCCCCAACCATGAAAAAATGTGAAATACCTTAAGTCATTTACAGAAGATAAGATAGCATACACTGTTTCAAATTACAGTACTAACTAATGCATATGTGGGTATCTATCAACAAAGTGGAAAATATTTAGCAGTAAAGGGCCTAAAGTTTACAGCGGAAAATTTTCCCTTAGTCATGATCTGCATGCATGCATGCATGCATGCTCTCTCTGTTAAATACTATTTCACACTTCCAGATTCTAGGGAGGATAGGGAATAATCTTCACTGAAGAAACATTCACAACCTCTAGGCTGGAATCGAACCCAGGACCTCAGGATTTGAAGACCCAACTACAGAAAATAAAGAAACTTATTCAGAGGAGCCAACTTAAACTTAAAGGAGATTAAATTTCATTGTAGATCGGCAGATTCAATGCCACTCTTAGTTTTAATACATACTAAAATGTATTTTGTTAAGATAGCAATTGTACATTCAAAACTAAGTAGAAAGAATAAGAGCGCATATAATAAGTACAGGCATCATGTTTGTTTTATTTCAACATTGTGTTTTAAATTATGGATTATTACCCATTAAGGCATGACAACACAGAGAAACCACGGTAACCCAGGGAGATTCACCACATTTTAGTACAGAGATTTTTATATAGTAGCTGACAGTGTGGGGTCGTCTCCTTAGCGCGGTGGTAGCGCAGCTGCCTACCAAGCGGGAGACCTGGGTTCGATCCCCAGTACCGGCGTGGGGATTTTTCCCCCACTGGGAGACCTGGACCGGGGTGCACTCAGCCTCATGAGGTCCCTGGGGGGCCAATTGAGGAGCTACTTGATGGAGAAGTAGCGGCTCCAGGTCGTGAGGACCGCATTAACCGGCCGGGAGGGGCTCGAGGCGCTGACCACGTCTCACCCTCCAATACTGCACCCCATCCATGACGTCTGTAGTGGACCGAGATGGGGGACGCATCGGCCGGGCGGTAGGCCAAGGTTCCCCGTGAGCTGTCGTGCCATGGAGTTATAGTTATAGCTGACAGTGTAACATATCCTGAATAATTAAAGTATATATGGGCAGCGAAATTCCTTGGTGTTGTAATCTTGGCAACATGCCAGCTGGACAGTCTGGTCACATTGGTTTTGTATATTGAGAGATTGAATAAAGAGTTGGCCGATAAATCCCTAACATGTGAGGGATCCATCTGCTGGTTGGAACATGTGTGTAAGCTTTGGCATGACAGCTGATAAGGGGTAATTGCAGTGTCCAATGGGGCAAACTTTTGTATGTTACTCCACATGTAGACAGCCACAACTGTACATATATTAAGGTTTTGCCTGCTAGCATATTACCAGCCAAAATTATTTCTACACCTTAATAGGAGAGATGGTCAAAATTAGTTATGGAGGTCAGGAAGTTACAGTTGTAACAAGGATGGAATGGACAACAAGTGAAAAAGGAAGGTGCATAGATAGTATAATTGGTGAAAAGGTTACTTTACTACAAATTTTAAAGTGTGATTCATCAGCATGTGCCCAGTAACAAAAGGTATAATTGGGGAATTTGGCACATTTGATAGTCAGAAGAAACATGGCTGTTGTACATAGAACAATTTGAACTGTTTGATGGATGCAATGATATAAAAGCAGAAGGAAGATCTCTAAGTTCTGAATGGTTATGGACATTAAAACCTACAGCTTATTAAAAGATATATGTAACTTGGACAAGCCCAACAATAAAACCTACTAACATTTAGTGGAGCTAGTAGAAAAGCATCTTTCACCAAAACCTTTTATTGTAGAAAGGCACTAGTTTATGTTATGTAGTCAAAAGGAAAATGAGACAGTAGCTAAATATTTGCTGCAACTTAAACACCTGTCAACTCACTGCAAATTCAAAGACAATTTACTAGATCTACTAGTGAGGGGAAGCCGCAGTGCAACAATTAAGATATAACTTCTAGGGGAAGCCGAGTTAATGCTCTAGAAAGCTGTTCACATGGTAATGAATTCGGAAGCAGCTGTATATGATGCAGTGAGACTAAATCTTCAGTAAGCAGAGATTTCAAAACATTGTCTGCAACAGAAGAGGAGTCAACAACTCAGGCAATGTAGTAGGAGCAAGGAGCAAGGAGACGCTGCAGGTTATGGCTGCAAAAAAGGGTGTTAAGTGATATTGTTGTGAATAAATAGGAAATTTTGCCAATGAATGTCATTTTCATTACTACATCAGCAAAAGGTGTGGTACAAAGGGACATTTAAACATGATGTGCAAATCTAAATTCAGTAAAAGTTCAAGGTTACCTGCCGCAAATAAACTTAGTAGTGAATATTTTCTATTAAGAGAAATGTTTCTGGGTAGAACCAATATAATACAGAGTATTTAATGAACATCAAAAATAAAACTGTTATACTTTAGTTACCTTCTGTCACTACAGAATGAGCATTCTAAATGTATTATTGTCCAAGAAAGTGTTTCTATGAACATTTCCATTAGTGTCTAATGAATACAACAGTATGCTCAAGGAAACAGTGTAACTATTACATTTTCACACACTTTTACATTGCCATACCTACTTCCAAACTTCAGGGAGAATGGGTAATGATATTGGTTAAAGAAACATTCCCAACCTGCAGCTGGGAATGGAACCCGAGACCTCTGGATTAGGCATGCCAACCACGATACTACAGAGTTTGTCCCTGTTATGTTCTCACAGATCAGGGTTGTACATATCTCAGCCCAAGGTCTGATGATGTCTCCATGTGTATGAGACAGAAAGTAGATGGCCTGGCCATACATGCAATCAATAAATTCTCCCTGTGAGGGCTAAGCTCCAACAACATAGGTTGCATATTTTAAAGTGCTAGAAAGCAATGTTTGACTGCATATATTGATAGAAGCCACTGCAATGAAGTGGACATTATTACAGTGACTTTTGTTACACATTCTTTATAAAATTCCACAGCACTAAACCATATTCAAGTTCCCAAGCAACAACATTGTTTGTTTTATGGTTCTCTTCTAATTGTTTATTTTATTATTATTTTATTCCAATTCTAAAATTGAGATAATTAACTATTTATTTATTGTATTGTTAATGTTTGTAAATGTACATTACTCTGGGTATAATTTTTTGGTATAATTTTTTGCTGTTAGAACCAGCTGAAAAATCCCATTTAATTTTTCAGCTAGTTCTAAAGGTAGAAAATTATTCATTTATTTATCTATCTTTTTCGTTGCTTATTTATTTATTTATTCTTAGCAAATTACATTCAAATGTGATATGGCATTTAGCCATATGTTTTGTTCATCACATCCCATTTACATGACTACGTATGTTTTCTGATTATTAAGATCTACTGTATATTACAAGTACTTTTCTTGGTGGTCATGTCATAACCTTGGGTGAACAGTTGCTAGCTGCTTCCCCTCTCCGTGGCACATGCATCTCTTCTCCCCTCTTCTTTTCTCCATTGGCCTGGAATCTTTCAGCATTTTGCGGATGACTGGGGATTCCATCCATGTATAACTGCAAACCTCATAAATATGCTCTTCTTCCTGCATTTCTTGCTATTTTCAACTCTTTTATAAGTCTTGTCTTATTTCTCATGCTTCTTTACCGTAGTCATTTTCAATAAATATTCTTATGTCTTTTGATTTCCTTGTGTTGCTTAATATTCTCCATTTGACATTCATGGTTGCTAATTTATCTGAATTGGTCTTGTTTTCCATCCCCGTCATTCTAATCTAAAGTAGTACACAATTTCCCAACCTGTAAATTTAATGCCGAGTGTGGCTTCCATGATTTCTTCCACTTCTTCCTATATTTTTCTTCCTCTTTGTTCTTCTACTCCAAATATCACTAGCTCAATTTCCCATTGGCGTGCACTGATTTCTCCAATTAAAATATTCTATTTTTACATTCCCCTAATTCTCTGCTTATTTCATATTCCATCTGGCATATGCTCCTTTTTATTTCTTCCATGTTTCTTTCCATTTTTTCTTCCATACTCTTATCTCTTAGCTTAATGTCCTTTAGATCTTCTGCTATATTTTTTAAGATTTCCATCACTTCATGCATTGTCGGTCCTGAGTTTAGTTCTATGCCTCCTATTGCTAAATGGACTGCCAGAACTAGCACAATCCAATAGTTTAGCATTCTTAATGTAATTTCTCTGTTATCATTTGGATTAGTTATTTTCCTCCTATTAAACAGCCCAATACGAACTCCACTCAGCAGAAGCGCTATACCCATGTTTCTAGTTTTGCAAGCATTCACCTCACACATCCGTCCTCTTTGCACTCACGTAAGCATCTCCTGTACTGTTATATTATTCTCTATTCTATGCCATTATGTAATTGTTATATATTTGTTGTTTGTTGCAACTCTAGTCATGAATTTAGTGAAGCTGGAGCACAGAGTACATATTTCTGATAGAACTGGGATTGCAGCTAGAATGTAAGTATGGCAATCACCTGTAAATGTACAAAGATGGTGAAGACCAGAGAGGGGGAGACACAGAACACTGGACGTGAAAACAAGAGAGACTGCATGTGAATTTTTTGTGTACAGGTTTGGTTACTTACCACGAGAGTGCTGGGCCCCCAAAGAGAGTTGTCATTTAAAGGTTAAAGCCGCTGGGCATTTGTTCAAAGTCCCAAGAAGTCCCTCAGACATTTTCATAAGGAGTCTGTTTATCATATGATTCAGTCCAATGGATAATGAAGGAGATCAACTGGAGACCATTGAAACCACATTTTGTTCATGCTTCGTCACCGTAAGATTGTGATGTTAGGATGGAATGTTGCTGAATCCACATTATGATGGACGGAAGAAGAACCATATATCTTAGTAACATTCTGTGGTCAGAAGAAGTCGTGTTCCACATGGCTAGGCTCATAGTCATAACTTTCATTACTGGAGTTCTAGTAACAATGAAAAATTGCAGTAACGTACTTCGTTGACTGTGTAATGCGATATTCATGATACTCTTATTGATTTTTACATTCTTCATGCAACAATGAATGCGTAGAGGTATGTGCATATGCTATAAACTTTTGTTTATCCCACTGTTTTAACCTGGGGTGGTGTGGACAATGAGCACTTTATGCATGGTGGGGCACCTCCCCATTTTGCATTGAATGTGTGAGAATAGCTTGATAATGCTTTTTTCAGGCCATGTTATTGAATATCGCAGAAATGTTGAGTGGCCATCGAGAAGTCCAGACTTGACCCCCATTGGAGTTTTTTTCTCTGGGGATATTTGAAAGAGAAAGTGTATGCCAGAAAACTGTGCGACTTGGATACTTTGAAAGCAGTCATTAGGGAAAAGTGTGCGTGGGTACTGAACAATATGTTGCAACTGTCTATCAGGAACGCTGCTTCCCGACTGCAACGGTGTGCTACTAATGTTGATGCCAATGTTGAAATATGAAATGGCAAGGACCATAGTACATAACATAATTTAAAGTAACAATGTAACATTGTCAATGAGTGAATAATAGTGAAATAAAAATATGGATATAATAGTGGATCACTGTTTAATTGTTTCATATTAAATATTGCTCCATATTACACTTCTATATCAGCTGGAATATCATATTATGGTTTTCGTTATATCTGTGTACTCAGGCAAATGTAGACGTGCATTTGCATTTGAATATCCATAGGGCTGACCTCTATGTACTATAATATCATTTTTGCTATTTGAGCAGCTTTCCTTTATTTGCATTACAATTTTGCACAAAGAATTATTATCAGTTTTTTGCATTTTCCAAATCTTTAATTTCCTTGGCATAACTAAGTTTTAGAAATGTTGACACATTGATGAGCTATTTTTAAGGGTTTTATGTTGCTGCAGTTTTTACGGATTGCCTAAAATTTAGTTCTTTATGCAGGCTTGTTTATCTCTTTGTTACCAAAGCATTTCTTAAATACTTTTGCATTTTTGCATACTGAAATCTATCGTAACACCGTATTATTAGGCTGGCACCTGATTTCTCCATCACCCCTTCCTTAATTCTCCCTCACTTCTTTTCCTTGTTATTCTTCAATTCATGCTTAACCTCATTCCAAATATTGGTCATTACTTCTTTTTTCTGCTTCATACATCCTCCCCCTCACTATGATGGTTCAAGTATACCCTGCCTTGGCTCCATTGCCAGAGACCTCACCGCATGGAGGCGTAATGCACACAGATGTGAACTCAGCACCCCTGGATGTAAGGCATATTTCTGTTTCCACACTATTTTGTCGCTAAAACTGACGGGACATACTTTAGCCTGGGAGATTTGAGTTACAGAAACTGATAATCATCAACAGAAGCGGCTATTGCCTTGCTTTTTGTTCTCAATGAGTAACTTGTGTGTCTGATATGCTTTGGTGTATTTTTGTTATGAGAATATATGTGTGAAAATGTACAGATGAACTTTGTTTCCTGGTGAATTTAGTCTTAAGTGAAAACTGGATGTTCTCATAGCCATAGTGTGTGGTTTCATTTCTTGGGATATTCATATCCCTCTCTCACTATCGCACGCACCCACCCACCCACACCCACCCCCACCCCCACACACACACACTCTCTCTCTCTCTCTCTCTCTCTCTCTCTCTCTCTTGCTCTATTTTTAGGTGCCCTTAACAATCTAAAATGTATTCTGAGTATAATTATTCATATTCTGAGTTTATATTTTGAACTATCATGTTTGCTCAGGTCAACTCTCACACCTATTTTGTATTTCTTAATATTTCTTGATATTTTTGTGATTGATTTCTTTTTACGATGGCTCTTCTGGTTTTACTCTAACTTGTTTAAAGATTTTTGGCTGTTTTGATTCTGTGTACTGTATTGTGTGTGCTGTATAATTTTTAAGGGAGTTAGTACTATTTTACTTTTAATTTTGTCACTGAGGGCAGTGACTTATCTTACTGTCGGAGGTAAGACACAGATACTGATTGGTGTACAAATAATTGTTCAATAATCAGTTTAATATTTGGAATAATTTATAAATCTTTTTAATATCCTATTTTGACAAATATGATTTTTTTAAAGTTTGGGATTGCAGCTGCATTAGTCAGATGTTGCAGCATGTCCTGTAATGCTGCCATGGTATCATGTTTTCTGTGAGTCATATTCACAGGCTTAGACATCTTGTGATTATATGGGTGTCATTTAACCTTTGCAGGAATTGGTTGTTATAGTTACACAGTCAGAGTGCTGCTATGGACTACTCTGTCTGTCTGTCTGTCTGTCTGTCCTGTATGTTTTGAACTTATAAATATTTATTATTAGAACCAGTGAAAAATTCAATACCACAGCTGGATTTGAACATGGTTCTCCTGCTCTCTGTGCAGTTGCTCTAACCATTGAGATACTATGACAACATGCTGGTATGCCATTCAAACTTCCATTTGATTATTCGTTTTTTACCCAGTTCAACCAACCAGTATGTCTCTCTTCAGAGACTACCTTAATGGCCACTTACCTTCGTAAGTACCTAGTATCTGGATAATATTAACATGTTATTGACCAACTATCCAGGTTATTTTATTACAATGGTAATACTTCATTTTTGTATACAAGGGTTGGGGCAAAAGTCATGGCAACTAATTCTTTTTGTTGTAGATATGTGAATGGATCACAAACGTATATGTGTCATGTGGAAATTCTGCAGGCATAGTGTTTATGCAGAACAATAGATGGCTCTGTGATAGCTGCTAGTAGCACAGCGAGGGCTGTGAAATCAGCCAGTTGCTGAGTGTCGTGCGAGATGGAAGTAACCCATGTTGAGCAGTGCGCTTACATTAAAATAGCCATTCTTCGAGGTAGAAATGCGATGGAATGTCACAGTGAATTAGTGGAAGCCGTTTGGAATAATGCCCTACCATACCGTACAGTAGCACGGTGGGTAGGAAAGTTTCAGCAAGGACGTGTGTCAACCAGTGATGAGCAATGTTCAAGACGACCTGTCAGTGTGCAGACTGACATGGCATGTGCTGTCATCGAGCAGCCCCTGGATGAAGACAGACAATGGATGCTATTGGAGTTAGAGAGGGCAAGTGGCATCGGGAAAGGCACCATCCACAGGATATTGCATAATGAGCTGCAACTACACAAAATCGCATTGCAGTGGGTCTGCATGCACTGAAAGAAGTTCAAAGGTAAGTGTGCTAAGCAAAATACTCTGACCACCTTGCATGCTGGCCACAGGACAGCGATCAATTCTTGTCACGAATAATCACCATTGATGAATTTTGGGCTAGGGCATATGAACCAGAACTGAAACATCAGTCTGCAGAGTGGCGACATGCTGGATCACCAAGGAGGCAGAAGTTCTGTCAGAGTCCTTCCCCAGTAAAATTGATGGTGATCGTCGCATATGATGTCAGGGGTGCCATTGTTTGCCACTTTGTTCCACATGACAGAAAAGTGACCGTACTGTACTTCAGGGACTTCTTGGTGTGACAGGTATGATGTGGCATTCAGGAGAAACATCCGGATAGTGTAATAATATTGAACGACAATGCAAAACCACACAAACCAGAGGTTGTAGGGCAGCTATTGCGATGTTGGGGATGACAAGAATTGAGCACCCACTGTACTCCCCCGACATTTTGCCCTGTGACTTTGATCTCATTCGAAAGGTTAAGGAACCACTATGTGGTAGGCGGCTTGGGACACAAGAGGACATTGCTAATGCTGTGCATGAACAGATGACCCGATTCACACAAGGTGTGGCAAATGCTGCAGCAGAAGGTATTCAGCGCCTCCCATATCGTTGGAGCATGTGGTGACAGTAGCAAGAGACTACTTTGGGGGTCTTTAGGCCCAGGTTTGTCATGTCAGCTGTATATGTACTGTGTTGTCATTCTTTTGCACTGTGAAGGTCATATTGCCCTGTATACTACCGTAATAAATTAGTGTGTTACAATATTCATTGCTATTCATTGTCCAAACATGTAATTAACACCTTGTCCTTTCATCTGTATATGTCACATTTTTCAACTTGATATCTTAAGAAAATAAGTAGTTGTCACGACTTTTGCCCCAACCCTTGTATATAATATTCAAAGTGCGCACATGCACACACATACACACACACATATTGAATATTACATCAGTTGATGATTTTTTATTATTAGAACCAGCTCAAAAATTCTATGCCTCAGTCAGGATTTGAACATGGTTCTCCTGCTCTCCGTGTGGTTGCTCTAACCTTGAGCTAGTGTGACAACATGCAGATATGCCATTCAACTGGATCTAATAATAAAAACTCATTATCCTGTGTAATATTCAATATATATAATGTATATGTGTGTATATAAGAGAGAGAAGTATTACCATTATAATTATAAATATTTGTCTGAGCTACAAAAGAGTGTGCCAAGCTGCATTCTCAACTTGTTTTCAAGGTAAGGTGTATTTACTCTTCCCTTGTCAACCCTCTGCCCTTCTGTTAAGTACACGCCATGTTGATATCAGTAGTTCCTGAGTAAATCAATAGTAATTTGTAATGCTTTAATGTCTTATAATTACATCCCTAATCACATTTAAAGTCCCATAGTTGCGACAATATCCAAGCATTTATATGGATAGTACTGTAGCTGACAAGGAAGGAAACAGGGTGTAATATACAAATGTATGGCAAGATTACATACTAAAAGCATATTTGTAGAAAGAACACCTAATGCACAGAGAATGATATCATTTTCCCGGTTTAAACTCATCAACCAATCTTTCAGTAAATTGTAAGCAAAAATATGCTACTAAATTTAATGCAATAAAAGCTGATTTTGAACATTGATTTAAGGGCTTCAAAGCAATAGAAATTTACTTTTTGTTATTGGATGATCTGTTCAATATGATGAAATAAAATTAAACTCAGATGAAATTTGCAAATGGAAGCTGAAGAACCACATATTCTGAAACTAAAAACCAGGTTCTGCATAACCAATGAAAATCTGGTACTACAATAAAAGTATTTTTTTTTCTTTTTTTCAGTGAGTGGCTCAAAACTACCAGGGTCATCAGTGCCACCCTCTGGCTATATATTTATTCACAAACTGCTATATACAAAAATAATACAGTCAAAGATATCACAGCAAATACAACTATATATACTGTCAATATGACAAAACGCAAAAAAACTTCCTTTGATCAGAAACAGCGCATCACTATAACAGGCAGACATAAAATGAAATACAACACACACTTATGCATTTGCATAGAATTAAACCTTTTTGAGGAATCCACTTAAATGAACACAGTGCATGAGCTTGTCAATAGAGGTAAAGTCATTGCCTAGAACACTAGCTAGAGATGGAGACAAACCGAGTCACTTATGCAGCGCCAAAAAATAGTGACACTGAGAGAAAAAATACACATCACAGTGGATATATTGTGGTGGTGATGGTCACCACTTAGAAGATATCCATGACTGAAATAATAGTGGACAATTTGTAGCCGAGCAAGCACTGTCCTCTCACAACGTGAAAATGAGAAGAACAGCGCTATGGACGCATTGTAGCCTTCACCTCTTGGAGTTTGGCGGTAGATGTAAGCAACTCCTCTTCCCAATCATAGAGTATCTTCCTGCACAGAATACTTTGCAAATCTATAGATAAGTAACTGAGAACGTGTTCATCAGGATGTAGAATTGCAGCCTTCGCAGTCTGATCTGCCTGTTCATTTCCTGCAATGCCACAATGTCTAGGAACCCAAACATAAACCATGCAAAAACTGGCTAGATGGAGAGTGCAACTGATCATGGATCTTTTTAACAAGAGATTGGAGATTATAAATATCCCATCAACTAAGCAAAGCACTAATGGAACTGGTACAGATGACATTGGATAGCAGTGAGGAGTGGGTAACCAGGCGTGGCATGTAAGCCAGAGGCATAATTGCACAGAAGAATGTTTTGGCACACCCAAAGGGATGGTTTGCCAAATTCCGCATATAGGTTACAGATGGGGCTAGTGCGATAAGCTCCTAAAGCTAACCAAAGCCTTTGATGATACACAGATTCCAATTTACGCCAAGTAGAGAGACTAGCAGAAGAAAAGACAATGGAACCTTAATCCATTTTCGAACATATTAATGACTGGTAGAGTCGTAGCATCAGTACGCGATCAGCACCCCATGAAGTGCCTCTAAGGACACAAAGTAATTGCATCGAACAAGCACAGCACCCACAAAGGTGGAGTATATGAGGCCCCCAAATGAACCTAATATTAAACAGAGAAATTTAGCTCTTCAACAAACGGCAGTTCTACCACCAAGAGAAAGACAGGCAGCAGGAAACTCTTTAAGACACCAAAAATTGAGATATTCTGTTTTTTCCACTGAAAATTTAAAACCGTTTTCCAAACTCCAAGTGTGCAGCAGATTGAGAAAGCAGTGTTGGGCTCATTAATTACACCCAGTGCTACAACAAATTGCAAAATCATCTACAAAGAGATACGGAGTGACGCCCAGTGGAATATTTTACACTACTACAGCATTAATGGCTATAGCAAACAAAAGGACCTCAATATGGATCCCTGCAGCACACCATTCTCCTATCTTAAGTCCATAGATGAGGAACCCACTCATACTCGAAAAATATGAGGATCCAAAAACCGCTGCAAAAAATAGGAAGATGACCCCGAAAGTTCGAATGGAAGAGCTTGCAGAGGATATCCATACTCCAGGTGGTTTCATAGGCCTTTTCCAAGTCAAAGAAAGACTGCCACAGTCTGTTACCTGTGCAGAAAAAGAATTATAAATATGAGACAATGAAACCAAGTAGTCAATATTAGACTGCTGTTGTCGAAACCCACTCTGAACAGGAGTCAAAGGGTTCTAGTTTAAAGACACTTAGAAACCATCCTTTCCATTACCTTAAAAACCAACTTGTCAGCAAAATGGGTCTGTTACTGGTGGACACCCAAGGATCTTTTCCAGACTTAAGAATAGGGATAATAATTGATTCTTGCCATTGAGAAGAGTAAATTCCATGCATCTAAACAAAGTTGAAGGTATCTAAAAGAAAAAGCTGGTTATTAGGAGGTAAATATTTAAGCATTTGTGCATGAATACTGTCTGGACCAGGTGCCATATCAGGAGTAACCGACAAGGCATATTCCAGTTCAGGTAATGAAAAGGGCAGATTATAATCTTCGAGATTCGGAGAGGTGAAATTAAAACCAGATAATTCCACCCAGTCTTTGACAATCAAGAATTGGACATCATAGTTGGCACTACTAGAGGCAGAAGCAAAGACTCCAGCCAAAAAGTTGGCACTGTGATGATGATCAGTAAAAATATTGCCATCCATGGGAATTCCAGGGATAGAGTAGGAGGTTTACCATATGTACGTCAGAGTTTATCTTAACCCAAGAGGATGAGTGCAATGTGGTAAGTCCTTAAATGTTCTCAAAAAGTTTTCTTGCACTGCCAAAATAATTTCTGGGCTTGAGTATGCAACTTTTTAAAGGTGATCAAATTTTCCAAGGTCAGATGACACTCGAGGCCTGATGACACTCAAGGCCTTTCGGCAGGCCCATATAGCTAAACAACAATTCTCCGACCACCAGGGAGCTAGATTACGCTGCCCAGTAAAGGACACCTGAGGAATGGAATGTTCCACACTATTGATTATCATGCCCCAGAAATATTGGATCCGTGCATCAATATGAGGAAAAGAAGTGTTATTATTCATAGCTGCAAGGTCAGAATAAAGATGTCAATCTTCTTTATGGAACACCCACTTGGGCAGGCAAGTAGGATTGAGGACAACTAAGTTATGGAGATCTACCATTGCAGCAATCCTTTTACACTGAGGACACTCATGAGACGAACTCCATAAAGGATGATGTGTTATTGAAATCACTGAGTAGAAGAAGTGGTTTGGGGAGCTGGGAAAGTGCACTGTGTCCTGTTGAATTGCTACCACTAAGAAATGTAAATATCTCCTCACACAGTCAAGTTTTAAATATGGTTGATTGGTATCTAATGTTGAGTAGTTTGCAGTGAAGCCATTTGCTCTCTTGCATTCCAGTATTTTGATGACATATTATCATGTAGACTCAGGGTTCAGCAGTGCAGTAGATGGTTTTCATCTATATCTTCTTTAAGTGTACAGAAAGGACACAGAGGAGATCTCAATATACCAATCCTGAATAAATGTTAGTCATGACCTGTTAGGAGTCTAAAAGTTGCTACAGAGGATTTTCTTGGTAATGTAGTGATTCTGGTCGTGTTATTACATAAATTTTCCCATGGTTTTCCTTTTGTTTGTAATACACTATCTTCTTTAATTTTGTTATTATATGTTGATATAATGATTCTTTTGATAGAGTGAAAACTTATTGGATCTGATGAATTTGATGTAATTTTACTACTTTTCTTGGCTAGAAAGTAAGCTGTTTCATTACCCTGTATTACCCTGTGCTGTTATCCATTGAAGTATTAATCTTTTATGATTTTGTGGCATTCTGCAATATTTAAGTTATTAGGTGTTACATCAGATGTTATGGATATAATAGCTGCTTTAGAGTCAGATAATAGTACAACTTTTTCAAATTTATTTATATGATATAGTAGGTTTTGTAAGCTCTGAAGTATTGCCAAAATCTCTCCATCAAAATTTGTAGTATTTAAACTTAAATCTTTTGTAGAAAGAGAAGAGAAGGCATATTGCGCCTGCACCAGTACCACTGTTATTTGGTAAGCTAGAACCGTCAGTATAAACATGTAGCCATTCATTGGTAGGGTATCTTACATTTATTATTTCTTGTGTCATTTGTTTCAGAACACGCAAAGAGATTTCAGATTTTGTAAATTCTTCAGCTAAATGTAGATAGTGTTCAATATCAAATAGTTCTAACAGGTTAATATTTGTTTGTATGTTTTCTTTTAAGTAAGGAAGTTTTAATCTATGTTTGACTTCTTTGATTTTATTAAGGAAAGTGTTGAGTTTTTAGGTTTACTTGTGGTTTTCTTTTTTCCCAATCATTAAAAGGTTAGTCTGATTAATTTTTCATATTGTAAGATGGCTGCTTGTTCAATGTCAAGTTCCAGTCTTGGATTATTTGTTAAAATTTGTAGAGCAGGCTGCAGAAAGACTTTTGTTACTAACAGGGAGGAGACCCTTTAATTCCTTTAATAATTAATTGAAGGCTTAAAGGAACCGACCTGGACAAAAGCCTAATGTCAGATTCTTCACCTTCACGCAGTGCAGCTGTTAGTAATCACATATCAATTTTGTTATAATAGAAAGGAGACCCTTTAATTGCTTCTATAATTTGAAGACTTAAAGGAACCAATCTAAACAAAATTATGTAATGAACTAAAGGGAAGGGCTGCTCACCAATAAGCACTGTCAGCTTGGTGAGTTATTGACCTGGACTGATATTTCTTCCTTTTCACATATCAGATCCCCTCTTTTACCTTTCCTATCCAGTCTTGCTTGACTCAACTCTTGTTTTCTTTGACCCCGATGGTATTCGAGGCCTAGGGGATCATTTCATTTTCTTTCCTGTCCATATCTTTCTTTTCTTAGGTGATGTAACTGCCATTTATGGTGCCTAATTTTAAACGGTTACAAAAAGTTGAATAAAAACATTCCAGATAAAGTGATGTCCCATTGGAAAAAGAAACATTCTGGAAGTTTTAAATATACAGCTTGTCTTGTGTAGAAACTCTCCAAGTTATGTGACAGTGAAAATTATGACGCTACTGCATATGCACATGGTATGACAACACACAGAGTTAAAATGGGGGAATTCAGGGTACAGTAGAAAGTGAAATGTTATTGGTTAGCTGAATTGAAGTTCCCAATTGCAGTACAAAGAAATTTTAGGCAGGAATATGGTGCAAATGCTACAGATCATCATACCATTATGAAATAGCATAATCAGCTGTTGGAAACAGGATCTGTGCTGAGGAAGAAGGGAAGCAGCACTGTCCGCAGCTACAGTTGAAGATGTAAGGAAAGCATTTCAGCTTAGCCCAAGAAAGTAAATTCGACAGGCGAGTTTAGAGCTAGATATTCTGAAGACAACTGTTCACATGGTTGTCCATAAAAGACTTTGACTTAGAGCATCAAAATCCAACTTATGCAAAAGTTGCAGCAAAATTATATACCCAAATGGCTGAGTTTGCAACTGCACTATTACCCCGCATTGATGATGACAATGAATTCCTCAACCACATTGCATTCTCAGGCGAAGCAACCTTGCACACATCTGGTAAAGTGCACCGCCATAACTGTAGAATGGGGGGAGAAGAAAACCAATGTGTTGTAATGGAATATGAACGTCATAGCCCCAAAGTTAACGTGTGGTGTGCTTTAACTTGTGATTCAGTAATCTGACCTTTTTTCTTAGCTGAAAGGACAGTAACAGCGGTAACATATCTAGATATATGGAGAACTATTTATTCCCAAAATACTACACGAGTTCTTCTTCCAGCAAGATGAAGTTCAGCACTATCTCAATACATAATTTCCAAATAAGTGGATTGGAAGGCCAGGTTCTATTGAATGCCTTCCAAGGTCACCAGACCTAACTCCCTTAGATTATTTTTTACGGGTATATAAAAAGCATTATTTATCGAACTCCAGTATAGGATCTGGCTGACCTACAAAGGTGGATAATAGATGCTTGTGCTTCTGTCACACCAGTAATGCTGCAGAACACTGGAGGGAGATAGAGCTTCCTTTTGATATTCTTTGGGCCACCAAAAGTGCACATGTGGAGATTTATTGAATGTTGTTGGGTTTGTCTAACATACAATTTAATTCAGGCTATTCTATGTCTATTAGTTTAGCAGATATTAAAATTTCTTTGTGATAACGATTCAATGGGATGCACTAGATCTAGGAGATGCTACTCAGCCCCAGAAGAAGTAGGTGGAATGTATAAGGAGCAAATGTTGAATGAGATATATGGTAAGGTAATATGTGCAGCTACAGCATGTAAATTCATATGAAGCCAAACAGGAGTGCAATACTGGTCCCACCATGGGCATGACCACCATCAACTATACTCATATCTTTACAAAAAGTCAAATAGCGCTGAAAATAGATGTGATCTTCTGGACACAATTTAGTCTTCTGAAGATACACACTCAAGACTGGAAAGCAAGAAGTCTAGCTCTTCTCTGTGGGAATGTTTACCATGCTGGTTTCACTGCTAAATGCACATGACTTTCTCTGCAAGTGCTGTAACAAATTATTGTTAAACAACTTATTCAGAAGACATACTGGAGAACTATTTAGTCTCACAAATACTGGACGAGTTCTTCTTCCAGCAACATGAAGTTCGACAGTATCTCAACACATAATTTCCAAATAAGTGGATTGTAAGACCAGGTTACATTAAAGAATAAGGTGTTAGAAGAAGTGGATAGAAATACAATTTACGATAATTGAGATAAACATTAGCAGAAATTGTCTAAACTACTTGCTTCCTTGTAAGTAGGAAGGAAATAAGGCTAAAATGATAATCAACTTTTTAAAGCTGATTGCCATTTGGTCCATTTCTATGCAGGGCCAGGGGTTTACAACTTTCCATGTGAGAAAAGTTCAAGTTTTTAAATCTGAAACAAATAACAAGGAATATCTCCGAAATGGTAAATTTCACGAAAAAAAAAGTATATGACATAAATTGTGTGTTTTAAAGTGATATACATTTTTTATGTGGTAAGTTTTTGTCTATCTCTTACGGTTTTCCAGTTATGCAAAATTCACCAAAATTCATTCAGAATAAGGAGGAGGCTATTCTCAGACAATTCAAGCTATACATTTTATTTGCCAGATACATATCTTTAACATACAATATTTTAATCAAAATCATTAGCCATTTTTGAGAAAAATCCACATTTTTTAAAAATGTTTCATGTAAAGGGTAGTTAGGGATAGTGAAATTTTCTTCAAAAGCTTTGTGTCACATTCTTGGAAGATAATAAACTTAAAATTACATTTTTAACATAGAGAGAGAGGGAGGGAGAGGGGGAGGGAGGGGGAGAGAAGGGGAGGGAGAGATTTTTTTTTTATTCAGGGGTCTCAAAACATGCATTTGCAGTGAAAGCTTGGTATTGAATTTTTGGGTGCATTGCAATGCCTTTTGAGTACTCTATGTACATGATGTCGCTTTTGAGCTTCAGAAACCAAGTTCTTCTTTTGGTTTGGCGGCAAAAGGTAGTTTAGAAGGTAAACTATCAGTAGCTGACAGAAGTAGATGGCTTAGCATGTAGGTTTACATGTTTTCCGGGACTGTGATTTGAGACCAGGTACCGTATGTAAAATAGTACCTGCAGGGATATTAGTAGTAACCTGGGGTGGACCAAACAGAGCACTGGTCATCACAAAAGGAAGAGATGCTGGAGAAATGTCCAGATCCGTCACATTGGTAGATGGAGATTTGAGTTTTGTAGAGCTGGTGGAGGTTGCAGAAGTCTCCCCGACAGTCAAATTTCCCAAGATGGCCGGATGTTGGTAGCAGGGAACAAACGGAAGCTTTTGCAGATGAAGCACCCAAGGAGGACTTGGTAGGTTCCACTTGTAATGCAGAGGAAACACAATGAGGACCCTCGGAGGTATCAGGAGCACTGAGCGCCAGGTCCATATACATAGTTGGATCAGCAGGATTGCCCGAAAGTAAGGCAACAAATCGATCTGCCACTGTAAAAGAAGGCCGGAATGGGGAAAGTTCCTGATTATGGCGAGACTTTTGGGGAATAGAATGTGACACATAACTGTAGAAGATGGCAAAAGAGTGGAAAGAAATGATGATTGAAAAATACTTGCAGGTGGAAGAGGTGAAATGTTGGATTGGCTAGCACTGCAGTGCAAGTACATTGGCAGGTATAGTTCGGTTTGATGATATAAAAGCTGCAAATCCAAATACCTGACAAAAGGAACCTCATGCCAACTTCATTGGAGATAGCAAGGCAAGTTGTTCCTTCACATCTCGATAGCCAAGTTTATCCTTAACATGGATTTCTTGAATGGCTACTCTTCCATATACACAGGGCGTTTGCAAGAATATGCTGGATGGTCAGAGAACAGTTCACACATGTAATGCTGGAGGTACAGGAGCAGCTATCATGTTGATTTTGTCCATACTACGGAGATAAGTGCCTCTTATACCTCCATGCTGTATGTTCAAAACCCTGGCAGTTAAAATAATGCAAAGGGTTTGGTACTGTCAAACCTTTATCATCTCATAAGCAGCTTTTAGTGTAGTAAGAAGCTGCCGCAAGTTGAAAGTTAAAAATACTGTTCCGGCAGGTAGCCGAGTCTTTTTGCCTCACGTGTCGCTTAGCTGCGCTGAGGCCTTGGCTAGATAAATAAATAACAATATCTTCTACAGTGAGACCATCCAAAACAAAAGTATTCACAACTCCTCAGCAGACATTCAAGGTAGCATGAGGCTCAACAATGTCCCTACATTTTCTGAAGTGCCATACCTGGAGTAAATGAAGTCTCTGTCGATCATCAGCAGTTTGTACCAATAAAGATCTATTGTGTTGTCAAGTACAGTTTTATACAGGAACAGTAATTTTGTCCAAAGTGGCTTGAACCACAAAGGGATTCAATGAGCTAAGAGGCATTTGTTTGGGTATAGTTGTTCACATGACTAAGTAGCCAGGAATATCACACTGTCTTGACATAGCATCAGTGTCTTGAAAGGCAAGATCAGCAATGCATTGCTTCTTAGAAAAAACAGTTTGAAAAGCATCAGTAGGGTCCACTGCTATACTGGATTCCATGCATGGAGAAATGCCACTAGCCTATCACCAGCCAGGTCAAATCTCATGGCTGTTCCGAACAGGGTCGACCTGAGACACCACACCACCCCAGCTATCCTAGCAAGAATTAGGAACTTTTCAAGTTTTTACGGGCAGGGCTGTTAACCAGAACCCAACCCCTGTACCTGGAAGTCGGTGGCTTGGGACCCTGTGTGTGCGCCAAACCCTGCCATAGTAGGCCCCTGGGGGGATAGCTAAAGGTGGCTACTACTGAAACAGCTCCAGACTTTTTAAGTTAGTTGATAAGCTTGAAGCATAGGAACTGTGAGCTTTATTACTGATTTTAATTAAATGTATGAACACACATTAATAAAACAAGTTTCTTTAAATCTTTTACACCCACTGCTAACAGAAAACATGCTTCTACTGCAGTTTGCCACTATACCTGGAACTGAATGAACTTTTCCCCCCTCCCAATAAACTGTCCCTTTGTGTTCTAGGTAGTATTGTAAAATTTTATCAGCTATGCTATATTACACGCATACTAGAATGCTATAAACATTTTAACTACTATTTATAACTAGTCGTGATTCATCTACTAAAGAAAGGAATGTGGGGCAGTGATAAGTCTCACTTTTGAACAATTATGTGATTGATGTCTATCTAATATCCAGTTACAGACTATGGTCATTCTCTATACTAACTGCACCTGTCTGTGCATGTATCTGTCACCTCAAAACAAATATGGCTCTCTTAAAGATACTTGTTACTTCTTAAACCAAAATAAAAGCCACTTGACTATTCATTACATTTTTGATGTACACATATTTGTTGTTTTAAGGTTTCAATATCATATTCTATTGTTATACATACAACACCCCTTTTTATTAACATCAACAGAATATTATGACAATGATACTCTCAGAAAGTAGTGCATTTATGAGTTTTATCTTTGCAGTTTATAAACGGCACTTAGAAAACACAAAAAATGTTGCTATACCTTTTATTATTGCTATTTTGATGTATAAAGTCAAAAAATAATTTAACATATATATAATTTCAAAACACAAAGCGTTTCACTTATCAAGCATTAAGACAATATGAACTAAATAACTGGTGGTATTTATGCAATATGAGATAGTCGCATGGGAGGAAAGCAACTCAAGCTGCATATTATATCAAAGCATGGCACGTGTACTCTAAGACATTTGACTTGATAAAATAACAAGCTTGGCTTGGTACTATTTGTACCAAATCTTAAGCAGTGGCTTGTTGGTCTAAGCCAGTGAAGAGGTTGAGGAAAACAGTTACTATTTATACGAAATTGAAAAACTGCTTAGAAATAGCAAGTTATAAACTGTTGCTTGCTGCTATTATATGACACATTCAAACAAGGGCGATACTATCACATCTCTTATTTTGTGCTTACTTGCTCGGACTTGGACTCCTTAATATTCAACAAGATGCAAAACAAAAATTATTCTTAATACTTTTTTATGAATAATTTCAATACCAGGACAGGTTCATGATTACAAAATGATAATCTCATTTTACTGTTTAGACTGGCTCACAATGACCCAAGTACAGAAACCAGAACAAAAGCTATGATGGAAAGCAAAACAGAATGCAACATTTTGGTTTACCATACACTGGAAACAGGAATGGGAATGTATACTGATTGCAAGGTGGAAAGTTGATTTTGCACATTGCAACATTATGTGACAAATATGATCAATGATATTTTTACTTGTTTTCAATTTAGCCAAAAAATGCAGATTAGCCAATTTCAAAATTCATTAAGTAAACATTTTACCATTTTTAAAATGCAGAGCAATTACTAATTTCTGATTCCTCTAGCAAAAGTGTCTTACTGAATATCATTGCTTTATGAATAGCATACCAAAATGTATATACTGATCTTTATTTTCTTCTGTTAATATCTGCTGGTTGCTATTGTCCTCTGTAGTCTTTGTTGATTTGTTTTGAACTTCATTTCAGTTTTTTTTAAGCAATAGCTAGTTATCATTTGTGTATAAACAAACTATAAATGATGCTTTCACTAGGAAATCAATACTGAGTGTGTCAGTATTAACATTTACCAGAATATTTTTGTGCTTCATTTTCCCAATTTGTGAGTAAAGACCATTCTAGAACCTCTTTCATTTATAGCCCCATGAAAAAATTTAATGAAGAATATGTACAATATTGATCTTTAATTGTGTATTCGGGAATGAGAATAAAAAAGTTAAAATTTGTCCATGTTGTATTTACTGCTCTTGTGATCTGGGAAAGCTTCGTGTTAATTGTGTATGATCACATTAAAATATATGTGTTTTAAGTTTGTCATTCTTGTTTTGATTTCTGTTCCCAGTTATTGCAGACCAGCCTTAAGACACATGCCTTCAGTTGTAGAGCTGAATTTGGATTGAAACAAATACTCTATGGTGTCTGTTACCTCTATCCACTATATGGGTGTAAGAAAAAAAAAAAAAAAAAAAAAAGGGTGGGAAGCAACAAATAACATTTTAGCCTTGTGGTATAAAAACCATTAAAACTATAATATTCCATGAATGTTGATGCTATTACAAGATTGATAAATTTGCTATAGATGGTAGGACTATGCAAAGGGCATTAAAATATAATACAGGACTCCAGAACATTCTGAAGGACATAACTTAGATTGCTTAAATGCTGAACTAAGCAAATTAGGTGTGAATTACAAATAAATGGATGGGCAACATTTGGAAAGAGAGAAGTAACTAGCAAAGAGGATTTTGGCAATATGGCAAGGATTAAAGAGGATAAGACCAACCAAATTTTGTATACAGTAATGGCATTTTACAGTTCAATTAGAAAAGAACAAACAGTGTATAAAACACTGCAATGTTAGGGTTAGACAGAGAATTACTTGGTAAAATCTAGAGGGTGTAGAGAGAAAGAGTTTTGAGAAAGAATTCAGATCTGAGATCCATCCCATTTGTAGAAAGGAAAAGGGTGTTATATATAGATACTATTTGACTGTTCAGGGGCATAACAATGGTGGCCGAACTTAAGTGGATATTCCTTGAAGTAATAATTAAATAGTGAGTACAAAAATGTTGAAGGTAAATCTCAAATTAGATATAAAGTTAAGTTTCAAATATATATACACACACAATTTTTGTTATTTATGTTGGTGTAAGAGCAATTATAAAGTGCTTTATACAAATGTTGTTTAGTATTTATGAGTAAGAAAGAAACATATAAAAGGTAGGTTCCCAATTAAACAAATTAAATTGACCCTAAAATGACCATGTCAATGTCCTCTAAATAAAACATGACTAATGGCATTTACTTTTCTATTTAATATCAAGTAACTTTTATTCAAGGCATTTCTTTCTAAAACACTTAAGTTATGGAGATATTGCTCAGTCTTAACTTAAATGGTCCACCGTGTATATTTAGTTATAGCTTGGCATAAAATAAGATGCCTAGTCCCAGCCATAACAGTTTTTTAACTTTGATACTAATAAATTGATTATATATATGGTATGAAATAGCATACATTGACATACCTCTTGTTGTAGTTTGTCCTTGAACCTCCTTTCAGCTTTAGCTGTTCTGACACTACCTAAGCTTGGTAAAGTAGTGGCCTGCACAGCGCTTTGCCTAAAATAAATGAAAATCTAAAGTGAGGGCAAATATGTCACCTTAAGGGGACTGCACAGTTAAGAGGGCTGCTTGGAGTGCTCAGAATAAATATAAATTTAAAGAAATTTATTTTTCAAACTACTACAGATAATTATATGGAATTTTGCCATAAGATAAAAATAAGTAAAATAACTTTAATGCAAAGAGTAGGAAATAAATATGTTATACACTGATTCATATAGATTTATTTTTCTTTGTGCCAAAGTTTTTTCATTTAATATGAAATTATTTAGGCGCAATTTCTTAAAATCACTTGAGATATTTTAATGAAAATTTTAATGTGAAGCTTTAATGATAAATGTCACAACTTCCAGTAACAACAAAACAACTTCAGTGGTTTTGGTTTTTTATTTTTAAATTAGTGTTATTGTAAAAGATAAAATGTGTGACATATTGATCAAATTTGTGCTAGAAATGTCAGAAATGCTGTTTACAACAACAGTGATATGCTAAATGGCTTTTGAAAAATGTGCACCTAAATAAATGCAGGCAATGAAAATAACATTTTAAAAAAATAAAAACTGAATTAAAGTGATTATTTCCTACTATTAGCACAAAAATAATTTTACTTAGTTGTGTGCAGTGGCAAAATACACATAACAAATGCATAACAGTTAAATACAATGACTATGGCCTGCATCCATAAATGCCACATGTATGTGAATGTATTTGCCTCATGAGTCATAGCTGATTGATGGCATCCATTGTTACACCTGCACTAGTGGATACATGTGTTGTCTGCAAGTTCTTTTGACATCAAGGCCAGGCACTGTTACATCTGAGTGAGGTAGTGACACTGCAGTGGTTTGCACATGCAGCTTCTTCTGGAAATTTCCTGCCATATGATTGTAGGTTTTAAAAACAGGAACAAAGCCTTGTTAAGAGTTCAGGAAATTCATAGCAAGTAGTCATCACCGCAATGAATGTCAAAAGGAAACTGTACAGTAGAATTGTTACAAAAGCATTGAAGAAAGACATTTATTTGTGAGAAGATTCTAACTGTAATCAATATGTGGAGGAAATAAAGATTTGTTTGCTGGAGTGAAAAGAGAGCTTTTGTTACACTGGTTTCTGGAGTGGGATAAATGCCTTGATGGAGGAGAAGATGAAAACTTAACTTGAAGAAATAAAGAGCATGAAAACCAAAATGGTCAAAATGAAAATCAGTAATGGAGAAAGTGGAAGCCAGCATGGCAGGAGTAAAATGAAATGCAGAATGGAAAACCTAAAGGAGGACATAGCAAACAGAATGGATGAATGAATAGCCAGCATGGAAAAGGAAATAGAAGAACCCAGTGGAAAAATGAAGAACCTTGACCAATGCTAACACCTTGAAGTGCAACAAAGAATGCGTTGATGCCCTGAAAGATCTTGGAGAAAAAATGAAAGAGATTGGAGGAACAATGAAAGACCATGTTCATCAATTTAATGCCTTAGAGGGAAAAGTCAATGGAAGAGCAAAAGAATTGGACACAATGATAGAAACGATGCTAGATAAAAGGCTGAAAGACTTGAAAGTCGAGACAACAGGATGCAAAACAACATCCACACAGGTCAAGCCATTCTAGTTTAATGGAACATCCACCTTTGAAGCTTTCTGCTAATGGTTTGCCATTGGCATCTCCCACAAGTGATGGTCAGCAGAAGCGCTGAATGTGATTCCAACATTGGTGATGTCTGTAGAGATCTGGAAGTCCTCAAGAACCACTTTGGAACCGTCATCTGGCTGCAGCTTTCTGAGTCAGTTTAAATCGAGGCCGTAAAAGACAGGGAGACAATGCAAAAATTAGCCCTGGCAATTGAACAGCTGGTGAACAAAGCCCTGGTGAACCTCCATCTAGTTACGTGTCTCAGGAAGCTGCCTAATCCTTTGTCACTGCAGTGTAATGCCAAGGTATGACATCTTATACTTGGTGTTTACAAGACCTCCACGAGGCATTAATTGAAGCACTAAGGATGCAGGCAGCCAAGACAACAACTGTGCTGATCTCGAAGATGAAGAACATTCATTACAACAGGGACAGACAGGCAACCCAGAAACTTGATGACCTTTCAATGGTTTGTGCTGGGGGTGTGTCCAACCAGGTCATATAGTGAGAGACTCTCTGTGACAAAGCCGACCAGCAGGCATACATCAATAGAAGGGCACTTTGGGACCAACATTGTCAACACCTTGAGTGATGCTACATGCCTTGGGCAGAAGAGTGGACGACAGCCGCCTCATTGCAGTTGGTTGAGTGACCAGACCTGACTTGGCAAAATGCTTGCTGACACGAACACCCACTCACCCTACCAACTAGTGATGGCATTGGGCAACATCTTACCTGTGGGGTAGGAGGCCTTCCTGGAGTTGACATTGGAATAGAGCACAGCAAGAGGGTATTTGTCGCGAGGGTGGCTGAGGATGTGATATTGAGACAGGATGCCCTCAGGATCCATGATGTGATGGTCATGTTTGACTGAAATATGTTGCTGAGAAGAGGTGTTTCTCCAGAGCCTACATGAACATCTGCAGAACTATGGATAATCCTGAGAGACAATGTAGTTGTGCCTGCAAGAAGCGAGATGTTGATAGTGAAGGCTCACCTGGAGGGTCAATGCTCAAGGAACCCTGTACTGGACCAGAAAATGCCACTGAACGGATCATGTGTTGTCTTGTTGGAAAGAAATGCCCATGAGGCAACTGAATGCATTGGATACTGACCAGGACATCCAAGACAGAACAGAGTTAGGGAAGTATGTATCATCATATCACTATATTGCTGTGTGATGGATCCGACCAACTTGCCAATCATCTGACTATTTCACAATTGGAGAGGGTCTGTCAACTACTTAGTCAACACAGTCCATGTTCAGTGAAGGTAGAGGTGATTATAGCTGCATCTTAGACACCCAACCTATCCAGAAACCTCCAACACATGTTCCTCTTTCAAAATGGATGGAGGTACAGGACATGCTGGAGGACAGGAGATCTAGGGGAATCATTGAAGAGTCTGACAGCCCCTGGTATTCCCCTGTATTCTTGGTGAAGAAGAACAGTGAGCTGTGCTTCTACATGGACTATAGGAAGCTGAATGCCATCACCAGAAAGGAAGTTTCCCCTTTCTCCATATTGACAGCACCCTGGACACCTTGCTGATGCTCAGTGGTTCTCAACTTTGGACCTGAAATTGGGATACTGGCTAGTGGCCTTAGATCCGAGTTAAGGAGACACCACATTCTCAACTGGCCAAAGGCTTTAGCAATTTACAGTTGCATCTTTTGGCCTCTGCAATCTGCCAGTCACCTTCCAGTGCCTCATGGAATCAGTGATGAGAGGCTTAACTTACAATGCCTGCCTGCTATATATACAGAAGATATCATTATCAGAAGTCACAACTTTGAAGAACATCCTGAGAACTTGACCAAGATAATTAAAAGGCTGCAGACAGTCAGCCTGAAGTTAAATGCAAAGAAGTGCCAACTCTTCTGCAAGGAGGTGAACTATTTGGGCCACATGCGAAGGCCATGGAGGTGGAGAAAGCTTGAGCAGTGACAGATTGGCCTCAGCCAAACAACAAATAAGAGCTGTAAAGTACCCTGGGCATATGCAGCTACTACCGCCAGTTCATCAAAGGTTTCTCCCCAACTTTGCAAAATCCCTAACTTGTCTGATGGAAGAGCCTCTGTTTTACTCATGGTCAGAAGAGGTAGAGAGTGTGTTCCAGGTGCTTAAGTCAGCACTCTGCAGTGCACCTATTTCAGGATTTCAAACACCTAGTAGTGACTTTATCGTGGACACCCATGCTAGCAACACCTGCATTGGAGGCATTCAATTTCAGGTCCAGGACGGCCAGGAGCATGTTATAGCCTACTACAGCAAGACACTCTCCAGGGCAGAAAAGTACTACTGCGTAACCCAGCGAGAACTCCTGGCAGTAGTGAAGGCACTGGAGCAGTTACAAAATTACCTGTATGCTCAACCATTCCACCTGAGGACTGACCACTCCATTCTGACCTGGCTGTTGTTCTTTAACAATCTGGTGGGCCAGAGGCTCTAAGAGTACAACTTCACATCAGAACATTGGAAAAGAAGGAGTCACAATACTGCAGATGCCGTGTCACACCTCTCTACTTATTGCCAAGATGGCATGGTTGAGAGGTACATTATGACTCTAGAAGAACATTTGAGGAAGGTTGTGGCCAATCATCACAGAGATCGGGATGTGAGGGTGCTACTTTTCTTGCACCTACCCCTCTTCAAACCATGACACCACCGTGTTGACACCAGCAAGTTTGGTGTTTGACAGGGAGCTGTGTCTAGCATGCGACATAATATTTGGAAGTCTTCCTGTGGCAGAACAGCCAGCAGTCAACTACATGGGGAATCTCATAGACAAGCTTCACAATATGCATGTGATGATGCCTCAATACATCAGGATAGCATGTGACCGAATGAAGACCCATTACAACAGGCAGCCCAACAGCTGAGGCTTCCAACAGGGTAATTTGGTGTGGCCATATCGCCCAACCTAGATCAAACCACACTGCCCCAAGTTTAAGAAATCATGGCAGGGACCTTGTGGTGAAGAGGATAAATGATATCTAGTGTATCCAGAGGCTGCCCTGAGGGAAGAGGCTGGTAGTAAACCTGGATCAGATAGCTCGTTACAATGATGCTGGTCAGAACAACTAGCCCTAAGGATGGAGCAGTATGACTATGCCCTGTGGCCGTAATCACTGAACGTGTATGAAAGACTTGTTTAGTCAGTCTTAGCTGATTGTTGGCATCCATTGTTACACCTGTATTAGTGGACGTGTGAGCCTTTGACAAGCTTTTTTGAAATCCAAGCTGCAATTATTACACCTTCCTAAGTGGACAAATGTGCTGTCAGAAGGTTCTTTGTTGTCAAAATCAGGCATTGTTTCACCTGAGTGAGTCTGTGACATCTGCAGTCATTTGCATGTGACACTGCTTCTGGAAATTTTCTGTCACATGATCAACAGGTATGAACAGGGAACGATGCCCTGTCCAGCAATCAGTTTGAATGAGAAATTGTAGAGAGCAGTAGTAGTCGTTTCAGGAGCAAATGTTGAAAGGAAACTATATGGCACAATTGTCATGAAACCATTGAAGAAAACAGTATTTGTGAGCAGATTCTGTCTAATCAGTTTAAGGAAGAAAATAAAGATATGTTTGTTGGAGTGAAAAGGGAGTTTTTGTTACAATGCAGATGCTTAAACATTACTATATTCTGAGCACTCCAAGCAGACTGTAGCTACTTGGTCACATTAATCAGAAAACCATGAAAATACTGAATGGAACAGATATAGATTCCATCAGTCCCAACGTTTATTATATGCACAGAGAAAAATAATAAATTATAATATTGTGTTAAGTCTATAAATGCTTATTTCTGCAGAAAAAGACACTTTTATGCATACATTTACGGCATTATGATTCATTGTATACAAGAGAAGTTTTATTGAGGTATTTGATATAAGAGCAACCAATATAAACATACCTTTATCTTATTTCCTTCTTTCTTTAAGGTTTAGTTTTGTATCAATTTAACATTTCAGTTTTGCATAAATAAGAAAACCATACTTCAAAGCACCTCAGAGCTTGTAATCATTCACCATAACAAATTATCTTCAATGTGAAAGTCACTGTGAACAGTGTGAATTTCTTTAATTTCCTATCATAGTGTTTCAATAAAAGTAAGATAATACAGTCTTACTTATGAAATGCTTAAAAAAGATTGTCTGATTTGATAATAGATTTATTTAAATTAGATAAAAATACTGGTTTTCATTTCTTTTTACTGAGTACGTCAATAAATAAAGGAACAGTTTTGTGTCTGATGGTTATAAACTGTTGCAACTGTGTGGTTTTTAAATAGGAATGGGATACGGATGCTGTCAACACCCTCATACTTGCCAGTGTATATATATGTATACAATACCTTCAGATAAACCTGTGATGATTTTAAACTTTTAAGTTTTGCACTATTGAAGGTGTTGCATTTAACTTAATCCTAAATAAGGAATAAAAGCAGTTGAAACTTCATGATGTTGCCTTGCACATACATCCCAAAAGTTGCTGGAGTTCTTGACAGATTTTGCCTGTGAATGAATGCAACATTTCATTGACACTTATATCTAAATGAAAGTATGCAAAAAATTGTGGGAAGAAATAGAGGTACTCATGTAACATACAGCAATGTTGTGAGTGAAGCTGATTTAGCTGATACACTAAATCACATTTCTGCAATAAGGTGGCTTTGTGACTCACTCTCAGCCAAACTTTGTTAATCCAATAGAAACAAATTAGAAGTTAAATATTTGCTTGAACTGTACTATCTCAATTCTTGTTTTTTCCCTCCACCTGTTGGTGTTACACAAATCATACTTGCATCACGAGCGTAGCTTATGCATATACTGTATGGCTAAGCTCCATAAATATTTTGTATTACCAATGTACTCAAGGACATACATGACTAAATTTTGAAATTCCAAACTAATAATGCTAACATCTTGAAATTTATACCACAGGTCCAATATAATTCAAATAAGCTATAGTCAAATTTCATTAATTTTACTCAATGGTTTGGAAGTTATGGTTACATCTGTGTGTGTTTTTTTCCACTTCATTAAAAAGTCCCATGCAACAAAAAAATTTTGGTCTAATTTTTGGTCTAATATTTTAACCCTAGGTTCACAATAATCTATTCTTTGAAATCACCATAGGTTCCTCTGTGTTTCCTATGGTTTAGGTTCCAAAAATTTTTAAAGTTATGAATGTGCTTTTTTTGTCATTAAAATATAAATTTAGTGTTTGAAAATTAAAAATATAAACTTAAATACATCAGACAGTAAAAACTAGGGCAATTTTTTCATAGTACCTCTGTGAACAAGTACAGCAAATTGTATTTACACAAAAGAAAAACTGCTCTGCAAGGATCATTTTACAGGTAGAAAAATGCTGAAAATATCAATAGCAAGAAAACAAGGAAAGATGACCCACATTGAAATACACCAGGTTGGTAGGCTGGACCCACAACTTTCCTTTTCCTCATTTCTGATGCTTCTTTTTCTGTCCCTTTCTTCTTGCATTGCTGCTTTTCTTCTACACAAGCTTGTTTTTTACTTTGCATTATGTGAATGAGATCTCGCCAAACTGAAGTTTTGCCAAGTCCACTACAGTTTCAGCTTTGCTCCAGTGTCTCAAGGCATTTAAAAATGGAGCCTGGTGGCCAATTATACCTTTGTTGAATTCAGGAATGTTTAAATTATTTTATGGAAGTAAAATTTAATACTGGATTTTTTGTGATTATTCATGAAATTTCAGTCATACATACCCTTAAGTGATGTTGAGTATGCTATGAGTTAAGTGTGAAACTATTTTGAAGTAGACAGTACAAATAAAAACAGCAGTATATACAGAATATGTTTCTTATGCAATGGTAAGTCACAGAATATAACAAATTTAAAGATGCATGTTACATTCATATACTGAAGGAAGTTTACAGAACCTCTATTGAAGAAACACTGTATGATTTTCCTGTTGTTTTTGGAATATGATGCCATAACATCTGAAAATGATGAGCAAAGTCACAGTCTACCTATATCTAGTTACAGAGCTGCAATGTCAGTCACATCAGATTAAATTTGTAAAACACTCAAATTCTACCTCAATTATTGACTTCATTGCTAAGAATGCTGCATTTAAACCAGATAACCCCGGATATAAAGTAATCACCAAAATAATAGCATACCGTAAAAGCGGATGAATCCGATCAACATTTGCATATAATTTAATATTTTGAAATGAAATACTTTGTTAAAAGTGGTGAAGCACGGAAGATATGTTCCTTCATATTTAACAATAATGATACATAAATATTGTCATTGACTGACTTCAACAATGACATATTTATTTAATTGTTTACCAATCGGTGTCACCCGCATAGTGTGGGTGGTTCCGATCACTCATTTATTTTCATTCAATGTCGTTTTATAACTTTAATATGGGTGAATACGATCACAACTGTGATTTTTAAAAAAATAATTTCATAAATTACATAGAAACAATGAACAATGGTATATAAATTGTGCATTTATATTCATATTCAGTTTGTAGGACTCCAAATGTTTCAGCAGATGTTCGAAACCAAAGGTCGATTACAGAATATGATTACAAAGAAGAAAAACACAGCTCAGTTTATCAATGAACAGGTTCTCATCATTGAAACTGTCCATTACTCAATTTTATTAATCATATCATCTATGTTTCTGAACACGTAACTTCCTCTTCTTAGAGTTTCGCATTGGATTTTTCGAATTATTTCACTTATCTGTACTTCTGCAATGTCTTCAGTCTCTGGAAAAATGAAGCATGTGTTTAAGTTATCACTTTCTTTTTTTCTTAAAAACTTAACCTGAAACAAATCTTAATCAACTTCTTCCTCAATCTTTCCAATAGGGTATCTAACCATCTTTTTCATTGGGAATTTTACCACAACAAACTCTCCTCTTGAAATTACTTCAGTTTCATCCTCACTTTCCTTAACTGCTTTTGATTCTTCATCATCATCTCTCTCTGCTGCCTCATCTGCACTGGTTCCTTCACCTGTAACGTGGACATTTTGTTGACTCTCGATCTTCCCTTACCTTGCACCACATTCAAACGAGTCTTATGAACCGCTTCTGTTCTCTTAGCTGCTTCTCCAGTACAAGAATTCTTTAAGTGATCCACAAATGTTTCTGTCCATGACTTTTCCATTTCCTGTGTACCATTATCATCATTTACATTTACAACTTGAGAGAGAACTTTTTCTGGGTAGAAGGGAACAATCCCTGTCTTTGCAAAACTGGATATGATACTCTGTTTCTTATTATGTCCAATTTCATCAAATGCATTTTTAAGAAGGTGAGGACATTCTGATTTTGGAACTTCACCTCTGTTATGTTGTTTCCACTAGTCAAGAACACTCCTCCAAGCACGTTTGAGTGGTAGAAAGAATGCTACATCGAGTGGTTGGGTCAACTGGGTGGTTTAGGTGGCAATAGAGCAAATCACACATTGTGCAGTTCACACTGTTTGATGACATGTAGAAAAATGTGGCTTGTTAAATTATCCCCTATTAGCAACTTTGTCCCTTCTAATCTTCTTACAAAAGGAACCAGAATGTCTCAAAACCATGCTTCAAACATACTCATATCAAACCGTCCACTCATATTCCTATTTTAGCCAGCACCTGGCATACCCCCTAACAGCCATGTGTCATTGAGATGCCTACTCTTGTACACTGTATACGGAGGAAGCAATTTCCCATCTGCTGTAGCTGACACCATAACACTAATGCTGTTCTTTGAAGAATCAATTAATTTTACACCATGTTTGACAATGACTCTAACTCGGTCCTGATCATCTGAGAAATTGGTTTCATCATAATTAATGATGTTAGATGCAGGGACTCCCTCCATTGATGTCACTAAATTAGAAAAATATTCACGCACTGTAGCGTGCGTAACAGCTGCTCTGGCCCTCTTTATATTTTCACTTAATCTTACACTTAATTCCTTGTTTCTTCCAAGGAATCCACAAAACCATTCCTTGCCAGGTCTGTTGTCAGTAATCTTTTTTTCTATTTTCCCTATCCTATTTAGATAGCTTTGTACTACGTTTCTGATATCTCGATCTCTTAGCGGGAAACCCCATTTGGCACACACCAGTAATCCTTCAAGCAAAGCTTTTTCCTCTTCTCTACTTAAAGCAGTTTGTCCTCCCATTCTGAATTTATATTTGTTATTTATTTTATCATTGAGGGTACTATATGACACACCGTATTTCTCCGATGCTTTTCGGATGCTTAATTTCCCTGATTTCATAGCATTTACCACATTAAATAAGTATACAGGATTGTAATTACATCTACTGTCAGGACCAACTTTCTTTTTGTACTTCCCCATGCTGATCGGTTTCACCCTACAACGTAACAAATTCTAATGTCAGATGAGCTACCATTAAAACAAAATGAACCTGAATAGGTTTAGTTACTGATACTACCGTAAGAAACATGAATGAAATAAAATACGTTAAAACATATCTAGTTATACGAAAGCGATGAAATGCACAACAGAACTTTTCACAAGTAAGCTTCTTCCACCACTATGATGCGATCACTTGAATCTGATCTACTGCTATAGAAAACAATAATAACGTTCCGATGCAACAATGTTGTGTTCTAATTGTATTCTCGTTTCAAACACGAGATGCAACAGTTGTTCTGCCGTTTATTGTTGTTTTCCAAGTAAAAGAAGAAACGATCGGAATTACCCACCTATATCGGATTCACCTGCTTTTATGGTACATGGTATATAAAGCCAACCAACCATTTAAGGTAACTGCAGAAGTTAACACCACACATATGATGGCATGGAATACTGTACCAGCAAATATATGCTTCTCTCTTCCTCTAGTACAGCCAAATAAATGCACCTTTTATGCTTGAATTGAGAACATATAATCATTAAACAGTTTGGATAAATATTCTCAAAGGATAGGTAACGATGCAAAAAATTAGATAGAACTTAATTTTTTGATCATGGCTGTGCAAAACTCTGGGGTCTGTAACCCCTAAAATGTGAGCAATGCACCTTTTATCTTCACATAGTTATTGTCACTAACATTCACTCATTTCACAATGAAAAGCCTGAACACAGCTATTCCTTCCTTAGAATGCTTATATCATTGCAGTATGATATGAAAATAAAAACCACAAGGTTTGAAAAGGAATGAGCTAATGTTCAGTTAATTTTCAGAGTAGTGTGCATTAGCTTATTAATTAAGTGCCTAGGCGCATGTTTATTTGTGTTTAAAGCTTAAGCTGAAATGTTGTTATTATGCAAATGAAAGTTTTATATTTCTTTTTGTATCTGTGTTTGAGGTACAAGTGTGTAAACTTGTACATCAAGGCTGGGGCAAGTGATTTCTCAATTAATAAATGTAAAGTCATTCAAGCTCAGAGCAGAAAATTTGTATTTAATGTGTACTCACAAAGTTAGAATATAAAACAACTGTACATTTTTTAAAACTCCAAGAATTAATTGTGGAAGCTTGTTCTGCAAGAAGTATACTCACAGTTCAAATGATTGTAGTGAAGAAGCAGGTCCATCTGAACAAAAAGGTAGTGTACATGTATTTAAATCTCAATGAACACTGCTTACTCTATTTATAAAATGTGCAATGAATTAACACCATCAAGGTAAGATTTCAATATCTTAAAGAAGATGTTTAGTGAGGTCTGATGTATAGAGTTATTACAAGTAAACACCTACAACACTTGGCAACAGTACTTCGCATGACCACTGGCCAGTGTTTATTACCTTTCACTTTTGCACTTAGTATAGTATTGTTGAAAATGATAGATTCAATCAGTTCTTACAACATACTCTACAGAAAACATTTTGTTAATCAAGCTATTGCAGAGATGTTCAATGAAACAGAAATCCAAGTTCAAAAGCAAATTCATGAGGCTGAATACACACCTGTGACAATGGACTTGTAGACTTCAACAGCATATCATGATCATCTCGGTATGACAGTGCATTTAATTGATGGGCAACATAAACTTCAACACATTCATTAAGGGGGTGTCTTTCAATGAAGAATATTTAATTTTTTGAAGAGCACTGTAGAAAGTTGGAATTTTAATCACAAATTGGTTCCCATTATACATGATAACGGGCCAAATGCTGTAAGTGCTATGGACCAGCATAGTTTTTCCAATTGCCATGCTTAGCTCATTCATTCCAGTTGGCAGTGAGAGAGCCTGTAAACCGTAATACTGCAAAACTGATCACATTATACTATTATCTTGCTGAAACTTTCTAACACTCCTCAAAGACAATGAAGATACCAAAGCTGCTCCAAAACATCTGTCTCTTCCCAAGCATTGCCTTATTTAGGATGAACCTACAAGGTGGAGTTTCAAACTACACATGTTTCAATGCCTCAGAGAGCAAAGGAGAGCTATTGTTCAAAACTTGCAATTATGCATAGAAGTTTGTGACAGTGATGTGATTAAATAAAAGATAAAAGAATTTGAGTCGGTTTTTGTAACACAAACATTAATTATTTTTACTTACTGGGGACCGGTTTCGGGTAACACTTGTTCCCATTTTCAACCCTTAATTCTGACTAAATCTTTCTTCATTGGCGTCAACAATGGGGGTGGTGTATTAATTGTGGAGGCATCTGTTGCTGGATCTATGAACTTCCAGAGGTTGCTGTATGTTGGCAAATCAAAATTCATGATATGGCTCTTTTTCTTCATGATTTAGATCTTCTCCCAGACATCTAATTCTGTGGGTTTATAAGCTGGTTTTAACAATTTTATATTCGGTGTGATTTCGTGTCCTGAAGTCCGAAAATGATGGGCAGCTGCTGATTTTGCTATTTGTTTGTTATTTTAGGTTTTTCATGTGTTCCTTTAATCTGTGCTATTGTGTTTGCATCTATTGACATATGTTTATCAGTGTCAATTACTTCAACTCAGGGTTATTATAGACAGCCTGTTAGAGATGCTGAATTCGTTTGAAGAGTCTATCTTACTGGTTAGCTCATCCAGTGTTTCACTATTCAAAATTATACTCATTATGAGTAGCATTATAACAGAACTACAGAATCCAGCAACAATATTAGGTTTAGGTATTATTAAGGCAGAAGTTAGGTTACCTCTTGATATATCACTACAGGGACGCTGAAGTGGTTAGATACTGATTATACAAGTGCTTGGTTTTTGCTAGGAAGTCCACAAATATTGTAACATGTAAATCACCCTTGTTTACGAGAACATGGAATCTCACACTGTATCCTGACTTGTATATCTAAACAAATTTAATTTATGCAGTGAGTGATAAAAATCCTAACAACTATTGAACCAAGATAGGTTAATAGCAAAACTTGTTCAACAATATGCACATAACACGATTTAAGACGTAATTTTCAGAAATTATAAAACAGAGTATGAATATGTTAAATATAAGGTTTTTTATTTAAGAAACTGAAAAAGCATACAGAAGGAACCCATTTTAACATCCATGATTTTAAAGAATTCCCATTTGTAATTAACAATTTTCAGAAGTCCTGGCAAAATCTCCATAGGCATAATGTTAAGTAAACCCACTAATAATGAACCTTTTTTTATTAAAAGTCCAATTTTAAGGAACATAACGGATGTTATTGGCAGCCTAACTTGGCCTTCATGGAGATGTTTAAATTCTGTTGTATGTATCATGAGAACATATCTGATAGTTGGTTCAGTAAAAGAATGAGAATTAGTAACAATTGGCATTCTTTAGAATCAAAGGTGTGGCATCACCTTCAGCATGTTGTATTGAGTTACAACTTATGTTCCAATAGAATGAACGAGTGAATGAACAATTTATTTCCATGTTATTTATTACAAGTATAAGTTACATTCTAATAACAAAGTTTTAAAATATAGTGCATCTACCTGCTAGTTCCCCCATACTTGAACCCCTAGGTTGTATGTATGTTGTAGAGCTACTATACTAACTCTTCAGTTTCTAAGTTGCCCCTGATCTGTTGTTCTCTCTTTAGGATCTTTATCCACCTCTCTCTTATATTTCCCAATAATTTTCAGTTTTTTTGTCCTTGGACTCGCCGACATTTTAATCACTATTATTTCTTTGTTTAAATCATCCCATTTTTTGTTTCATACATCCTCTCACCAGCTTTAAACCTTTTCTCATTCTATTATACAACATAGAATATCACCCAATTTCTCATTTATAATACATTTACCCTGGCAATTATTTCTTATTTGTTTTAACACTAGTACTCCTATACATATCCATGCAAGATGTATTCTCAGATTTCTCACATATATTTACACATTTCTCCCTCCCCCAATTTTTCTTAACCATCTTGCATAATGATAAAGAATTTTATCCTCATAGCTTGCCAATATCTGTCTCCACATTTTCCACCCTTAACCTCACTTCTTTCCGTAATCAAAGGAAATATAGAACAGTAGAATGAATGCTAAGCAAACTAATTTAACTCTTCAAGAAATGTTGACCATTATTAGGGATTTGAAAGTAAATCCATGAATTTTGATGTAGAAGATGGCAAAAATTATGAAATTACTAATATCACTGTTAAGCATTTTGATGCAAAAGGATTCTGTGTTGAATGTGGAGGTACAGTGCACTTCTGCAATCAAAAAGCATAAGAGTATGCATGTTTCACCATATGACAAATTGAATGAATGAATGAATGAATGAATGAATGAATGAATGAATGAATGAATGAATGAATGAATGAATGAATGAATGAATTGCTTTCACTTCCAGCATACATAACTGTAATCACTATACGAGGTCTGTACAAAAAGTTCTGGAACTTTGTCCACAAAATGTTTCTACGCTTACTTTTTACTTATTGTGCATGGTCTCCTTCAAAATGCTCTCCTCCACAATTGATACACTGCTCCCAAAGCCGTTTCCACTTCTGGATGCTGTCTTGGCACACCTCTTTCTGGATTGCGCAAAGCGATGTTTGCAAATTTTATTTTATCTTGTCTATTGTTGCAAATGTTTGTCCTTTCAATGGGGTTTTCAACTTTGAAATAAAAAAAAGTCCATAGGGGCCAGGTCTGCAGAGTACGGAGGATGAGGCAGCATAGTGATATCATTTTTTGTTCAACAGTCACGCACCAACAGGGATGAATGTGCAGGTGCGTTATCGTGATGCAAGAGCCATGAATTGTCTCGCCACATTTCAGATCATTTTCTTCTCACATTTTCTCGCAAGCATTGCAACACATCTCGATAGTACCATCGATTAACAGTTTGTGCCTCTGTCCAACTAATCCTTAGTTCAAACTTAAAGAAAACTGTCAGCATGGCTTTGACATTTGACCTGACCTGACAAGCTTTTTTTGGTCTTGGAGAATCTTTGCCAACCCATTGTGAAGACTGAACCTTGGTCTCAACATCATAACCATAGACCCACGTCTCATCACCAGTTATGATTCTCTTAAGGAACATCTCATCCTCACTTGTGCGATCCAAAAACTCTTCACAGATTGCAAAGTGCTGATCTTTCTGGTCTTGACTCAAGAGCCGTGGGACAAACTTGGCGGCAACACGATACATTCCAGGATTGCATGACATGATCCAACTGAAATGTTACATTCTTCTGCAATCTCTCAGAGAGTCAGTCTTCGATTGGCATGAACAATTTCGTTGACGTTCCTAACATGAGCATCGTTGGCAGACGTCGAAAAGCGTCCAGAACAAGGGTCATCTTTAACTTCCACCCGGCCATTTTTAAACCGTGTGAACCATTTGTAACACTGAGTACAGCTTAAGCACTCATCACCATAGGCTTCCTGCATAATTTGGTATGTCTCAGTAAGATTTTCTTGAGTTTCATGCAAAATTTAATGCATTGCTCCTCTAGCTCTGCCATCTTGGAATTCACAAACTGTGTGACACAACATTCTTCTCAATATAGCACTGAACGATAACTAACAGACATACAACAATGAAACTTTCTGCAGTTATACATCAAACACAGACATGTGCAGGGATGCCAACTACATTTCGCTCCGATACTCCATTGGTGCGAAATTACAAATGTTTGGGAAACTTTTTGAACAGACCTCGTACAGCTTATCTGTATTACATAAATATACTCCACCTCTCCTTTCTGGTAAAACAACCTGTATACACACATTTGAGTTGCCTCTGGTGCGAGTATAAGTAAAATCCATGGCTATTAATATATTATACACCAGGTCACTATCTACCTAATTGTTAACTACCTTATATTTAAATATACCAATTTTCCTGATAGGCATCCTTCCAACTTATCAATTTAGAATTTTAAAATTCCTCTTTGGTCTTTCCTGATAACTCAACCAACTTTCTAATCTTGTCTGTATTCTTAGATTTCCTAATTCTCAATTTTAATTATTGCTCTTGGTAACCATGACCACCTAGCTGGTACCCATTGGTCCCTCGATAATTTTGTCTCTTAACAATCTAAAATGGAATTTCCACTCCCCCACATAGTAGGCACTTCTGTGAGTCCTTTTCCCCTTTCAATCCTCTTACGAGGGGCATACTGAAAGACACGAGCAACCCATTGTACAAATTTAAATTTCAACAATGTAACGAAACGAATTGCAGAATCTTAATCTACAGACTTTAAGCCACATGTTGACATATTGTGACGTTATTAGCTTCTATCACGTGACCACAGACTGTGTTTGAGAAATGGCTGACATTGATGTTTCGTTTTGACAGCGTGTTGTCATTGAATTCCTTGTGAAAGAAGGAAAATCTTCTCCTGAAATTCATCTCAGACTTCAACGTGCGTATGGAGGTGTCTGCATGGGTGCCAGCAGTGTAGAAGATGGGTGAAACATTTCAAAGATGGAAACATGAGTCTGCAAAATGCGCCTCGTAGCGGGCGTCCTCGAACTGCCTCTACAGAACGCAACAAGGAAAGAGTTGATGAGCTCATTACAGGAGATAGGCGTTTCACTGTGAATGAAATTGCTGCGCAACTTGGAATAGGACATAGTGCAGTGCAAGAAATGATCCACAGCTTGGGTTATCAAAAGGTCTGTGCCCATTGGGTCCCCCGTTTATTGACTGAAGACCACAAACTTCACAGAAGAACCATTGCACAAAACCTTCTTCAGAGATTTGATAATGAAGGTGATGAATTTTGACGTGTATTGTGACTGGAGATGAGAGCTGGTTCCATCACTATGAGCCAGAAACGAAACGTCAGAGTATGGAATGGCACCACTTGAACTCACCATCGAAGAAGAAAGCGAACACTGTGCAGTCTGTAGGAAAAGTTATGGGAAGTGTCTTTTGGGTTGCATTCTGGTTGACTTTCTTGAACCTGGACAAACCATAAATTCTGCCCGCTACATCAAGACACTTCTGAAGCTAAGTCAGGCTTTGCATGATAAACACCCTGGAAAGAGGATCATCCTTCAACAGGATAATGCGCATCCGCATACTGCCCGTGCCAGTATGGAGAAGATCAGGGCATTAGGGTGGGAAACCCACATCCTCCCTACAGTCCCGACTTGGCACCCTCCGACTACCATCTTTTCGGTTCTGTGAAGGAGCAGATGCGTGGCCAACGCTACGAGATGCTGGAGGATAATCGGAAAGCAGTGCATCAGGGTCAGCTGGAACGGAGTTCTATCACAAGGACATTTTCAAACTTTTAGAACGATGGGAAAAATGTGTGCAAAACAATGGAGACCATGTCGAAAAGTGAAAGAAAGTCTGTAGATTATGATGTATTTGGTTTGGCTTAAAAATAAATATTAAGATTTTAAAACAGTGTTGCTCATGACTTTCAGTATGCCCCTCGTAATTTCATTGCTCCAGTTCTGTATTATGTCCACTCTTCCCTCTCCAATTTATTACACTTCAACATATTTTTCTCCTCCCCCACACATTTTTAATTTGCCTGTATAATACCAAAGATCTCTTAACCCTAATATGGATAAAAATATCTTGTATGTTGATATCCTCTATTCTCTGTCAGATCTCTTTTCAAAACCCTGCCTCCAGAGTATCTCTCTCACTCCATAAGTTCTGCATGCCTATTTCCTCTATAATCTTTTGTAATGATAAAAACCAATTATTTGGTATTAATACTTTCTTTTACTACATAATCATACATTGTTTTACTATATTTTGATCTTCCAATAATCTAACCTGATGCCAAAATTTTATCAATCTTTCAATTATTAGAGCTTTACTTCCTGTTCTACCTAGTTCTAACAGTACTACTCCCTTTGGTGATGTGACTGGTAAACCTGTAATTAACTGGCAGAAGCTTCTATGTATTAAAGTCCACTCCTTGCCATCCATCATAACCCCAAACCTCTACCCCGTATAGCATTTTGGCTTCCACTATTGCCGTATAAACTTTCTCTAACCACTTGATTTGTATCCCTGGTATTTTAAATAAACATGCTCTTATTCCCTTCATGGCAATTTTACCCCTTTACTGCTTTCTTTTTGAACTTGAATTACTGCTTAGCCGAACCCCTAAATATTGCTGGCACAAAACTTCTGGAATTGTGACCCTGACCACCAACCCAGCTACTGAGCCTAGCTTATCAGAATTTGTGTTATGATACTTTGCTTACTTAAAATCACAGCAAGCAAATGTTGTACAGTCTGCATCGAAAATGTTTCGCATATGTTTGTATTGAAAGTGGATAGTAAATAGTATTAATTTTATTTATTTTATTTTTTTAACCATGGCTCCTACATTTTCAAAGTTAAGTGGCAAGGTATTACATAGTAAGAGCAGAGAAATAATTGCAAATGTCCTTGACTTCAAGAAACAAGAGGCAGAGATGAAGAAAGAAAATGTATGTTCCCCAAACTCTTCAAAAGCCTGTACAAAGAGAATGAAAGAATAACCACGGCAACTGATATTTAACTGAGTTTCATTTCTATGGTTCTCAAAGATAAGAAAGAAAGAAAGAAAGAAAAAAACTTAATATAACACTATTAAATTAAAAGACGTGGAACAGTTGTGTCACCAGCGAATTGCAGAAATTGGCAGAATGGGAAAATGTGTGTTGACACGCTGAGAATACTGAACATTATTAGAAAGAATTTAGAAAATCAAATAGAAAGAATTCTAATCCAGGATAATTGTGCAGAAAGTAGTGATAGCGTTGATGATGACAAGGACGTGAGTGAAGACGAAGGACTGTCAGGTGTGGAAGAATTTGAGGCAGATGATTGACATTGTTTATATAGTAGGCCATTTGTATAGACGTTTTGTAGATATGAATATACATATGAAAACACGTTTATCAGTGCAGCGCATAAGAGGTGACAGATATTTGACATCTTCCATCACGCATGAATCGACTGGTGAACTGCTTATCTGAAAGTACAACTCGCTTCCTAGCTCTTATTAAGATTTTCATATGTCCAGATCTGTTGTGCCAGTTTACTCAATTTTTCTTGTTATGGCTATTTCCTGTCCTTCAATACTACATTTTTCTTCTCTTTTTAATTTATATCCCTTTTTGAAAACCATATTTCTAGACTTTTTATAGCTTATCTTCAGCCCCCAACTTTTACACAATCTTCCCATCACATTTAATGCTCTTGATAATCCCACAATAGATATGGACCCTACCACCAAATTATCTACAAACAATAAGCCTGAATTTTCCTAGTTATTTATTGTGGGTGAGTAGATGTGCTCTTTGCTAATTACTTCTAAAATATCATCAATAAAAAGATTCAATAATATGGGACTCAATTTACACCCTTGCCTAAGTCCTATACTATATATGATGAATTAGAAAACATACTTATGAAGTTATTTGAGGGAAAAAGAAGTAACAACATTCCGCTTGATGGAAGTATTTTACACAAAAATGCATTGGTAATCGCCGTTAAATAAGACTTAAAGAATTTCAGCACATCAAATGGTAGGTTTGATCATTTTAAAATACAACATAGGTCTGTGTTCAAACCATGTATGATGAAAGTGCCAATGTACATCAAGAAACCATAAAATTTTGAAAAATGAAACATTGCCTCATCTTCTTGCAGATGAAATGGGTGTAGTCTTTAATTTTCTTCCAAAATAAAACATTAGTTTAAAATTAATAAGCATACATTGTTATGATCTGCACTAAACAGGGCTTTGTCAAATAAGTGAAAGAGAACATCTCCATGTATTTATACAATTGGTTGAGAGACAGAAATAATCCATGTTCATGTGTCCATTTATTCCCTCTTATTTAGTACTGCTCTTCTCTTATTCTCACCTACCACAAACTTCCCATGAACCTGATTTTAGGACAGCTCTCATTTAAGGAACCAATATGAAATCCCCCAAGCCATTAAAAAGGAGCTCTACTGTACATTGAAATCTGTATCCCATTTTCATAGTATATTTTTTTGGCCCTGTACAGTTTATATCACTTTTTGATTGATTCACTGCATTTGTATACATGCATAATAGACTGGTTACTTGCAGCTAGAAGTGTATGCTATATAGTGTTTGAGTCATTAAACATTTTACATGACCTCATAGAGAACTACAGCGTACTACCAATATTTTGAACACATGCAGAAGCTATAAATGCTATTTTTCTACATCTTGTATAGAGATGTTAACAACAGCTTTTCAGAGTGGAAGAGACAGCCCTCGGGCGATGTGCCATTTACTATATATAAATAAATAAATAAATAAATAAACAAAATCTTCACCTATATCTCTAAACTTATGGGAACATGTTTCAAAGTGTCTGTTATAAGCCTAGACTCACTGCCTCACTTCCTCTTGGGGTTTGTAAATGGCATTTCCTATTTGAACATTCTGAGCAATGAAATTGTTTTCATGTGGAACATTAAAATTTAATAAATTATATCTATTTTATGTATAAATGATCCAATATGAAACTCCTTTCATCATACAGGATGACCAGTTAGAATCTCCACCATCATAAAGCCACCAAAAATAGGCTCCAGCACTGAGTAATACAGAAGCTAAGCTACCGTGATTCAAAATTTGTTTTCAGTAGATATGCATTAAGTCAAAGAAGCTTCATTATGGTTATCCATAAGAGAAGAATTAAAACATGGCCAATGTATGCATATTGCTAAATTTTGGTGGCATTCATTTTGTTACTGATATAATACAGTATCTTGTAATTTTTGTTGTTATAACTATATTGGAAATTAATACTAAATATTGAAAATTTTTAGCAAGAATATAACCACAATTATCAGACTTACTATCTTTGAAGTTGGAAAATGGTTACACAGTTATAATAAAATGTCAATAATTCTGTACTTATAGCATTTTAAGAGGAAATAAAGAAATTAGAAGAATATAACCACTACAAACTATAGCAAAATGGATATTCCTACCTCCTCGCTACATCCTCTACATCATCATCACCATCATCACCACCATCATCATCGTCGTCGTCATCATCATCTTCTTCTTCCATTTCATCTAGCTGAGTCCAGTTTTTAAGCTCCTCTTTAGATAAAGCTGCTATTTTCTTTTCTGAAAATATTACAACAAAATTAGTTACTTAGTACAATAACAAAATTATTTAAAAAAATATGAATCCATTTAATTGAAGACCAGAACACATAACACAGAACTTACCTTCCTCTTGTTTCATGCGTTCCACTTCATCCAGACTAAGGAAGCTGAATACCTTTTCTGTAAAAGCAAAAGAAATAATCCATAGTAAGCAACTAATTTAAAGTATGTTTATATAAATAGGTATTAAGTTTCAATCAGGTGTTAATATTCCATTTTCCATAGTCTGTTACTGGCAAAAAATGATCCACAACAATAAAATGAATTACAAAACAAGGACACAGAAGTGACCAACTTGTGCAGTAGGGAGAAAAAAAACCATTAGAACTGCAAACATTCCAGTGTGATGTATTTGATACACTAGATTACACATTAATGGCCATGAGTACCATTCTTGATCTAGACCATAATAAAATGCTGTGACTACATCCTGCGGTCATAATTGCCAAACGTGTGTGAAAGGCTTTCTTGCAAGTCACAGTTGGCATTCACTGTCACACCTGTGTAAGTGGACACATGAGTCGGCGGCAAGTTCTTATGACATTGTAGGTGTGATTATTACATGTGTGCGATTGTGCCACTGGAAGGCTCTCTGACATTGAAGTTCAACATTGTTACAACAGATAGAGTTTGTTATCATCTGTGATGTTTTGCACGTGCAAAGGGGAAAGAGGCATGCCCAGAGTTCAGTTTAAATGGGAAATACTTAGCAAGCAGTAGTCGTCACTGCAGCAGACATAAAAAGAAACCATACAGCAGAATGTAACGTAGAACCACAGTTACTTGTGAATAGATGCTGATAGCAATTATTTTTCTGAAGAAATAAAGAATTGTTTATGTTACACTGGTGTCAGGAGTGGGATAAACACAACAATGCAGGACATGATGAAAACTTTACTTGAGGAAATGAAGAACATGAAACTCAGAATGGAAAAATACAACTCGGAATAGACAAAATGAAAATGGAAATGAAATCTGGAACGGAAAGAATGGAAAAGATGAACAAGAAGATGGAATCTGGAATGGAGAACTGAGATTATGACTATGAAAATATCGAGGAAGAAAATGGAATCCAGCATGGATAAGATTGAAGAGAAAATGAAATTGGGAGTGGAGAAGATGCAGTTGGGAATGAGGAATGGAGAACTTGAAGACAAAATATGGAACAAACTTAATGAACAACTGGCTGGCATGAAAAAGTAGGTGGATGATTCTTGGAAAAAAGGTAGAAAAGCTTGGTGAAACAATGAAAGACCATGGCCAAAGATTCGATAGAAGCGCCAAAGAACTGAAAATGATGAAAAAGATGCTAGGCAGAGGGCTGAAAAACTTGAACGTCAAGCCAACAGGATGCGAAACAACATCTACACATGTTAAGCTGCTCAAGTTCGATGGAACATCTGCCTCTTCTGCCAACAATACCCCGCTGTCACCACCCAAAACCAATGGTGAACAGAACAGGAAGTCGCACAATTGATGGCAAGCATCCAGGGATGTGCAGTAGAAGTGCTGAATGTGATTTCAACATCGACAATGTCCAGAGAGATCTATGAGGCCTTTGAGAACCAGACTGCTTGGCTGCAGTCTACACAGTCAGCATAAATTGGGCCAGCAACAGCCTGGTCAGATGATGCAGGAGTTCACACTGGTGATTGAGCAACTGGTGAACAAGGCTCTGGTGAACCTACCACCTAATTACATGTTTCAGGAAGCTGTCTACCCCTACCCAGTGCTGACAGGATATTTGACACTGAGATATGACAGCACCTTTTGCTCAGCGACTATAAAGACATCCATTAGGCATTATGGCAGACAGACTTCAAAGTCAAGGTATATTCCCTATGACAGGGACAGAGACAACCCAGATATGATGATGACCTTCTAGTGGTATGTGCTGGTGGTGTGGTTATGTGAAGGACTTTGCACACCAAGACAACCATCAGACAGAAAACAAGTAAGGACTGTGTGGCCAGGGGTTTGTCAGGGCCATCTTCAGCCCTACTTCGGGAGTTGCTATGTGCCTTCGGCAGAAATGTAGACGACATCCTCATTGCAGACACCTAGGTGCAAGGGAAGCTGTGCCAGATTATAGTAAACAGGTGCAGGCATGACTGTAATCAGGCCTGACATGGCAAAACGCCTGCCGATAGAAACACCTAATCGGCCCTACCAACTATTGATGGTGTTGGGCAACATCTTACCTGTGGAGGAGACTCTGCCGGAGTTGACATTGGGACGGAGCACTGTGAGCCTGTGGGAATTTGTTGCAAGGGTGGCCGAGGATATAATACTGGGACTGGATACTTTCAGTAGCCATGAAGTTATGGTCAATATTGCCGGAAGACCTTATGACTCAGCCAAGACAAGCTGTTGCTCCAAATTCCACACAAACATCCGAGGATCTGCAAGGTGTTCCTGGGGGTTGCGGTGGGGGTGGGGGTAGGGGTGTGGGTGGGGTGGTAGTGGTTGTGGTGGTGATGGCAGCAGCATACGTAGAGAGTCTACCTTCAAGGAATCTTGTACTGGACTGAAAACCATCATTGAATAGATTGTTTTGGCCAGGCATTGTTGTCCTTTTGGGAGGAAGTGTCCTTATGGCTGCTGAACCCATTGGACACTGAACAGAACATCTAGGCTGGGATGGAGTTAAGGAAGTTGGAGCCAGCAGCAGATCTGATCAGTCAGCACTGTCCCAGGATCTGGGGCCCCAACTGAAAGATTTACTGAAGAGGGCAGCTGACCATTTGACCACTTCACAACTGGAGAGGGTCTGACATCTACTTAGTCAATATCAGTCTGTCTTCAGCAAAGGGAATGGCAATGACTGAATACATCATAATATCGACACAGGAGACACCTGATCTATCCAGCAACGACTAAGACACATTCCTTTCGCAGAACAGGTGGAGGTATAGAACATGCTGGAGGACATAAAAGTCTAAGGGGATTACTGAAGAGTCCAGCAGCCCTTGGTGCTGCCCTGCAATCTTGGTGAAAAAGAACAATAAGCTACGCTTCTACAAGAACTATAGAGAGCTGAAAGGACTGTTTCCCCTTATCCCAGATTGACGACACCCTGCACACACTTGCTGGTGCCCTTGACTTTGGACTTGAAATTTGGAAACAGGCATGTGGCCTAAAATCCCAGAGGGAAGACTGCATTCATGAATGGCCAAAGGCTTTGGCAATTTACAGATATGCCCTTTGGCCCCTATAATATGTCAGCAATCTTCCAGCATCTCATAGAATTAGGGATGAGAGGGTTGACTTACAACACCTGTCTATCTGGATGACATTATCATTATAGGCCATAAGTTAGAAGATGTTAACCTGACTAAGATAGTGCAAAAGCAGCAGGCAGCTAACCTGAAGTTGAACGCAATGAAATGCACTCTTCTGCAAGGAGGTGATCTATTTGAGCCACATAGTCTGACCATCTGGTGTGGTCACATACCCAGAGAAGGTTTGGGCAGTGAAAGATTGGTCTCACATGAAAGACAAACAAGAATTGCAAAGTTTTCTGGACCTATGCAGCTAGCTCCACCAGTTCGTCAGAGATTTCTCCAAAATCGCAAAATCCCTCACTCATCTGATGGAAGAGCACAGTCTTTACTTATGATCGGAAGAGGCAGAGAGCACATTTCAGGTGCTTAAGTCAGCACTCTGCAGTGCGTCTATTTTAGGATTTCTACAACCTGATAGTGACTTTATTTTGGAAACACTCATTGGAGATATTCTATCCAGGATGGCCAGGAACAGCAGCAAGATGCTCTCCAAGGCAGAAAACTACAACTATGTTACTCAATGAGAGTTCCTGGCAGTAGCAAAGGCACTGGACCACTTCCACAAGAACCTGTATGGTTCAGCCATTCCACCTGAGGACTGACTACTCCCCCCCCCCCCCCTGACCTGGCTGTTGAGCTTCAGGAACCTGGAGGGCCATGCAGCCCATTGGACCCAGAGGCTCCAAGAGTGCAACTTCACATCAGAAATGAAGGAGCCACAACAATGTAGATGCCATGTCACAATGACCCATTCCAGAGGAGTGCCGCCACTGTACCAAGTGAGGAAAATGAGTGCACCACAACTATGTGTTATATTGGTGGTGCCTGCAGCTAGATGAGGTAGTGCAGACTTAGGAGGGAGCAGCTGGCAGGAGGCAGGGACTAGAACAAGCTGGGAAGATATCGCACCCAGAAGCAGTGTGTACAAGTTCTACTGGGCCTAAAAATATTCATTGAAGATCAAGGAAGGAGTACTGTTTAGACTATGGAAGTCAGAATCACCTGATGGGAAGACCCAGATAGAGCAGGTGATCCTACCTTGGAGTAAGATTCTGGAGAGAGTACATGCTGGGACTTCCAAGAGTGCATCCTGATAAAAGTTATGATCTGTCTGGTCTTTGTAGTTTTTAATGTCTTAAGGCTTTTTATATGAAGATGCCTTAAATATCCTTACCGAAGATGTAACAAAAATCCATACAGTCACAGGGCTAGATATCACAACTATATCAGATGAAACATAGATACAAGAAAAATGCAGAACTAATGGAGCAATTAATACGTTTTTAGTATTGCTGGATATTATAATAATTGCACACACAAGAATGTGGTAACCTAGTGAAGTCAAGGACCAAAGTTTAAAGCTGTTATTGTGGTGTGGGAGTTGCATGTGTACCCCAAATTTAAGAGGTTCCTAGATCAAATCTTGTCTGGGGTTAATATATTTGTTTCATTTTTTCTGTCTCTCTCATTCAGTAGTCGAATATCAATTAAGCTCAATGAAACCTTAACCAGTGGAGAAGAAGGGGAAGGAAAAATGATAATATTTGGACATAGTTTTCATAAAGCCAGTTTGTGTAAACTAATCAGTGAGCTCACACCATTAAGTAAAGAAAAATATTATATTGAATATATAAACACTTAATTCTGCAGCAGTTAACTATGGCTTCAATGTGCAACTAATTGATAAAACTATAAGAAAGTTCAAGCAACAAATCACAGACATAAAACCAAGCCAAAGAAAACTAAACCCATATTCATAATAATTTAAATCTTTAAAAAATTCAGTATCATATAACATTCCAAAAACAACTTTAGCCGACAAGAAATTATATGCACTCTAAAAGACTTTTCCAGAGATGAAAAAACTGGAATTTACAAAATAGATTGTACAGACTATAACAAACTCTACATAGGAAAGAATTAAGAGAAATTGGGGAACAAGATTGAAAGAACATCCAAGAGCAATTAAATACAAACAAACAGACAAATCCACCACAACCCACCACTTCTGTTCATCAAACCAAGAAATAAATAAAAACATAAGATTTATAAAACCTGCAGGATACACAGCAGAATTACATATTTGAGAGAAAATCCACTTCATGCACAATCAAGACAACATAAAAATTTCAATTTGCTGCCACACATCACCCTTTGGAAGAACTTAACAAGAGCACCAACCACACTACAGCCAGCCACTTTCAAAACCATGGAGAAAAATGCTACATGTACTAGAGTATTCTGAGAATTATGTACACATGCCTTAAAATATGACCAGGTAAAACTACCTCTTAGTAATGTTATAAAGTTACTAATTCCAACCCAGAACAATTTCTAATTGAAATTCACATCACAGTTACAGCTCATATACACCAGATACTTCAGAATGCATATTATTTGATACTAATAAAAATATTTTTTTTCAAATTTTCACAATTTCAAGTCCAAATTTATCTGATGCATTACCTTACTGCACTCATGTAACACCCAGTCATGATGGTCATAAAGTTGGTACTTATACAGATATTACTGCAATAGTATAATGGGATGAATCCAGTCAAGAAGAAAATTTTCCACATTAATACAAATAAATCACCTGCCTTACAATTGTAATATGTACACCCGTCGCCAAATAAAAAAAGAGTCATGTCTGGAACACCAAATTTGTCTAAGTTCTACACGGCACAGTGCCTTATGTACACCATCTGTGATACAGTTGTGTATCAGCACCAACAAGCTGTCCATAGTTTGAAATCTTAATATTACTAACCCATATATTCAATAATCATAATCACATACATAACTTAATCTTCTTCAACAACAAGCTATCAATATTAATTAAAAATATTAATGACATAAAACATTATACAGTTTATATTATACAGCATTACTAAACCTGCCACCTTCCATATGTGTTCACTGTAGCACTGTGGCAAAACATAGGTTACTCCTCTGCTGAAGATCGCAGGTTCGCTTCTCGCAAGTAGCAAAACATTTTTTTTTTCCTTCTTTTAATGATGAAGAATCAACACATAGTGGCTATTTATTTTATGCATACCTATTTGATACACGACCTTCAGTACAGTTAATAATATGATAGTGATTTAGATGCTTCTTTAAGGGTTTATTCCACTGAACAGCAATATCCTGCACACAAAAGCATGTGGTGCGCAGAATGGTATGCAAACAATTTTCTCTCAACGAGAAAAATGGAGTCTGTATGGTATGAAAAATCACAAATTTTTTTAAGAAAACAAACGTTTTGAAAAGTTTTTAGGAATCCAATTTTAGACAAATTTGATTTTTTGGGAGGTAGGAACTTTGTTTGCACGTTTTTTTGTTTTTTTAATACTCAGCAAACCCTTCACAAGCCGATCCAACAGCATTATGCCAATCACAACTGGAATAACGTGATATTCTTAGACAAGGTGAAATTTTCTTCCAGAGGCAAGGGGAAGGTGACTGTCTAACGTCCAAAGGGGTCCCAATACGATGCGCAATACATGGCTTTACAATTCCATCAAGGTCAGATATTTGTATCTGTTGGGGCTGGATATCCACGGACAGTCTAGGTGTCCTATGGCAGCTTGACGATACCTTGAATGGTCTGCAATACACAGTAGAACTCGATAATATTTTGATTCCCTCTGTGAGGATGAGATATCCTGATGAAATTGTTGAACTTGTACATATAAACATCCTGTTAACATATCATGAAAGGTTTCACATTGTTTTCAGAGAGGCAGGATATCAGAGTGTGAGAATGTGTGGGGTCAGGTAAAAAGGGAGTTGCACTCCAGTTTACCTGTATTTGGTGAAGGACAAAAGATGGCTTCTAGGCCTAAGTTCAAGAAGCCTGGAATTTTGTAGCTTCTCGTTCACATTACTGCAGGAATTTAATTTTGTTTGTGTCCTGAAGACTGAGGGAGGTTATACAGGCTGAGGGTTCATACACTCAATATTAATTATGTTTATTTTTTGTGTTTTAGTTTTAGAAGTTAACAGTTTATTTACACATATTTTTTTCAGTTATTTAACATGAGTGTTAGCAGAATTATGCTTTTGTATGCATTCATAGGCCCATAACTTGAAATGCCAAAGCTATATTAATGCAATATTAGGTCCTACATATCCAGTCATAAAATTAACAAACATAAAAAATTGACAAGCTGTGGAAGCTTTGAACCTAGGAACTTATGAGTGGAAGCAACGTCTTCTTAACCTTTCGGCCACTGGAACATTGTTTTGTGACCTGTTTTCAGTACTCATAATTTAAGCATTATGCTGTCAGTCACAGAGCATTGTACAGTTTTTTCGTGTGCATTGTGAACACAGCTTTTACAAAGATACACAAAGATCTATAATCAACACATGGAATCTGGGGATGACACATTTTTTGTGTCCGCCGCTGCACATCTATAAGTGAGAAATGACAACATTCTGAAAGCCCATACAGCAAAGTATCTACAAATAACCCTTGATTGCAAATTGTATGGAATGTGTAAAAATTAAATGAAGAGAAATAATCTGAAATTCAGCAAAATGTACTTTTACTAGTCCCTAATGCCAATTATTCAATAAGAACAAACTGTTATTTTGAAATGACTATGCATGTTTTAAAACATTAAATGTTGTATACTTGGCATACATAATTTTGTATGCTTTGACATGTTCTATGTTCAAGGCCTGTTTGGCTATCAAGAATCTAATCTAATCTTCCTATGGAATTCAATTGTGGAGGTGAGGACAAATAGCATGAAAATGCATTTCACAAGTTTCAGAACAAAGTATGCAGGATATGCCATAGACACATCATCATTTACATATTTGAACAGTATTTGCTTTGATTTGAATGCAAAGACAGTCACAAAGTTATTGCATTTATTGTAAAGCATCTAGAGAGGCTGCTAATAGATATGTAGAATGTTGAGGCCCAATCAACATTACTGGGGTAAAGAAGCAGCCGAGGAAAACATAAACCAATTGGCCATGCCCCTTACATTAAAATTACTATAAAATATAGTGGAGTATCTTGAATATTATTTATATCTAAAGTTAACTTTCTCTTTTATGTATTGCTAAATAATTAAATAATGTAAAAAATAAATTGTAGCTTAATGGAACATTACTGACCCTATATCATTGTTTTATGATAAGTACAGGCTAATGTAAACTGCTTGCTGCAGAAAGCAAATGTGCACAATTCCTAATAATAGTAGAAACAAAGAGCTCAATAAAAACCTTCCTTATCTGCAGTAAATATAAAGTTGAAGGTGTTACCAGGACCATGCTATTATGCAAACCAGCTTTTACAAAAGGTGCATGTGACATGAGTATATTCTCTAAGGTGGTAAAAACAGTCATGGAGTAAGAAAGGACAGAGTGCACTCTAGGAAAATAATTTTTCCTGCAACTGTACACATGAAGTGGTAAAGCAATTTTATGTCATTTTGTATTTCATGATGTGATGTCCAAAAATGGTATGCTACTGCCGATTTATCTGTTTGTTTCTGTTTGATATGTCTGAAATGTTCCTTTAGCCTTGTTTCCAGTCTTCTGTTTGTTTGGCCAATGTAACATGATTTGCAGTCCTTGCAGTCAATTCTGTAGATGCCTGATGCCTGTCTGTTTTCAATGCATTTTTTATGTTGAATTGGTTACTTGAAGCTAAACTTATATTGTATTTCTTGAATTTTTTTTTGAATTTTCTCTCTGCTGTTGGGTGATAGGTGACAATTACATAAAACAGAATAGTTTCAACCCAGAACCTCATAAACAGGCAGTCTTCAACAGCTCAGTACACAGACTCCTCAGCATCCCACTTGACCCAGAAGAGTACAACACAGAATACCTCCAACTAAGACACATAGCCTCAGCCAATGGTTTTAACCCAGACATCACTGACCAAAAAATTAAAAAACATAAGGAGAAATTAACCATAAAACAAATCACCACTTTGTCCATACAAAAACCGAAAGTTATATATAAAAAATTCACCTATCACCCAACAGCAGATAGAAAATTCAAAAAAAATTTTCAAGAAATACAATATAAGTTTAGCTTCAAGTAACCAATTCAACATAAAAAATGCATTGAAAACAGACATTTAAGACCCCATACCTACAAACCAGAGATCAGGCATCTACAGAATTGACTGCAAGGACTGCAAATCATGTTACATTGGCCAAACAAAAAGAAGACTGGAAACAAGGCTAAAGGAACATTTCAGACATATCAAACAGAAACAAACAGATAAATCGGCAGTAGCATACCATTTTTGGACATCACATCATGAAATACAAAATGACATAAAATTGCTAAAACCTGTAAACAACCCGGCAGCACTTACAGTTTGGGAGAATATTCTCATTACACAACACAAAGACCAACTGATGAATATTTTGAAATACCGCCACATGATTATGAACTACTACTGAGAACACCAGATGGCTCCACTGTAATAGACCACAGAGCACAAATTCCAGCCATCAGTCGGACTTCAACTGAAGAAGAGGGCAATTGCCCTTGAAACATATGTTTTGAACATAATTACATATAAGTGAGGTGAGTGTTACTATTCCGACTCATTTTCAACTATCACATTTATTAAAACTTCACTTGTCTCAAACTTCTGAGTTATTTAATTTAACACAATATAATGTTGAACAAACATGTCTCAACTCACCTGTTGAAGCAAACTTAGGCCACATTCATAAAATACAATTATGAGTAGACCTCAGACTTTTAGGCACTTGAAAACCAATTTTAGGACTTAAAACTGGAACCAAAATTATAAAAATAGGAAACCGCAAACACAGTTTCTACAAGATAAACATTAAATTTTTATATACCCAAAATATACTTTCACTGGCATGTTGTTTAGCTCCAGCCTCTAAAATGAATTGCTTGAAATACACTTGAAAAACCAAAGAGAAAACATGGAGAAATCTTATGAATGTGTGCATTCAACAGTTAATGAAGATGGTGAGCATCTGAGCTATAAAATGATGGGATATATGCCAGTGACCATTCTTGGTATTTGGAAGGGGTTTCTGACATACTGAAATATAACAATATTAAATGATGACAACAGACCTAGACCTGCAGAGAACAAAGACTTCATTTCACTTTCTACAAAACAAGTGAATTTAGCTGCTGATGCTCTCCAGCAAAGTCTGGGGAGATTTGGGAAGCCCTTGAGAACCGCCTTGGGAACCATCACTTGGCTGCTGCCTACCACAGTCAGTTTAAGGCAAGACTTCAACAGCGAGGTGAGAAGATGCAGAAGTTCACCCTAACCATAGAACAACTTGCAAACAATCTTCCACCTGGTTACATATCCCACGAAACTGCCTACTCCTTTGTCGATGGGGTGTGTGATGCTGAGATACGACAGCACCTGATAATCGGTGGCTATAAGAAAATCCACCAGGCTTTAATAGTAGCACTTAGAATGGAGGCAGCTAAGACCACAGCTGCACCCACCTCAAGGACTAGGAATATTCGCTATGACAGGAAGAGGGAAGCAACCCAGGAAGAAAACAACCTTCAGCTGGTGTCTGCTGGGGCTATGGCAAGCAAAGCCACCTAGTGACATAAAGATGGACAGCAGGCAGAAAAAGAGTAAGGACAGCATAATGAGAGACATGATGGGCTTCACCATCCCCTACAGAGACGCTAAGTGACTTGAGCAGAAGAGTGGACAACCTCCTTATCATAGACAGCTGGATATAAGGGAAAATGTGCTGGATATTCGTAGACATAGATGCAGCCATGAGTAATCAGACCTAGTGCAGCTGAAGGCTTGCTGATATGAACATCCAGTCAGCCCTACTAAGTAGTGACAGCTTTGGGCGACATCTTGTCTGTGGAGGAGGAGGCCCTGATGAAGTTGGCACTAGAATGGGGAACTCTTTCACTCTTATTATAATTGAAAACTGAAAATTTTACTGAATTGGATTTTAGGATGTGTATATGTGTAGAGTAAATCAACAGACTGTTGGTTTAGTAAAGAATATTTAATTATAAAAAACACCACTAACACTACTGAGAACAGATTTTATTCAAGTTTTTGTCTCAAGTATTTTACTCAGACATTTTACAAATTAATTAAGTTGATTCAAGTTAAATGAAAACAGAGAAAGCTGAGATTCAAGTTAAATGAAAACAGAGAAAGCTGAAACTATAATTTAACTTCAAAGGCTGTTTTGGTTGCAAACATTTTTATAATGTCTTCATAAGATAGCTCTGAATGTAACTTAAGCTCCATGGATAGATGCTGAGATGGTCAGTTGACACCCTGTTAAGTTTCTGAGGTAATTTTTTATGAACTTTAGTTCCCTAAAACACCTTTCGTTTGAGGCAACTGAGACTGGTATTATGAGAAAAATTCTCAATGCTGTGGTTATGTTGAGAAATGCTCCAAGTCTGTTGTATATTAACACCAATGATGTAGCCTTTTTCATATTAGGAACTAAATCCAAGGCATATTTAAAACTTTCCATTTCTATCACCAACTTGTTCTTGTCTACTTCTTTAAATGTATTAGCTACCTCATACACCTAATTCTTTAATTCTCCTCCACTCACTGTTTCAAAATGAGTTTCATTGAAGAAACCAAATAAATTACTGAAGTTTTGAATGGCTTGAAACTTTTGCCTCATTTCATTCAGAATTTACTTCATTATTTGTAACACCAATGTCTCTACTTTGTTGCCTGAAAATTCATGACTCTTCACCCTTATCCTTCTCATCAAACATCCACTTCCTCTTCCTCTTCTTCTTTAAAATGAGGATAGAAGTAAATGGTTTTGCTTCTCTCATCACATCAGCGGAACAGTTTGACATTTCTGATTCTAATTCCGAGTTCAGATTGCTAATATATTTTGCTATACATTGATAGTGATATCATCCTTCTGGAATAGTTTATTGACATGTCAATGCTGCCCAATCCCTTATATTAAAAACAGTAGAAGACCATAAACTCAAACTATATATTTTTGGGTAAAGAATTTGCTTCAGGTTTTGCATGAGTTAGGCTGGTTGCAAGGTCATTTAGAGCATTTTGTTTACCCTAGATGGTTATGTATTACAGTTACATCTTCCCTCTTAGCTGACCATCTGGTACTGCTTTGCAATTTGAGGAATAGAGGAACATGGTTTACAAGGACCTTCCATCTACTGGTGGAAGAAGCAAGAAATTATACAGCCAATGAAGCATTTCAAAGCAGGAATCTGCCTCTGGTGACAAGCTAGCAGCATTTGCACCAAAGTTTAACAAATGTGTTCCATACGGTGCTAAATAAGCCATACTATTTACATCTAGGATTTGAGATTGAACTGCTTTTTATATGCCAGCCAATTTTGACCCATTTTCATAAAACTGTCCTCTGCAGCTCTAAATACCTAATCTATAACTTTTTATTTTATCCAAAAATCTCTACTGAGCCAATTCAGTTTCCTCACTAACCATTACATAATCAATTAAAATGTCCACTATATCACTTTTCAGTGATCTTCATATATATAAAAATATCTTCTATATTGCTTTTATTGAGTATGTAACCAAACATAATTATTTTGAAACTTTGATATGACAAATTATGTTCTCTTGGTTTTCTGGCAATAATTTATATAAATTAATTTTTAAATTGAGAAAAGTAGCCCATTTGTTCCTTTTTATGGCAAAAAATGTGTCTACTTAGTTGGGGATGATAGTGAGATACCAACCCTACTGTGTTTAACAATTTGCCACATCTGGAGTTACCAAAGTCTAAGTGTTCATTAGAGCTCCATAATGGACTACCTTGTTTGCTAAATGTATAAAAACATTAAAAACTTCTTTCCTGTATGTTTTTTCCTTTGCTTTTTTGGTGCTGCAGTCAATACACAAACCCATATTTAATTATTTATTTATTTTTTTATTTCTTTATCCTGGCTGGAAATAAGGTCATAAGGCCTTCTCTTCCACTCTACCAGGAAATACATCAAATGCAACACAATACAATGAATAAAGAACAAAAAATACAATTCTATACAACTTAATAAAAATAAATATAGAAAGGTGCAACCAGTATACTGAAATGAAAAGAAAAGAAGACAGTCAGCAAAATTATTTTAAGTGGAATATTCATATAGGTTGAAATGCATGTTAGTCATATTTACAATTGAAATGCACATTACTTGCCAGCACATAAAATATTAGTAACAATGAGTGAAAGTATTGATGTATTTATCATACTAATACAGCAGCAGATTAGGTTTGATTATAAATGTATGCCCTAAATTTCTGTTTGAACAGTATTAATGCTCCGGCAGTTCTTACATCTCCATGTAAGGCATTCCAAAGACAAGCTAAATCTATTGTAAATGATGATGAATAGAAGGTTGTATGATGAGCAGGTGTAGCAAGAAGGAAAGAGTGCCATGAGTGAGTTTCTTGATTATGACAGTCAGAAAGGCATTTGAAGCAAACATTTAGATAGTTTGGAATGTGAGAATGAAGAAGTTGATAGAGAAATGATCAACAATGCAATTCCCTTTTATCACTAAGCTGGAGTGATTTAATTGTTTTGAGTGATGGTGTAACATGATCAAATTGACGAAGATTGCATACAAAGTGTACCCACGTATTCTGAGCCCATTGAAGTCTTGGAGTCAAATTTTCAGTTAGGTTAGTAAAAAGAGAGTCACAATAGTCAAAATGGGGCATCACAAGAGTTTGTATTAATATTTTCTTAATTGAAGTCAGTAGAGTAGTTTTAAAAAATAGACTATTGAGAATACTTTTTTATATACATGAGGAATTTGCATGTTCCAGTTTAAATTTTGATCCATATACACCCCAAAATTCTTTATTGTATTGCGAAATGGTATTTCAGAATTATTTAATGCAATGTGTTGTATGCTATCCAAATTTAGAGTTCCCAACAACTGCTCGTGTCCCATAATAATTGTCTGTGACTTTCCTGGATTCAGCAGTAGTCCATGTTTTAATGACCAAGTCGGCAGTGAATTTAAGTCTTCATTTATAGTCTTAATTGAGTTGTCTAAATCACTAGGGTCCATATGTAAGTACAGCTGTCAGTCATCAGCAAAAAGATGGTGTTTACAATGTACACACAATGTTTACAATTTACTTTCTGCAATGTCATTTATGTAAATAGCAAACAACAAGAGCCTAAGCACTGAACCTTGTGGTACATCAGCTTTCGTTTCTTTCCAATGAGATTGGGGTTTGATCTATACCTACAATAGTTATTTGACACTCAGATAAATAAGATTTGAACCATGTTGTAACACTATTTGACATATTCAAATATTCAAGCTTATACATTAATAAGTCCACATCTATTGCATTAAAAGATCAACTGTCTCCTGTCTGCTGGTTAACGTATGTCCTCAGTAACTTTTAATAATGTAGTATTTGTATTGTGTCCCTGTCTGAGGCCAGACTGATATTTACTTAGAAGGTTGTTTTTGTTGAAGTAGTCTGCAACTTGTCTGTGAATTATCCATTCAAGTGCTTTGGACATGACAGGAAGGACACTAATAGGCCGATAATTATTTGGGGAATTGGGAATTTTGATTGGGGGGGGGACGAGGGCTTGATTTCATAAGTAGGGGAATGTAGAGGTGTATAGTATTATGTTGAGAATGAGTTGCATCATAGTGATGTTAATGTTGTCACATCCTTTGGCTTTAGTAGTAATTCTCAGTAAAGCTTTCTTTAAGTCTAGACCATTAATATAGTTAAAGTGGAATTTTTCATTGCAGGAGGGAGAGGCTTTTTGTTTCAGTTCATTGAGAGTGTCAAATTTGTTTAATAGAATGGTGGCAACATTTGAGGACTGGAAATTAATAACGGGCTAAGTGCCAAATTAAAAACAAGTGAGTTAGACACGAAAAATGGTGGTCAGTGCCATCGCCAACAACCTAGCAAGTGGGCTAACTGCCACAACCATGATCATAGTAGATACAAGGCTCGCCAGAGGCGAGGTATCTGTCAGGCCATTATTGAGGCTGTAATTGGCTATGTCCCAACAAGATTTACAGCTGATTCTTAGCGTAAATTACACCACCACTGTGAATTCTAATCTAATCATTGTGTTTAAACCTGTTGTGATTGTGCCTTTAGTTTATTGTTGTTTGTTTATAACAGCAGATTGTAATGATGGAATAAAACAGTGACACAAGCAAAAACAGAAACAAGGGAGAATCAATTCGGGATGAAAGGAAACATAGAAGTGAAGGGAAACCTTATGTCAACGGTAGAAATGTGATGATGGAAGGAAAAACTAAGGCTAAAGATGCAGTATGTGAAGAGAATTTACTTATATTATGCAATGGTATTGCCTAATATTTGACCATTTTATGGATTGTTAAAAAATTAATCATCAATTCAATTCTGTAGCCTGTATGATCACAGAATCTATGTTTTGTTTTGTTTCAGTTCAGTTGCAAGTGTAACTTTCAGTGTGTTTGTGTCCCACATAAACAAAGAAAAGTTCTGTTTCACAACTTCTATGCCCTCAAAGACAATGGTCATCACTCATGTAAAAAGGTGTCATGGTCAGTATAATGATGCAAAGACAGCAGACAGCAAGCTACGGCTTGTTTTTCATTGCCAAATGGAAAGAGTGATGTGGTACGGGTCTGTAGGAATACTTTTATGCATGTTTTCACAATAACCAAATCAGAACTCTTGTGTCAGCCGAAAAACAAGGTGAAGTAGTATTCACAGAAAAGCTGCAATAAGGCCCAGAAAAGTAAGTTCACAGAAGCAGATGTGAATCTTGTTATTGAGCATGCTAACTCTTTTCCAAGGGTCTTAAGTCATTATGGGAGAAGAAAAAGTAACAAGGAGTATTTGAGTCAACATTTGAATATCAGCAGGCTGCACCGTGCCTTTAAGGAAAAAACATCCAGGCTCCATGATTACATATAAGTTGAGTACACAGTACAGCCTGAATTTCTTTTTATAGAAATAACTGCTAGTGTAAGAAATGCCTAGTATGTGTTGTATACAAACTGCCTATTGAGCACATGGAGGCTGCTATACAAAGCGTACTACCTGTGTACTGAGATGATGAGGCAGAAATAACTTTTGGTTGTAGATCTGTTCTAACATAAGCAGCCACACCACCACCTCTTTTGTTGGCCCTCTCATTATGGAGCAACGCATATCCATTCATTGTAATGTGTGATGATGGAGGAGAGATTTTTTTTTTTTTGGTAGTGTTTAACGCCTGCTTTAACTACTTATGGCACCACAGGCGATGACACTGGTGATACATGAAATGAAGATGGAGCACTGGTTGAATGCGATGGCAGAGAAAACCCACCCCTGCGCAGCTTTTTCCACCACAAATCTCACATGCGGTTGCTTGGGGTTCAACCTGGATTGTCTAGGTGAGAGGCTAGTGGTAACCACTTGACCAAAACACGGCCCACATCTGAAGATGAATTACTTGTTATGATGAGAGTCAGAAATATAATGGAGATTGTAGATTATGTGAACCAAGATATAAATAAAATTCAAGTTGGGCTCGAGACAATGACATTAAAATCAACAAAACAAAGGCAAAATTGTAAGTAATTATAAGAAAGAAAAAAATACATACTGAGCACATAAATACCAACATTAACAAGCTAAAGAACTAAAATATTTTGGAATCTATTTAGAAAAGTAATTTAAATTCAAAGACATATAGATCATGTACAAATTAAAGCAAAGCCTAACACATATGCTCTCTAAATCAGCAAAACTAAACTGGGATATAAGGAATAAAATACTATATACTCTTTATAAAGGAGTAATAGAACCTCTCTTAACTTACGGAACACCAGTATGGCATGAAGCATTTAAGATGTTCAAAAAAAAATTAAAAAAGCTTAAGGAGTACAACATGACAGCTTAGTGCAAATGAACATATCTACAAAAATATGCTTTTTGAGATACAGTTGTTTTTTAAACCACTCAGGATGGCTCTTGCTTAGTGTCAAATGACTGCATGTCTATCTTTTATAATTTCAAAGATATCATTGACCTTATCTACATAATTGGTAAATATGCTTAATATTAAATACATCTATCTCAACTTACAGTTATTTGTTAAGAACTACAGTGCTCCTGGGGTTAGTGTCAAAGAAACATATGTTGAGATACATTTCTTTGCGGCTCACCTTGAATCATCGTAATGTAGATAAGGTTGGTAACCATGCCTGGAGGAACACATCTTAAGGCATTTTGTGGCTGTGTTGCTGCTTGATTGTTAACTAGACAGTGAAAGAATTATTTTAAGGCACTGGTCTATATTAATAGTGCAATGGCTTCTAGACGAGCCCGTTTACTAGTACAATTAGCTTTATCTAAAAGCAAGAATCAAAAATCTGAATGCCCAATTTCATCTCATTCAGATAGTAAACTTGATTTATAAAATGAAGAGCCACCTTGTGATCTGCCGAGATCTTTACTGACAGAAACAACTCATAATGAATGGCAAGTACACCTTTACCAAATTTTCTTTTTATAAAATACTTACTCTGTTTTAAGCAATCATAGTCATTGTGTGTTGATGAAGTAACTATTACAACATCGAAAAGCTTTTACTATAGAAATAATAAAAATATGTTTATTGCAAATTGTAGTGCAAAAGAATATCAAATGTGGTAAAACAAGAATAAATATGCTTAAAATATACATTGGAATTTAAGGTGATACTGTTGTATTTTAGGTATCCACTGAATTTCTGCCATGGCCAGAGATTGAATTACAAAATGAAAAGCTTGCTGCTGTTCTCTCAAACGCTTGAGCTGATGTAATCTGGAGTGCTTCAGCTACAAAAGTAATAGACGGCTTACCAGCAAGTGGTTTTGCCTAATTCAGTAACAAATTTTGTTGCTGTTAGGTGGTTTTGTAAGTAAATCATTGAACAGAGCATTTCATAAAACAATAATAATAATCATAATAATAATCATAATAATAATCATAATAATAACAATAATAATGTCTTAGCGGTAAGTGAATTTACAAAATCTGTGGTGGTTCCTTTGAAATACAAGGCAGTATCAACTGTAATGAATTAGTCCTATTTTCATGTTTTAAATATGAACTGGCAACTGTAACAAAAGTATTATATTTTAGGGTCCTACTGATTTTCTACAATGGCAGGAGAGTGACAGTGAATCACATTCTATTGATGAATATGATGAAGTTAGAGACCCAAAATATCTACAAATTGAAACTGAAAATTCAGCTTCCAATGGAGCTAGTTGTTCTTATTTTTGTACCAAGAGGAAGAGTGATTCCTGGGTATATCCAAACAAAAAGGAAACCACTGGAAAAGTTTATCATACACTCATGCCACTATCAGTTGCTGGTACCTTAGAGCATCCATATCCTCCAAGAAATGAAGGCAAAATTGTGGCGAATAAAGAGTATGGTATGAAAAAAAATCAGAAGTTAACAGTTATGATAGCCGGTTCTAATATGGCCAACAATTTTCTTTATGATATTAATGCGGAAAATGTGCACTATGGAGAAATTCAGATTCCTCTAAACAATGAGAAATTGACTGCAAGTACTAAATATGAAGGTTCAAATTAAAAAAAGGCATAAGGAAACACGAAATAGGATAGCTGTTCCAGAAAACTGGAGAAGCGGCATACAAAAGAGGAAACTACAATCAGGTCAGGAAGTTTGAATGAAAAGCGGTATAATATGAGCACAGAAAACTGTTCAGCTACAAGACTGTTCTCAGAGTCCTTGCAAATGCAGTTTTAACTTTTCTGAGGATGATCTCAGGGCAATCAATAATGTTTTTTGGAGCCTGTCTGAAGTCAATAAGCAATGGCAGTATCTGAATATGCTTGTTAATGAAAATGAAAAACAAAAAGCTGTAACTGGGACACAATGCAGATATTTCATGGAGATAAAGTAGAGGATTTTACCTGGTGAAAAACTAAGATCATTTTCAGGTATGCCAAGCTTTTTCTTGGCTACTTTTAACATCAGAAACTGTTGTGAGAAATATGTTAAAGAAGAAAGACCACTTTGGTGCAGTGGCAGATGATTAGAGAGGAAAATATAAGCCTGCAGTAAAGAGACCTGAAGAAAGCAGGAAGCACACCATAGATCACATTAACTCCTTCACCAGAGCACCATCCCATTATACATGTAAGCAAACAACCAGAGAATATTTGCCCTCAGATCTGAACCTCTGTGTGATATGTACATTCAAAAGAGCGAAACTGACAATGTTCTACCTGAAAAGAAATGGTTCTATCATAATGATTTCCATACTAATTTTAATATTTCATTCCATGTATCAAGGAAAGATAAATATTACACTTATGGTCAATTCAGTGATGAAGAAAAGCTTGGGGTTAAAGAAGCCCACGAAAGGCACATATCCAGAAAAATGGAAAATGTACATTCACAGAATTTGATATGGAGGCTGTGAGGTATTGTCCAGCAGGTAACATTAATGCTTTCTTCTACAAATGAACACTAACTCATATAATCTTCCTGTTTATGATGTGGCAACAAGACAGGCTGAAAACAATATATGGCATGGAGGAATTGCAGGTAGAGGAGCAAATGAAGATGCATCTTGTGTTTACGATCACATGAAAAAGTCTACTTCCAGTAATCAGGAATGAGTGTTTATGTCCGACTCCTGTGGGGGTCAGAATAGAAATTCAATTGTGAGTATGATGTGCCTGTATGCTACCAGTCATTGGCCATTCCTGTCATTAATTCTTCAAACCAAGTAAAAGAAATAGATCATTCTGACATACATGACTTTAAATCAATTCAACTGGGATTTCAAAAAAAAAAACAAATCAGTTGACACTAAAGGCAATACAGCTTGCTTCATGGATATAATGTGGCTTCAATTCAGGAAAAGTGATCCTTATCATGTTTGTTTTAAATATAACCCACCTGAAGAGAGTTTTCATTTCTTTCAAATCAACAGAAGAGAGAGAAGATATTTTTGTATAACCAGTATTGTCCTTAATCATGCATACAATCAGCCATTGAAAATAGCATAAATTGAATGATCTATTGGAATTATGTAAAAATGGCATAATCAAATATCAGTACCAATATTTCTATAATTCTTTGGTTTCAACAGAGGAGCCAGAACAAGAAAAAAGAGAAACTTTAACAGAAGCATAGAAGAAAGTACATTTAGCCAAATAAAGCTTAAAGAACAACATTATAAATAATCATCCAAGTAGGACAAGTTATATTCATTGGTTAATATTGAATGTTGCATACTGAGTATTCCAAATTCACAATAAACATTTATTGTAAAACATCAAGTCTATATTACAAAAGTTGAAACTTGCAATGCATCATTAAAATGTTTGCTCACATTTTGTTAAATTGCAGGTTTAAAAACATGTTAAAAGTATGTTATGGTAGACTTAGTTGACGTATAAGTCATTCCTGAAGTTTGTACATTTCTACTTTTGAATGTACCAATAAAACAATTATTTTTAACTCTTTAATTATTTACAAACTCAACCCTATCTCATTCATGACAATGCATTGTTAGAGTGAAACAAACGTATGTCACCAACCTTTATTTCACTGTTTAAAAGTGTTAATGTGAAACAGTTTGTTTAAAACCTAATGCATATATAATTGATCGAAAAAAAGTGGAGTTTACAATTTCAAAAGATGGAATTATTAAAATTCATTTCAAACATAAAATTGAAGCATGAAAGTAGAAAAAAGTTTTATTTTCGCAATCCTGAAAAGCAGACAGTTTATAGATACATTCTTTTGACACTAACCCATCGAACAGATATTAAATATTAAAATAACTAAAGCATATAGGACATCATTTGATGCTTCCAGCATTATAGCTGGCTTTCAAACTATAGATATTATGTTTGTGGCAAAGTAGAAATATATAGAGACAAATTATGATATACCCATAGATCCAAAAAAACTGGCATCATCCTGCACAAAATAGCACTAACCAAGAAAACATAATATACCCTTTAGATATCAACGCAGATGGGAGAAAATCAAAAGAAAAGGCAAGAGCAGCGGCAACAGTGATATTTCAACATTAAATCATCTTCAGAATCAAACTGAGCAGATAACCATCTGGAATTTCCTATAAGAACTTCACAGAATGGAAGCACTATTGAATGAAGAAAGTGTTGCAGCTGTATACACCTACAATTGGATTGCATTATCTCTATTAATAGAAAACAAAAATCACAATACACTAATAATAATACTCGCAATGCTGCTATAATACTTCAACATTGTTACTGAACCATTCACTTCAGTTGGGTCAGATCCATAATGGTATCTTAGGTAATGAATTTGCTGATGGATTAGCTTCTTCTAAAGGAGAAATAATATATAATAAAATTCCCAAATCCATCATCAAATCGAAAATAAGAATGTCAGGTATCAAGAAATGACAGGCTAGATAGAATAGCACTACAAAAGAAGCAGTGACTAAATCCTTTTTTCTCTCAATTAAGGACAGGCTAAAAATAAAGCTTCCAACAATCCCAGAATTGACATCCATTGTGCCGAGCCATGGAAAACTAAATTGTATTACATCAATCTCCCATAATGGATGACTCTACATGCATATGCAACAAAGGCCAACAGACAGTTAACTATCTAATATACCATTCCATAAACATAGAACACAAGAGATGAAGATTCGTAAAAGAAATTACACTGAATGGAAATACCTGACCTATCAGTAACCAAGAACTAACATTCTGACATTATGAAGTTTTGGCAAATGTGTTAAATCCATGGACATCTAGACAGATATATAAATATAATGTTCTAATTCAGAGTACTAAGTAATCAAAAAAATATATACAGTCAAATGTAGTCATAGAAAACTATATTAAATGACATTCAACTGTAACATGTTTACATTTAACACAAAATGTAAGTATATATTACCATTGGTTGTAATTACCCATGTTATAAAGGATGCGGCAGAAACAATGACCCATTTTAAATTCCCTGCTATTATTGGACCCAGCTTCCTAGAGAGTTTATATAGGTACCAGTGCATAGCACAGTTCAAAGCATTGCCAGTCAGTATGGAGCCTTGGTCAAATGAACACTGCGTTTGCTGTAGAAACATTTTTCAAATGTGGTAACTGTGTTGTACGAACACAGCAATTGTTCTGGCAACAATTTGACATTCATCGGAATGATCAAGTTCCGTCTTGGAGGTCTATTACAAGATGGGTCCAACAGTTCAGAGCAAAAGCATCTGCAACAAACAAGAAGCCCACTGGAAGGCCACGTACAGTTCACACCCTGGAAAACATTGGTAGAGTAACAGCTGCTTTAGAGCAAAGTCCAACGTGATCACTTCGTCGGCATTCGCAAGCTCTTACATCTCAGACAGAAGTGTAAGATGCATATTGCATCTGGATATAAAGTTATAGCTCTACAAGATCCAAGTGGTGCAACAATTATTGCCCAGAGGTCTTCAGGCACGTCAAACATTCTGTACACAGCTTCTGGAGATGATAAACACTCAACCCAACTTTCTCAACAATGTAATGATGTCTGATGAGGTTCATTTTCACTTATCAGGCTAAGTGAACAAACAAAATTTTTGGTACTGGGCACCTATCAATCCTAATCAGATTCACGAAAGACCACTTCATTGCACAAAAGTTACCTTGTGATGTAGTGTGTCTCTCAATGGCATTATTGGTCCATATTTTTTTGAAAATGACGCAGGTGGCACTGTCACAGTAACATCAGGGTGATATGTTGTCGTGTTGCAACAGTTTGTAATGCAGGAAATGCGCCATAAGAATATCCATCTGCAGTTGTTGTGGTTCCAACAGGATGGTGCAACTGCTCATATGACCAGAATATCCATGACAGCCCTACGCAGAATGTTTCCTGAGCATCTGATTTCCTGCTTTGGCAATGTCAACTGGCCACCACGTTCACCCGATTTATCAGCTTGTGATTTATTTCTGTGGGTATTCCTAAAATCCAAAGTGTATGCTAAAAAGCCAACAACTCTTGAAGATTTGAAAAAAAAAAAACATTTGTGCCAAAATCCAGGCCATAACAGGAGACACTCTTCGTAAGGTTATGGAGAATATGCGCATTCGTGCAGAAGAGTGCATCGCCAACAATGGTGGACACCTGAAGGACATAATTTACAAAAAGTGACGTGTACTTAATGCTAGGATGTGTTCTTTCGAACACACTACACTAAGTTTATGTAGATATATTCCTCATGCTTAAATAACATGTTTAAAATGGGTCACTGTTTCTGCCACATCTGTATAATGGGAAACAAATGTAATAACTAATATAGTGAATGTATGTAATGTTATTATTTTAACAGCACATGCAGGCAAATCAAAATAAATAAATACAAGAAAAGGGGAGGGTTGGGAAATTTGTTGGTAAATCAGCCTTTAGTTAAATTTCTTGCATCGCTTGTAGTGTTACTAAGATCAATCTCTGACCTCCCCTGGTGCATTAATCCTGATACCAGGGCTGATCAACAAATAATGAGAGTGATTATTTTCACAGATGCTTATTGCTCCATTTCAGTGTTTACATAATCCTTTTCAAAGTAATCCCTTCTTACTTCAATGCATTTTTTATAGTATATCTACCAGTCCTCCAACACATGATGCAAGCCATTCTTGTCAGGTTCTTGAAAATCACCTCACTTTTCTTGAGCACTGCTTCTCAAATTGAATATGCCAAAACTTTGGCTTTAATAATGGGAATAAAAAATAAATATATATTTTACAGAGTGCAAGATCGGGGCTATAAGATGGATGCCAGAAACTTCATGACTTGATTTGCAACGTGAACCTGCGCATTGTCACGATGAAGTTGTCACCCATTCTAGAAAGTTCTAGTCACTTCTTTTCAATGTACTTCCTCAGTTTAGTCAATACGGACATATAGTATGATGCTGTAGCAGTAGTGTGAGGGGGAAGTGCATGCTCGTAAATCATTCCATGACAATCAAAAAATGTGATCACCATTACTTTCCCTGCAGATAAGTATATTTATTATTCCCTAGTATATTCAGCTAAAATAAACATCCTGCTCAAAATACACAAATAGACTTCTTTTTTCTTTCTTTCTTTCTTTTTTTTTTTTTTTTTAATTTATTGCCCCTTTCAAGTGCTGTGCTTTATAGAATGGATGAATGAATAAATTTGATAAAATGGTGTCCAAATGAGCCCAGAGTCCAAATGAGCTTAAAGTTGCCTGACATTCATCTAATGAGGATAAGTGAAAATTCAGTAACGAAAAAAAAAGAAAATCTTATCCTGAGAAACCACCATTACCAAGATATAAACTTGAGTCCTCTTGCATGGTAAGTGCATGCTAATAAAGGCTGGCCTGAATATGTTTTATCACATAAATTACATACAAAAATTATTTTTGGTTTTTATTGTTATACAGCTTATAGCCAAATTATATGTTACAGGTTTTTGTTGTAAAAAATTTACTTTTCTCATTAACAATTTTGAGGAAGATGTGGCCTTCCTGCCACTGCCTAAACATAGTCCTTGATGCAATAGTGCAGTTCCTACTTAATAATACACAAAATAAGAATTATCATTCATCATATACTTAAATAATGATTTACCTTCTTTATAATGCTTGAAGGACGAAGACTAGCAATCTCTCCCTCTCCATCCCTCTTTCTCTTTTCTAAATTCTGCACCAGAAGATTTCTTTAGACATTTTACAAGTTTAAACTCAACACGGATAGAAACAATCACAAAATGGTAATAACAAACCGATAACAGAAATGATCTAGCAAATATGCATGGCAAATTGTTGTTTACTTGATCCAAGACAATAGGAGCGGTAAACAGCAGTAACAATGACAGGTAACAGTGATAGGAAGTAGCTTCACAAGTCACAACAATGTAGTTTACTTTTGCCAACCTGTTGAGTATTAGAATATATAGCAGGCAATGGTCAGGCCCAAAATCCTTGGCTTATAGTGAAAATAAATATCTTCACAGTTTTGCACCCATGGCACAAGCCACCCCCCCCCTTACATCAATGGTTCAAGTAATGATGTCCTTACTCTAAAGCATTATATCAGTGCTTGTACCAAGTCAATTCAATCTAAGAAGAAAACCACAGGCCTTCCAGAACATTGTCAGGAAGAAGACCTATAATCCCTCGACTGATTCTAGCTGTGACTTAATGGTTACTATGGCAAGTGTGCTCTTGCAGACAGCCTGGCATGTGTCTAGCCTCAGCACCACATCCACGCTTTCACTTTTGTTCCTTGAGAGAAATGCTGATGGCTTAGACAAAGGAACACATACTGTTATTTCACTAGACAACAAGATTCCAAAAAGATTTACTGTAAAAACAATTACTATTACAGAAAAGTATAGACCCGGCCTCCCTTGGCTCTTCAGATCAGCAACCACTGTTAGATAGTAAATTAGTTTTAGTTTATTTCTACATATAAGACTATATATTTAGCCTAAAATCTGAGGTCTAATTCGACGGTGTTATGCATCAACCAGATATATGCCACTTTGTATATTTAGAGCTATGAGCATTTAAATTTTTAGGAACATTTTATATTTTTGCCATGTGGTGTTGGGTTTAATGGACTTAATATTAAGCATGCAACACTGTTGTATATTATGTTTCACAAGGATCAAAGAAGTTAGGTTGCCAAATATTTCAAAATTGGAAAATATTTCAAAATTACAGTTAGCCGAAACACGAATAATGCAGTAGCAGTTACACAACAACTGGTTAAGAGTTGAACGAAGGTGTTTACATGCATTTTGCATATTACTTCTGCATATATTGATATGTATAATGCAGCTAAGCGCCATCTGTGCAATAAAGTATGTATTTTTCTGTCACCTATATTTTCATTAATCAAGAATCTGATATTGTAAGATATTATTTATCGTTAGATTAGATTGTTACCTGAGGTTCATTGGTGACAAGGGAAGCATTTTAAAATAAACCAGACTCTTCATAAAGTACAGTTAATTTTATATTATATATGATTAAATGCTATACAAAAAAACAATATAATGGAAATTTGTTACATTAATCTTATTATAAAACTTTATTTCCTAAACATTAATATATATTACTCTGATATTTGTGTTTAATTGTTCACATTAGTAAAAAAACTGGATAAATAGATAATGACTCATTGATTTATGCCATTTTCCATTATATATATAAAAACTCAGTCCTAAATGATTACTAATAATTTATGCCATGTTCCATTTATATAATATTATATTAAGCCTCATCAGCTTTTAAACTAAAGTCAAGATTTGCACCAAAACCCTCTGTCTTCAAGTGTGTTTGCATCTGTGTGCAGGTTGTCATAAAATTCTTTTGCAGCTAAGGGAATATGGTGCATAATACTTTTTCAGTCATTCAGGTTTGGTTGTGATATGGCTTTACCTTTTGACTACATTTCCAGATTAATAAACAAATCACTGTTAGAGCTGCAACATCTCTTTCTTAGTGACATTTTTTTTTCCATCATTGCTGTTGAAGGATGTTTTCAAAGTAACAGCCCGAGGAATAATCTTAAGAAGCACAATTTCCCTGGTTTAAGCCAACTTATAGAGTTTCCCTCAATATATTTTTTTTCTGTTTACGATTTTCTTTTCCAGACTAGCTGTGCCGAAAATTCTTGTTTTCTATCATGTTTATAAACAGCTTATTTTTTCTGCAGCAGTTTTCATTATGTCTGTGTAGTCAGTCGGAGTATACAGTCTTGGCTGTAGCTTTAAGGCACGTTCAATGTCTCCAAAATCATCGTTACATAGGAAACTATGACCAGGTACAAGAAACTTCATTTTTATTGTTTCCAAGCTTGGATTTGAATTTAATATGGTCTTCAATATTAGGACGATCTTGACATTTCTATTTTGACCTCTGCAAGAATCTGACCATAAATTAAATCCTTTTTTTCTTTCCAATATTTTCATTTATGTGCTTTCAAAGACAGGAACCTATTTCATGTGCACCACATCCTGCCTGGCCTTTTACCCACAAGTAGCAGAATCCTTTATTTGAGGTACCATCATGGATTCCACAGCTGTATGGTCATAGTAAATGTTTACAAAATACATAGTGGGTATTCATGGAAAACGGAGAGTTCTTTGCACATCGAAAGTCAAAATTGCTAAATTTTCTTCCTTACTTGCACGCGATGTCTGATTTCATTTTACTGCGAGCCTCCTCTGTGTTTCTTTGACGAACAGCCAGTTTCATTTGTAGTTCCTTTGGGTTTACATGCTTCTTAACTGCACATTTAAGGAATTGCATACATTACAGGTATCTTTCTTTAGTGGTTTTCAAAATAAATTTAAAGTAGAATATCTTTTTGTAAGTAGATAATGATACTGGTTCTGAATGTTCATTCTTGTATAAATCATACATGACAGGAATAGTGACATGAAATGGAAGGAACTGTGTACTTGTTTGTGCTCTGCAGTAATGAGACTTGAATTTTGGGAAATTGTCTAAATGTCAATTTTAATATCACTCCAGGAGTAAGGAGATTAAAAGGTTTAAGGAAAGGTATTCCACAAAATCAATGTCCTATATGTGGCAGAAATGAAGATAAGGAACACATTTTATTTAAATGTAAAGGGACTAAAATTTGGAGAAAGGAGTATATTAATAAGAAATGGTTTAAAATAGATAGAAATGCAGCAGTAGTTGGAATGTTTCAAAAAGATAGTAAGAAGATTGGACAATTCTTATGCAAAGTGAAAAATAAATGGGTATGGACAGTAAATAGACAAAATGGTGTAATAAAGTAGAATTAATAAACTATTGTAAAATATGAGTATGACCGGTAAAGAGCCAGGGCTGAACACCGGTCATATTCACCTGTATAAAGCTTAGCATAAATAAATAAATAATAATAATAAATATCACTCAATTTGTTTATAGCTGGAGCTTTTCCTCTGTAATCCTGTATTTTCTCTAATAATTTACTGGTCTTCTTTAAGTAACCATCAATCCTGTCTCATGAAATTCTCAGGGTTTAAGTAAAACATTGTTTACACACCTGAACACCTGTTAAATGTATACATGTTTAGTTTCTCCTACTTTCCTCTTTCACTTGCCTTCTCTTTATTTTGCTAACTTTAACTTTACTTGAAATGGCCAGTGCTTTAGCTTCATATGATGCCAAGCTCCAAAAGCTCCAAATCCTTTTTTCTGTTTTCTATATTTACTTTCTCATTACATTGATTTTCTGTGAATTCCCTTGGCTCTACTACTTTACCTCGTTGATTGACATAAGTGTGATTTAGCTGACATCATCTTTTTCTCTTCTCCATACTCTGATCCAGAATTTTTCTTTTTCGCCCCTTTTTAGGCCTCCCCAATTGCTAAGTGCTTAGATAAGTCACATCTGCATCATTACCCATATGCTGTGTAGGTGATACAGATACCATTGGTAGCGAAACTGTAGGTTTTTCATTTGTCTCTGAGGTTGCTTTATTGGTGAGGGCCAAGGTCATGTCTTCAAATGTGCAATGTCTTCCTGGCGCATTACTGTTTGTAAAGTTACAAGGAGAATAGAGTCATTGTCGAATAATTCATGGACAACTGCTGAACTTGAGTTTGAACAACATGATAATGCTGCATTGTGTGTAGATAATGTTGATGGTTGATGTGATGAATAGCAAGACTAAGACTTGGAAATGTGAATATGTTCCCCCAACATGTTTCTGATAAAGAACTTAATATTTTAAATAAATGAGAAGAGATTAAAGCTTAGCTCTTATTATAAACTCAACACTGGTGGCTTTTGTTAAAAAAAATACCTTGAACCAGCACTAACCACACTGTTCCATCACAATTTTCATATAATGCTGTAAATGTTTTAAGTTTGCTATTTTTAAATACCCAGCAATTTACACTCTGAAGGATATCCTCAGATGAACCGATCTTGAAATAATTATATTTTGATTTGTAACTTATGAATAGGAGTTTGTAATAAATTGAATGGGTTTGCATAAACATAAATTAAAGGTTTACTTGCCTGAAATGGATCAGTTATTACAGGCTGCTTAATCACCATGTTCAGCATTTTTTGGGCTGTGCTTGCCATAATGTAAAACCTCTGACACTCTAAGTAATCTGTTTATATCACAGTAAGCTGACATTAACTAGTGCAAGGCAAAGCATATGCTGATTATTGAAATCCTTTTGGTGCCATATCACTTACACATTAGCATCTTTAGAGTGGGAACACAGTGTTTAGCTGATTGATGCATAACTGGAATTGGTGGTTACGGCAATTTATGCACATAGTCGCTTGTTGTGAAATAGGAATGATCCATTTATACAATGATGCTTATGTTTTTCTTATTTATTATAGCCATTATTAATATAATATTGTGCCACATTGTGCGAACATGTAGATTATCCTCACATCACATACATGACATCAAAACATCAATATTAACAAAATTGGTAGATAGCCCATTGATGCATAACAGGTCTAATTATGATAAAGCATACACATAAATCCCTGTAATGTATAATGCAAGCAAATATGGATGAGCTAACTAACCTGTTTTGGGGGCTGGTTGGTGTTGTTCTTCCATTGCTTTCTCAAAGAATTTTGTCTTATCACTTACAGATGTTTTTGGAGTTTCAGTACTTCCAACCTATATGAACATAAAAGAGAACAACAAATTATGGAATACTAAACATGTTAATAGAATCATTTCCAAAGAGGTTAGAGAAAAATGAGATTCTTGAACTGTTATCTGAATAGCAAAGACTACAGTGGCCATAATAAGAAATATTTTTCACAGTATGAAAATAAATTGTTAACCACAGCCGTCTCCTCCTCAAAAAACTAATGATCATTCTCTCTTGTCCTTTTATCTGACAGTCTAGTGGAGCAGGGAAAAGCTATTTTCATTGTATTGTGTATGTAGAAATCTTTACAATTACTTTTAAGTACAAATCATGTTACTGAGGTTCCTTTTATAAGTGTAAGTTATTCATATGTACTTAGAATTAGCAAATGAAAGTACACTTTCCATTATGTTTCCTAAAATAACACTGAGCTACTAAAAAGACTTGTGAGCTAAAGATCAAAATGTTTTCTGTAATTATATTAAACTAGAGCCTAGAACAAGTTGAGATGGCAGTACTAGAGGCTTGCTTTTGGAGAACCTGGGGGTGATTTCTGTTTTATGAATCACTTCATCTTTGTTTATTTTGTGACTTTTCCCAGAATGATAGGCATATTCTAAAATGAGTTATAATCCAAATTAAATTTCCCTGTTCCTCATTTTCCTTCATCTTCAGCGTTGCAAGGACTGGTATTATAGTTGGTGTCGTGTGTACATGCTATGGATGTGGCTAAAGATGGAAATTGTTTCATCCCTGGTATGGAACATTCTGATTGAACATGTCTGTCATTCACCCACATAGGGTGGGGCAAGGAGCATTGAAAGGGCACCCAAGCTCAGAAATGATAGGACACCCTGAATTTGCTGCTATCAAATCATTCTTTGTTCTCTCTCACCTTATTCCTTTCTTCCCGACATTTACACAGTAGGCACAAGAGACCTAGGCTTAGCTGTGATGTTTCAATTCTCCTTAGCTTCAACCCAATGCTAATCCTACACCAGAGGCTTAAATTGTCTTTCACTGCTGTTTTGAAATGATAACAAAATGTATGCTACAAATAAAAATTGTATACCAAATGAAGTGTTACTAAATACCATGTGAAGTCTGGTGTGAAGTTAAAATAGATTATATTAACGAAGAGACATTGAAAACTTAGTGAAGTGATAATAAAAACTGGACAAAATCCCAATAAAGACAGAAAATAAAGCATCACATAAGTTTTATAGCCTAATTCAATATGTCTCTAATGACCCAACTGAATACTGTGCTGAGACTGTCCTGTTTTGACTACTATGAATTATAAATTAAATCTGTGAGCAAAGTTAGTGTTTTAAACAACTGATCCTGATGCTTAATTATTCTTATTGAGACAAACACTGTTACAAGTTAATTATATACTATGATAGCAAAGGTTCAGAAATAAGCTACAGTTATATAAACTTTAATTCAATAATGACAAAAAGAAGACATTACTTCCATCATTAAAATTAACTCTGCTATAAAATGAAACTTGTGAAATAGTTACTCTCTTAGGCTTGTAAAGTGATGTTAAATTTAATACTCATTAAGACCTTTTCTGGAGTTACTTTAAAACCTAAAACCTTGGGCAAGTTATTATATCTTAAGTATGACACGCTACACAATTTTTCACCCACACCAAAGGTATGGCCTTAGACTTTGGGTTAACACTGTAGCAGCACAAGTGACCACCTTGACTAAGAAATCTCTCTTTGTGTATGTGTGTCTCTTCTCCAACACAAAACAAGAACAGATTAAAAAAATTAAACATTTGGATGGAGAGTAAAGATTTATTCTCTACTTTTGATTAGTTCTCTACAAGTGACTATTTACAGCTACCTTTCTATTCATCATACAGATAATACCTGTTTCATTCATTCTTATTTAACCAATAAGTCCTTGGCATAATAATTATTATTTTATATATTATGTAAATACTTTGCAAATATAAGTTCAAGGATAGGGAGAAACCTTAGAAGGAGGGGGAGGATGTACATTAATTTAGAACATATAATATGTTTACTGGTTCATACAATGCTCCAATTTTAGTTAGTGTCTACAAACTATTCTTGCAAACACTTACTTATCTATTTCAAGTTAATTTATATAAATATTTGCAAAAAAAAAAAAAAAAAAAAAAAAAAAAAAAAAAAAAAAAAAAAAATGGTGCAGTCACTTTAAAGTGAAGCCACAATTTTCCTTTGTGCATAGCATACTGTTTTCAGCAACCTTTGTATTTTTCTGCTGCTCAGTCAGCAGTGAGTAAACATTATAGATTAACTTTTATCACTTGTGCTTCCATCACAGCTTGTGTTCTTGCTGTAAAGACAAGTGCTGCATTTCAAAGGTGAAAGTTTGTTAAAGACAAATGTGTTATATGTGATTTACTTAAGAGTGCTATTGTTTTTTTATTAGTCCACTAAAATGTCTGCTGACAAACTCATGCTTCAACTAAGATTTTTATGTATGATACATACATAAAAATGAATCATTTATACAGATATATAGACAATTTCAGCAGAATTTCCTGCTTATCCAATTCCATATAAGACACTGTGAGATCTTTGGTTAATATGTTGAGGAGAATCAAATTGCTAAATGCTAAACCTAAGAACTGAAAACAAAATATATTCTAACTCATGAAAAATTTAAATTGTTACATCATTTGAACGTTCTCCTAATAAGTCTCTAAACCATGTTGCACAGAAATTTCAAAATTAAGTTTATAGGGACTATCCCCACACCAAAGCAGGAACTTTGAGCACTACACAAAAATAACCTATGTGTGTGAATGCAAATTTTATCTGAAAATGTGAGTTACTTACGTGAGCATGAAGAGGATGGACATGTGAGGTGAGTGCTTGCTAAACTAGAAGCAAGGGTGTAGCACTGTAGAGCCCGTATCGGGTGGTTTAACAGGAGGAAAATAAGTAATCCAAATAATAACAGAGAAAATACATTAAGAATGCTAAGCTATTGGATTGTGCTAGTGCTGGCAGTCCTTTTAGCAATAGGAGGCATAGAACTAAACTCAGGACCGTCAATGCATGAAGTGATGGAAATCTTAAAAAATATAGCAGAAGACCTAAAGGACATCAAGCTAAGAGAGAAGAGTAAGGAAGAAAAAATGAAAAGAAACATGGAAAAAATAAAAAGAAACATGTGACAGATGGAACATGAAAAGAATTAGGGGAATGTAAAAGTAAAATTTCTAAATTGGAGAAATTGGGGCATGGCAACAGGAAATTGAATGTAGTGATATTTGGAGTAGAAGAACAAAGAGGAACAAAAACATGGGAAGAAGTGGAAGAAATCATGGAAGCCAAACTTGGCATTAAACTTACAGGTTGGGAAATTGTTGGCTGCTTTAATTTAGGATGATGGGGATGGAAACCAAGACCAATTCTAGTTAAATTAGCAACCATGAATGTCAACTGGAGAATATTAAGCAATACAAGGAAATTGAAAGGCACAAGAATATTTATTGAAAATGACTACAACAAACAGCGAGAAATAAGAAATGAACTATTAAAAGGGTTGAAAATAGCAAGAAATGCAGGAAGAAGAGCCTAATTATGAGGCTTGCAGTTATATATGAATGGAATCCCCAGTCCTCAGCAAAATGCTGTTATTTTCCAAGTCAACAGAGAAGAGGGGGGGGGGGGAGAAGAGGCCTAGGTGCCATGGAGAAGGGAAGCAGCAAGCAACTGGTCACCCAAGGTTATGACGTGACCACCAAGAAAAGTCAGTCGATCTAAACAGCTGATTGACAAAGCGAGAAGTGATGCTTTAGCGACTACAGCTGATTTAGATGTATGGAAAGATGGTGAAGGAACCAGTGTTGAGGGAGCATCCTGACAATCTGAGGCGATGAGAGACTTAAGACATAACAGGAAGGGAGGTAAACCAGGACAAGTGCAAAGCTGCAACAATTTAGGCAAAATAGGATGGATTCGGTATAGGATAGGCCAACCCTGGCAGTTTTATGTTGGAATTAAATAAACTCAGAAGTTTGAGGCAAGTGAAGTAGTTCAAGTATAACAGTTGGAATAGTGACACTCATCCCACTTAAATGAAATTTTTTCAAAACATATGTTTAAAGGGCGTTTGCCCTCTTCTTCAGTTGAGGTCCGACTAATGGCTGAAATTTGTGCTCTGTGGTTTGTTATGGTGGAGACATCTGGTGTTCTCAGTAGAAGTTCATAATCATGTGGTGGTATTTCAAAATTCATCAGTTGGTCTATGTGTTGTGTAATGAGAATATTCTCCCAAACTGTGAGTGCTGCCAGTTGTTTACAGGTTTCAACATCTTTATGTCATTTTCTATTTCGTGATGTGATGTCCAAAAATGGTGTGCTACTGCCGATTTGTCTGTCTGTTTCTGTTTGATATGTCTGAAATGTTCTTTTAACCTTGTTTCCATCTTCTTTTTGTTTGTCCAATGTAACATAATTTACAGTCCTTGCAGTCAATTCTGTAGATGAGTGATCTCTGATTTGTAAGTATGGGGTCCTTAATATCTGTTTTCAATGTATTTTTTATGTTGCATTGGTTACTTGAAGCTAAGCTTATATTGTATTTCTTGAACATTTTTTTTTAATTTTCTATCTGCTGTTGGGTGATAACTGAATTTTTTATACATAACTTTTGGTTTTTGTATGGACAGAGTGGTGATTTGTTTTAAGGTTAATTTCTCCTTATGTTTTTCTATTTTTTGGTCAATGATGTCAGGGTTAAAACCAACTAATAAAACATCTAGAACATTACAAAGTTTCAAACAATGAGTTATTGGTCTCATTTGATGTGAAATTATTGTTCACCAGCATTCCAATCGAAAAGTTACTTGAAACCTTCAAAGCATGGCTGACAGACATAGGCTTAAATAAGAAAGAAATAGAAGACTTCCATACTTTGACAGAACTACGCATCAAAATTATTTTCAATTCAATGGCAGATTTTACAGACAATCATCAGGCTTAGCAATTGGTAACCCACTTTCACCCTTTTTAGCAAATCTGTACATGGGACGACTTGAAGTGCACATAACCTCCAGTTTTCCGAATGTGTTCAAAAAATGGTTTAGATATGTTGATGATGTTTTTGCGGTGGTCCCCAAAAAATTAGCAGAAGACTCTTTGAAATTATTAAACCTACAGGACAGGCATATACAATTCACAATGGAAACATAAAAAGACCAAATTCTACCATACCTAGACCTCAAACTAACACAGAAAGAAAAAAAGATCACTTATGGCATCTACAGGAAGACCACTCTTACAGACAATTACATAAAACAAAATAGTTTCAACCCAGAACTTCACAAACAGGCAGTCTTCAGCAGCTCAGTACACAGACTCCTCAGCATCCCACTTGACGCAGAAGAGTACAACACAGAATACCTCCAATTAAAACACATAGCCTCAGCCAATGGTTTTAAGCCTGACATCATTGACCAAAAAGATTGAAAAACATAAGGAGAAATTAACCTTAAAACAGATCACCACTCTGTCCACACAAAAACCAAAAGTTATACATAAAAAATTCACTTTTCACCCAACAGCAGATAGAAAATTCAAAAAGAAATTTCAAGAAATACAATATATGTTTAGCTTCAAGTAACAAATGCAACATAAAAAATGCACTGAAAACAGACATTAAGGACCCCATACTTACAAATCAGGCATCTACAGAATTGACTGCAAGGACTGTAAATTATGTTACATTGGACAAACAAAAAGAAGATTGGAAACAAGGTTAAAAGAACATTTCAGACATATCAAACAGAAACAGACAGACAAATCGGCAGTAGCACACCATTTTTGGGCATCACATCACGAAATAGAAAATGATATAAAGTTGCTAAAACCTGTAAACAACCCGGCAGCACTCACAGTTTATGGGAATATTCTCATTACACCACACATAGACCAACTGATGAATTTTGAAATACCACCACATGATTATGAACTTCTACTGAGAACACCAGATGGCTCCACCATAACAGACCACAGAGCACAAATTCCAGCCATTAGTTGGACCTCAACTGAAGAAGAGGGCAAACGCCCTTGAAACATATGTTTTGAAAAAAATTTCATTGAAGGAGGTGAGTGTCACTATTTCGACTCATTTTCAACTGTTATGTTGGAATGTTGAAGGGCTAATAGACAAAACACACAAAGGTGAATTAACTCAAGTATTGAAGTGGGGGTGATGTGATTGCAGTGGTGAAAACATGGGTAACAAAAAAGCAAGTAATACGTATGGAGGGTTACAACTATTTTGGAAAAAATGGAGTGAAAAACAAAATGTAAAATAGGGTCTCAGGGGGAATAGGAGTTGTTATCAGAAAGGAAAGAAATTTTGGAGTAAAGGAAATAAAGGCTATAGGTGCTGAGGAAGTGATGTGGGTTGTGTTACAAAGTGTGTAAAGAAAGTGCAAACACTTAGGTTTGGGTCTGCTATATAATCCACCAGGGATGTTAGATTTTATGATGCAAGATTTTATAGTAAGTTAGAGCAGGCATATTCAACCTGGGGTAAGCATACCCTCAGGGGTACACAAAGACTTCTTAGGGGTACATATAATATATTTCCAGAATGATCACAAAGTATGAAAAATATTTCAAACAGAGAGATTTGAACTGCCCTACCAGTATACCCATCAATAACAACGTACAGCTGCACTCGCTAATAATTTGTGTTGTTTGTTTCAAATGCCAACAAAAGTAACAGTGTCAGAGAATGTACATTAGTTAACTGTTAATCTACCAACAGTTCAGTACTCAGTATATTTTCGCAACTATTAGGTGCAGGTTCATTTTCTTTACTCAAAGTTTCACATCTCATTCTTTATGTTTGTGAACTGTTGAATGTCTTTATTGTGATAGTCCACTATTTTAACTTTTGTTGTAGGATGGATAAATTCATTATAAGAGGAAAACGTAAACTCAGTGAAACATGTGATAGGATCGATAATGTTGAACCACCACAAGTGAAAAGTGTGACAATATTTGTTCCACCACAGGACATTCGGGAAAATAGTGTTGAAGTTGAACCATCTATGAGCAAGTTGAAAAACCCGAGAAACTTGAAATACAGATATTACAGTGAACCTTACACTAAATATGGATTCGTGTCAAATATGTGTGATCCAGCTCTTCCCCACTGCATTATTTGCAACCAAACTCTGAGAAGTAGGGATGGTTTCATAGAATTTGGTAACCAATTACGGCGAATGTAAAGACAAGTCAGTCAAATTTTTCTGGTGCAAAGCAGAAAATCTGAATAAAAGTTCAAACGTGATACACAGTTTTACAAAATCAACTAAGGTGGCGCTGGAGACATCGTATTAGTTAGTTTGCTAGTTGCAAAAAATAAATCACCTCATACTGCAGTTGAATCTCTTATCATTCCTGGTTCTTTGATTATAGCAGATAAAATGTTACACAAAGATTCTGCTAAAGTAATCAAAACAATTCTGAATTCTGACACAAGTATAGGGTGTAGAATTCATGATATGGCACAAGATATTGATGACTAAATAGTAGAAAGTATTATAATAGACAAATGATTTGACATTCAAATCAATGAATCAGTAGGTGTTTCTGATGGTGATGATGATGGTGTTTAAGGGCGTTCAACTGCCGAGGTCATAAGCGCCCTTATGATTAAAACTTGGCAATAGCCAGTAAGAAAATACCAAACAAAAAAGTAAACACAAATAAAAGAGCTAACACAGTTGAAACGGAAGTAACAGAAATGTCCAGCCCTCTAACCAGAGCTGGATATAAAACTCCATCTAAAATCAACACATTAAAACCAAAAGAGTTTAAAAAACCGCTATCACACTAAAACGTCAAGGTAAAAGAAAGTTTTGCTAAAAATTTAAAAACCCTGTCCACTGCTCTTGGGTCATCTGCCAGGACCTCAGCAAGAGAGGCCGGCATGCCCATAGATGACCGAATGTGTGCCAGGTGACCACACTCCAGCAACACATGACGAACTGTCTGTGCCTCCCCACAGAGCGCACAGACAGGAGCAGGTTCACGTTTAAAAAGGTAACTGTGAGTAAAAATACAGTGGCCAATTCTTAGCCGAGCTAGTACTACCTCCTCCCGGCGGAATAAACGAGAGGAGGTTACCCAGTTGACAGGGAGGTCCTTCACCTCTCGCAGCTTATTACCACGGAGAGCCGACCACTCCGCATGCCAAGTCGAAAAAACGGCTCTCCGTACAGCCACTCTAAAATCTTCTGCTGTTGAATGGGTAATCGTAACACTGGGCGCTGTGACTGCCGATTTCGCTGCCAAATCCGCCGTGTCATTCCCTGGCAAGCCAACGTGTCCAGGAATCCATGAGCACTCCACATTAAAACCAGAAGCGTGCAAAATGTGGAGAACGTCCTGGATGCGCTGCACCAAAGGATGGTAATTGTACAGCTCACGAATGCTCTGAAGGGCACTAAGGGAATCACTAAGAATAAGGCAGTCACCTAATTTTCGACGTCGAATATACAGAAGGGCTTGATAAATAGCATATAGCTCGGCAGAATATATAGATGTGCAACTAGGCAAACCGTAAGTAGAAGTTGCGGTGCCAGTTACAAAGGCACATCCAACACCGTCGGGGCTCTTACTACCATCGGTGTAAATACAAATACGGCCACTGTATTTGGATAAAAATTCTAAAAAGCAACGACGAATACTATCAAGAGGCGTAACAGATTTCCCGTAGAGCGTCATCCCGAGATCGACATGGGAGGTAGCGCGTAACCAAGGGGGGTGTATACTCTCTCCCTTGGATAACAGCCGAGGAATGTCAACATGGTGCTGGCGTAGAAGCTCACAGAAACGAAAACCTGCTGGCCTGGGGCTCAGAGAGCGGAGGCAGTATCGCTCGTGCAGCTCAGGGGAGAAAAACGCGTGATAAGTTGAATGCCCAGGCATACACTTCAGCCCACAGCCATAATTAGCAAGCAGGACATCACGCCGACAACGCAGAGGAGGTTCTCCCGATTCGGCGTAGAGGCTAACAACTGGGCTCGTTGGAAAAGCTCCAACGGCCACACGGATGCCCTGGTTATGGACTGTGTCTAACCTTCTGAGCACTGAAGGTCGAGCTGAAGAATACACAATGCTGCCATAGTCCAACTTCGAACGAATCACAGCACGATAAAGACGGAGCAATGTCGTCCGATCCGCACCCCAAGACTTGCCACTTAGTATCCGTAAAGGATTTAGAGAACGGTCACATCGTGCTCTAAGCTGTGCTATTTGTGGTGCCCAACAAAGTTTCCGATCGAAGATCAAACCAAGGAATCTCGCCTCGTCTGCGAAAGGAAGTAAATCTGGCCCGAGTCGAAGAGACGGCGGCATATGCCACTTACGGCGCCAGAAGTTAACGCAGACTGTCTTCTCGGCGGAGAAACGAAAACCGTGTTTCGAGCTCCATGCATAGAGATTGTCCAAACACCGCTGGAGACGGCGTTCCAAAAACGGTGTACGCTGAGAAGTACAGAAGATGGCAAAGTCGTCCACGAATAAACAGGAAGAGACACCTTGAGGCACACATAGTGATATGGAATTTATCGCAATAGCAAATAGAGTCACGCTGAGTACCGAGCCCTGCGGCACTCCGTTCTCTTGAATAAAATGGTTAGAAAAAACCGAACCCACCCTCACTCGAAAAACGCGGTCCCGCATAAACTCCTGAATGACCAACGGTAGGCGTCCACGTATGTTCCAGTTGTGCAGAGAACGCAATATTCCCGCCCGCCAACACGTGTCGTAGGCCTTCTCGAGGTCAAAAAATATCCCAACTGTGGGGCTGTTCTTAAGAAACCCGTCCATAATCTGAGTTGACAGAGAGACAAGGTGGTCAGCAGTTGAACGTCGTCGTCGAAAGCCACACTGGATGTTCGTCAGAAGATTGTGGGATTCCAGCCACCACACCAACCGTCCATTGATCATGCGTTCCATCACCTTGCAAACGCAACTGGTGAGGGAAATAGGACGGTAACTGGAAGGAAGATGGCGGTCCTTTCCAGGTTTAAGAATGGGTATGATGGTGGCCTCCCGCCACTTGTCTGGAAAAATGCCATCAACCCAGACACGATTATAGACCTCGAGTAGGAAATCTTTGCCATCAGGAGAGAGATGTTGCAACATTTGGACGTGGATACCATCTGGACCTGGTGCTGAGTGTCGTGAAGAGGAGAGTGCATTGTCTAGCTCTGCCAGGGTGAAAAGGCGATTATAATCCTCAAGGTTGCCAGAAAGAAACGAGAATTCTTGAGATTCCACCTGGTTCTTAACTGTAAGAAACTCAGGGGAATAGTTGCCTGAGCTAGACACCTGAGCGAAAGCACTGCCTAAAGTATTCGCCACGTCAAATGTATCAACAACAGCTCCGGTAGGTGTTTTGAGACCGGCGATGGGCATATGGTTCGGTTTCCCAGCCACACGTCTTAACTTATCCCATACGACAGAGGAAGGTGTATGTCGATTAAAGGAACCCACGAATTTATTCCATGACATCTTTTTGCTATCCTTAATAACCCGCCTAGAATGTGCACGCATCCGTTTATAGTGTATCAGGTTATCCAGTGTAGGAAAACGCTGGAAAACCCGTAGAGCTCGTCTGCGAGCGCGAATAGCATCCCGACAGTCAGCGGTCCACCAAGGTACCGGAAATCGACGGCTGTAGCCAGTCGAACGCGGAATGGATTGCTCAGCAGCAGAAAGAATGGTCCCTGTAAGATGTTCGACCAAGTGGTTCACAGAGTCGTGCTCTTCGTAGCTAAATTTAGCCAAGTGGGAGTACAGTTCCCAGCTGGCGTGGTCTAGGCGCCAACTAGGTAAACGGGTGGAACATACAACGGGTGTCAAGACACTAATACGACAAGGAAAGTGGTCACTAGAATGCAAATCCGAGATGATATTCCAGCATAAGGTGACTGCCAGCTGAGGGGAACAAATTGCAATGTCAATGTGTGAAAAACTATGAAATGCGTCAGATAGAAAGGTGGGCTCTCCGGTGTTCAAGAGAGCAAGATTCTGACTATCCAAGAAGTCCTTAAGTAGCGTACCTCTCGCACAAGCCCGAGGAGAGCCCCAAAGAGGGTGATGGGCATTCACGTCGCCTACCAATAAAAAGGGTGGTGGCAACTGGGAAATGAGGTGTTCTAAGTCGCTGTGCGAGAGGTCCGCAGATGGAGGCAAATAGATACTGCAAATGGTGAATGAAGCGGAGGGTAGCTTAATGCTGACAGCAACGGACTGGATTGCAGATTGTATGGGTACGGAGTTGGCAAAAATATCATCTCGAATAAGCATCATAGTGCCCCCATGTGCCGGGACACCGTCCTCCGGGGATAAATCACATCGTACGGAGGAGTACTGCCTGATGGTAACGGTGTCCTGTGGACGGAGCTTCGTCTCTTGTAAACATACAGCCAAGGGTTCATGCTGGCGCAGCAACAAGTCAAGCTCTGGTCGATGTGGTCGAATTCCGCGTATGTTCCAATGGAGGATAGCCATTGAGTATATTATGGGATAAGTTTCAAATCGAAAGACGCTTCTGCAGATTGGGATTAGCTGGTCGGTTCAATTTGTTCTTCTTAGGCGTTGGGCTAGTACTATTTTCAGGAGCACGATCCTGCCGTTTCCGCACTGTCCCTCTGGCAGTGGCGGCAGAATCCTCCTGGGCCATCTCCTCCACAAGGGAGGTCCCTTTTTCAAGAGCAGTTTTAGGTCCAAGTAGTTCGAACCGATTGGATGTGCTGATTGGCGAAGACGGCCGTCGCCGATTCACGCCCTCCTCCCCAGATGACCCTTCAGAGGAGGATACACGTGTGGAGTTGCGTGAACTTTTCTTACCTTTAGATGACTTGGTAATAGATTGCACATTCTCTTTCAAGAAGTCTTGTCGTACATACTTGGTCTTAAACTGTTTTTCCGGGGCAGAAGACGTCGTGAATTTACCAACTTTAGTTCCAGAGGTCGAGGCTTTCGGTGACAACTGTGCAGGACTATTCTGTAAGCTAGCGGATTTGGCAGATGTTGATACCAACTTGGGTGTAGGTGCCGAAGGCTTTGGCAGCGCTTGGGCTAAAATAACCTTTTCCGCAATTGTAGCCCCGTTCATATCGCCGGTCTGTGTTGCGATTTCCCGACGCGGTACCGGTTTAGCTGCAACTGAGCTATAGGTACCGGACCTCGGGGCAGAGGGTTGGCGGAGTCGCAGGAGCTTCCGGGCTTCCAAGAAGGACACCTTCTCTTTCACCCGTATCTCCTGGATCGCTCGTTCCTCTGCAAAACGGGGGCAGTCTCGGGAACTAGATGGGTGTTCCCCGTTACAGTTCACACACGATGGAGCTGAAGCACAGGCCCCATCGTGGGAGATGTCACCGCAGTGGACGCAGATGGACTTGCCGGTACACAAGTCACTAGTGTGACCAAAACGTTGGCATTTAAAGCACCTCAGCGGATTGGGTATATAAGGCCTAACTTCGATGGCTTCATACCCTGCTCTAATCTTTTGAGGCAGATCAACCCGATCAAAAGTAAGAAACAGGGTACGAGTAGGCAGGAATTCACCGTTGATCTTACGTTGTACCCGATAAACAGCTGAGACACCCTGAGTCGCTAGATTTTCTTGGATCTCCTCAATAGACAAACCGTCCAACGCGCGGGTTGTTACTACACCGCGGGAGGAGTTCAGCGACTTGTGCACCTCGACCTTCACTGGATAGCTGGCTAACATGGTGGCTTTGAGTATCCTTGCAGCTTGCGAGGCGGAGTTGGCTTCGACAAGAAGTGTACCATTGCGAGCTCGAACGCAGGATTTAACAGGACCAGCAATGGCATCGAGACCCTTTTGGATAGTAAAAGGGCTCACCGTCAGGAACTTCTTACCTTCCTCTGTCCTATGAATAACCAAGTAGCGAGGACCACATGACTCGACTACTTCCTTTCCAACGTCTTTATTTGAAATCAGTGGTTTAAGTTCTGGTGCCATAAAAAAAAAATTGTATAAATTCATCCCCCAGTGCTCCCCACCCACCACGGAGCCCAACTAGGGGTCACCCCACTGGGGTGACAGGGCTACACAGGGGATATAGCGGGCTCGCCGTCCCACTCACCCTGGAGTTCGGTGTAATACCTATTCCTGGCCGATTGACTAGGGGTGGGTTAGTCCCTAGCCTCCCGTTTAGGCAAATCAGAAACCAAAGCGGTGTATTAGGCTGCGCACCCTCCCCAGTTACTGAAAGACAGAAGCCCAGGCTCAGGTACGCAACCCTCAACCAACCAGGATATTCCTCTTCACCGACACGGGTCTCCACGCACGGCCTACACGTGGGTGGGCATTTTGACCTTCTGGCTCCCTCACCACTCTGAGGTTGCCCACAGAGGGAGTCAAGGTGGCTCGGGACCCCGGGTGCGCCTAACCCGTACCTACCGTAGTAGGCCCCTGGGGTGGATGTTTCTGATGATGAGCTACTTATACATATTTGGTATTCTGATGTTAAAAAGAGTGCTATTGCTGATGACATTCTAGGATGTAAAGTATTACCAAAACATACATGGGGGGAGGATGTTTTTAAAATTCTTGAGAATTTTATAAGATTAAAATTAAATTTGTCATGGGGCTGATGTGTAAGTTTGTCCACAGATGGTGCAGCTTCATTGACAGGTAAAAAAAAAAACAGTCTTATTGCTCATATTTGCGAAACTAATCCTAAAATAATTTGGCAACATTGCATTATACACAGAGAAAATTTGGTAGTGAAAAAAATAACTCCTGATTTGCGCAAAACATTGAGCACTGCTATAAAAGAAGTCAATTTAATAAAGTCACATGCACTGAAGTCTTGTCCATTCAAAATAATGTGTGAGGAGATGGAAGCTATGCACAATCCATTGCTTTTGCAACTGAGGTGTGCTGGTTGTCATGAGGACACGTATTGAACTTTTTTTTGAACTGAAAAATTAGATAAAATGTTTCCTTACAAATTAAAATCCGATCTGGTGAAGCATTTTGAGGATGAAGAGTAGATTTGCCAATTACTTTATTTGATGGAAATATTCAACAAATTTAATGAGCTTAATCTTCAACTCCAAAGTTTGACAGAAACATTTTTAAAGTTCATGAGAAAATAAAGAGATTTTATAAGATATATTTTTGATTGATTGCATTAATAAATGAAATATTGCAGTTTTTCCAACTCTTTTGGAACATAGTGGACAAAATGAAGTTAGTATTCCTGATGGAATTTTGAAAATAATCAAATTCCATCCACAAAATCTCAGGTTATAGCTTTTAAAATACTTGCCAGAAATTGAGAAAGAAATTGGCAGTCCACCGAAAATAAAATTTGAAAACATGTCAATTTGTGTTTCTGGTGTTGCACATGCAAAGAATACATTGAACTTAGTGTCTATGCTATTACATGCCTTCTTCTATTCCCCTCAACTTATCTATGTCAGCACGGTTTCTCTGCATTGACAGCAATCAAAACGAAACAAAGAAATCACTTGAATTTAGATTGATAATAGCACTAACGAAGATTCGGCCATGAATAGAGGAACTGGTATCCAGAAAACAAGCTCAACCATCTCATTAACAGGTCAGCAACATATATAACTTCATACAATTTTGTGTCTATTGCTATCTGCAACATATGGTTATGTATAATTTGAATTAGGGAAAACCCTAGGGCTAGGCCTAGGGGTACAGACTGGAATGGAAAATTGTCAGTGGGGGTATGCGGAGAAAAAAGGTTGAATACCACTGAATTATAGAACAACATGGAAGTTTTGTGTTAGAAGTGTAACTTGGATTTCCCAATAATAGGGGACTTAAATGCAAGGATTGGGGAAGAACAATTGAATTTAGTTGATTTAGATGAGTGCCAAATAAAAGAAAATAGCTATATAAAGAGGCATAGCAAAGATAAAATAAAGAATAAAGAAGGGAAAAAGATAATAGAATTTGTGAAGTTAATAATCTATTAATGTTTAATGGGGAGAAAGTATAATCAATTATATGTTATATTCTAGGAGTTTAGATAGTGATCTCATAGTTCTACAAAGGGTATTGAATAGTTACCATTTCCCATTAAGAGCAATTTTCAAAACAATGGGAGAACTAGAGCAGGAAGAAGATAATTAGGAAGATAAAACAGATGGCCTACAGAGGAGAGAGAATTATTTATTTGGAATATAAATTCAAGAAGAGGAAAAATAATCTCAAGGTGAGATTATACAACTAATTCAGGAGGGAAAAGTCGAAGAAGCAATGGTATACCCAGAATGGGAAGTGAAGCTAGCAGGCATATTAGAAATCAAGGGGAAAAATAAAAAAAGGATGGTATGATGGGAGTTACATTGCAGCAATAAAAAAAGTAGAAAGAGAGTCTGGGAGTCAGAAACAATCAGAAGAACAGGTCAAAAAGGGCAATATTCTACTAGAGAGGTGGGGCTATAAATGTTTAATTAAAGAGAAAAAGAAAGAGTGGTCTGATAATGTTGGGCAAGAGATCTATGAGGCAGCAAAGGATGATAGCAAAATGATACGGGAGCTGGTAAAAAAAGTATTGAAGACTAGGGTTTTGCAGAATAAATTGGTCCTAAGAAATGGAAGGAATATTTCAAGAAACTATTTGGTGGATGTAATGTGCTAATACAGACAAAAGTACTAGGGGAGTTACATAATTGTGACAAAACATCAGACCGGTAAATGTTGGAAAATGAGAATTAAAAAGCAAAAAAGCTAATGGAATAGATGGAATACCAGGAGAATTTTGGAGGGTGTGTATGAAAATAACGAAAAAAGAGCAATGTTAGGAAAACTGTTCAGTGTGCTTCTTGAGGGAGGAAGGTTTCCACAAAACTGGAAAAGGGGAGTGATACTGCCAATTTTTAAAGGGAAAGGTGAGGTGAATAATCCAAGTAACTACAGAGGCATTAGTCTATTATTAGTGATAAGGTGTTTACAGGGGTACTAGCAAAGGGTCTACAAGAACGGGCAGGAGAAAGAAGGTAAATTATCTGATCTACAAGGGGAGTTTAGAAAAGGAAAGTTGACAACTGACAATGTTTTTATAATAAGAACAATGATAGATAAATGTCTAAGTAAGAAAAGAGGTAAGATATATTTATTTTTCGCTGATCTAGAAAAAGTCTTCAATACTATACAAAGGGATGCATTTTGAATAAGTTGAGAATGAAGGGAGTGAGCGAGAAATTCATATACCTATTAGAGAGGTTGAGCTTGGATAAAAAATCCTGCATTAGGCTTGTCAATAAAAAGGTAACAAATTGAATACCAAATGCAAATTAAGTACCATTTTATTTAATTTGTTTACTGATGACTTACTCCCCGAAATAGCAAAAGAAAATGCACATTGCCCAGCAATCAAAAATAAAGTTATTCCAGGTTTGCTCTTTGCAGATAATCTAGTAGCAGCAGCAATTACAAGTGGAGGTTTAAACAACGCAATAGAATCAATAGAGAAATACTGCAATAAATGAGTTTAAAATCAAATAAAAGTAGATAAAATTTATGGTTTGTAAAATTGGGAATAAGCTCAGCAGAGAAGAGTGATGGTGGTTAGAGGGGAGTGAATTTGCAGTTGTAAACAAGTTTGATTTCTTAAGAGAAAGGCTATATAACAATTGAAAATGGACAGAGCAAAGGAAAAATGTGCTAGGTATGGGGCAGTTAGCTATTAATAGCATAGAACATGCTTAAAGAAGATACCAAATATGAGAGTAAACTGGCTAGAGAGAATATATAATGATGAAATCAAGAATGATGCATGGAATAGAGATTTGGGGGACTGAAAAAGGGTGGGAGTGTATAGATCAAATTCATAGGTCCTTCTGCAAAATATTGGTATTATCAAGAATAGCTCCAAATTGAGTAGCATTAGTTGAATTGGGGAGAGCTGGGAGGAAGGGAGCAGTAATTAAAAGGGTAGTGAAATACTGCACAAGATCCAAGCACTAAAGGAAGGAAATATTCTCAAAGTCTGTTAGGACACAAGTATTAGCAAAATGGGAAAGAAATTGGTTATGTCAATTAAATGAAATTGTAAGAGAAGTTGGATTGGGCAAGCAACACAATCAACAGAAAATAGGAGACAAAAATTATGGAATAAAGTGAAAGCAAGGTTAGAAGATATAGGAAAAAAAGAAATAATAGGTAGCTTAAGGGATAAGAGCACTTTAATATTATATAGAAATGTTAAGAAAGGATGGGGAAGAGAAAAATATATCGATGCATGTGGAAAAAGAGAGAGAGAGGGTCTAGCATGGGCAATAACAAGAACAATGTTACCAAAAGGTCTAAAAGTCGATAAAGATTTATGTCCACTATGTGGCAATGTAGATAATAATTTACACCATATAATTGACTGCAAAGAAACAGAAATATAGAGAAAAAATATGGAATAAAAATTGGGAAAACTTATCAGTATACTTTAAACTTTTTGGAAACAACAAGGAAGAATTTATGAAACAACTAGGTAATTATACAGGGAAGGTAAGGGAGAAATGGGAGAGGGAAATTGCCAAACAAAGAAAGGATCTTAATAACAAAAACTGATAAGGTTGCAAGTATAAAAGAAATAAATAGATTAAGTTACTAAGGTATAAAAAATGAATAAATAGAGGGAATGGTACATATGCATAAATAACCAGGGTGTTAACTGTATATGATACCAAATTCAGTAGCTCCAGGAAAGAAATTATCTACTATGAAGTTTGTAACTGAAAAAATGAAATAAATTATCTATCTTCAGGAATGTATTCATGCATACGGAAACCATCTTTAATACCATTATAATTAAGTTAGTACTTATTATAATGTATGTTACTATTACTTGTGAGTAAGCAACATGGGAGGTATGGGATAGAAAAGCCCCCAGAGTATACAGAGCACACCTATGTGTGATAAATGGCCTCACCATAAAACCACCACATTCAAACTTCATTACACATTTCATTTTATGTAGCACTGTCAATCAATGAAAGGCTTTAACCATTTTAATTTAATCAATTAATGAATAGATTAACCAAGTTTTGTTCAAGCTGGAAAAAATATATCAAAATACGCCATCATTGTTTAATTTTATGTATGTTTCTTGATAGTAAAAAATATAGCTGCATGTATGTGTTCTTTATATTACAAAAATACTGTTTTAGATAACTACTAATGGAACCAGAAAAATATAGCAAACTATACACAGAGATCAGCAAACACAGGATTAATACACAGACTGGTAAGTCTACTGCGAGTTGTATTGAGGAGTCGAAACAGGAGACTTCAACATACACAGAAGTGTTGTTGCTTCTTTCTTGACTATTGTTTATTATACTGTTAGGAAACATTTCCACATGATTCAGACTCATTTTAACCACTCTGGAAGTAAAAACATGTGTGAGGAAGGTAGTACACAAGCATTTAGTCACATTTTCAAAAGAGAGCCACACTTAAGGCTTCTACCATGTGTGTCTACCATAAAGAAAAAATAAAATAGCACTTTTTTAGACTTTTGCACTATGTTTTGCATTACTATAATAAATATTATAACTACCAGTCTATTAATTTTAATAGACTCGATTAACCAAATAATTATACCTGACCGATTAATCCTACGATAGAAATTGTTTAAGCGATTAAATCCTACAATCCCATTTACACTAAATCACACAACCCTAATACAAAGAGAATAATAATAGTCAAATGTTTAACTGGTTGCTGTATTTGGCCTTAAAACTCCATACTCTTTCCATGATTTTGTGAGAACAGAATAACCACAGCACTTTAAAAAGTGACAAACTATTGAAAAACCGAAACCAAACTAATGGATATCTCTGAAACAGTTTGCACATGCACGTACACATGCACACATGTAAACAAACACAGATGAACCTTGTTCTAAAATGCCTTTTGTTTTAAATCCAGTGTGCTTCAAATTATTTATTTTTTTCGTGATATTAAATATCAAATTATTTTTGGGAGGAATACAATTCCTACCTAAACTTACCCACTATATGTATGTGGCAGGGAAAATAAACTGTAACACAAAATCTCTTTCAGGTAAATAATATGCTGACAGATGTACAATAGGCGGTATATAGGCTGTTTTGAAACAACACTGGAAGAATATGTCTGTTTTACAGTTTATACTTAGTAATCTGTAATTTGTTGTCGCAACTTTGAAACTCTTTTGGACATGTTTTTACGTAACATTTGGAAATTGTATCATTGGAGATTGGGAATTGTACGAAGTACTTGTGTGATGCCCATACACTCACGGCCCAAAGAGTATTCTTGGCAAGTATGTGTCATGAAAACAAACAGATTCCCCCTTGTTTGTTATCATCACCTATTCTAACTTTCAGGTCATTTATCTAAAGACTACTTATGGCTTGGGTCAACATGAACTTGCTTTTAATGTGTATCATTTAATATAACAAGTTAAAGACAATAAAATAAACTTGTCTCACAGTAAAAAGTGATTTTTGTTTAACTTTATTTAAAATCTTTTGGTAGTATTCTGATAATATTCTTGCCTCTGTTATCCTCCATAGTTCCTTGCCTCCAATCTCAAGATCATTAATCTTAAACTGTTTCTAAAACATAGTATTAACAATGTATGCATCTCTGCTTATTTTACCTGCATTACTTTGATAGTGTCGACCAGTCACCTGGTTTTGTTCCCGGGTAACTGCCTAATCAATGCTGACCATGATGGAAATGCTGACCACGATGGATTTTTTTTTTATGTAGCTTCATTGATGTCGAAAGTTATTTTTCATACCACATAGAATCTGAACAATAACATCTACATCTTGGTTCGCTGTCATTTTAAAACACCCTGCAGAAGTGAAAATGAATGTAAATGTTTCACAAACACTTGTGGTTTTGAAATACGTTTTATGCAGTTTGTGTATATAAGGGCATACTTGCCAACAATACAGATTCATCTACTTTTGAAAATTTAAGAATGTATATTTTTATAACTGAAATTGTGAGTAGTAGTGTTTAACGCCTGGTTTTACTACTTGTGGCACCACAGACGATGGCACTGATGATACATGGAATGAAGATGGAGTGCCAGTGGAATGCGATGTCAGGGGGAAAAAGGAGAACTCGGAGAAAGCCTGCCCTTGTGCTGCTTTGTCAACCACAAATCTCAAATGTGGTTGCTTGAAATCAAATTTGGGCCATCTAGGTGAGAGGTGAGTGGTCTAACTTGGGTTTGGCATGGCCCGAAATTGTGAGTGGATTGATAATACTTTAGTTTTACTTAACTAAGTTTTCACTCAGGACTTGTTTCAACAATATTTTTCCCTTAGCTGTACATCAACTGGCATCAGGAAGGGGATTCCCTGATTCTATGTCAGTTGCACTGTCTTCTAGCTACCTAGTGGAAAACTTGACTATCATCTACCACTGGAATTATAAAATTCACACTCTGTGTGCATTTCTGGTGACACAAAGTTTTTCCCAAATTGTGAATTTTGCTGCTGATTGGCATGTTTTTAAAGCTTCATTTTCTATTTAATGTTGGGTCCTGTTAACTGAAAATTGTGAGCTAGGTATTGTAGATTTATCCACTTGGTTAAGTTTTATTATTTAGGTACTCCTTTAATCTGGTTTGTAAGTTTCTCTTAGTTTTTCCTATATTTCAGGCAGTCTACACAATGAATCTCTTAAATCCCTGACTTCTTAGCATGTGTCCTTCAGCAGATGAAGTAAATTTCTGAGAATATGTTTATTATGGAGCTAATTTTATACTGTATTTTAGGAACAGTTTATTGAATTTGTTATGAGCTTTTGGGTGGAATACATATCTACTAAACCTTTTCAGGGAGATATCTCTGCTATTGTGGTGATGGCCTTCAGCCTTTTTCTTGTTTTTTTTTCTCTCTTTATATTATTTTGTCCACCATATTTGTGCTGGATTAATTATGCGTGCCTACTTTCTAAATCTTTTGATATTCCCTGTTTTATTCCTGTTCATGGAGTGGTAAGTTTACCAATGTGTGGATTAAGCTGTGGAATATTGCATGCACATGTGATTTAGAATTTTACTTATTGTTTTTAATATAATTGTACAAATTGGTGGCTTTTTTAGTGCATCCTGAATAAAATTCTGTTTTGGTGTCTCATAATTTTGAAATCTAGAAGAAGAAGAAGGGAAAAAACCAATAATAATTCATTTTGTTATTTTTAAGCTAATTTTACAGTTAAATTTTGCAAATTGAAGGGTTTCAGGACATCAACTAAATGCCTCATTGGATTGATAACAAAGACATTCTCTAAGTACCTTATCCACACTTTAAACATGTGTGGAAAGAATTTTGCTAGAGTAATCTTTAGAACTCTCTCAGATAAATCTACAATGGTGATAATGGGTTTTCCTATAGTAAGGCCTCAGATTTGCTGATAATAATTCTAATTTAAGATGAAACATTTCACTTGATCCATAACTCTTGCAGTCAGTTTGTCTTCAGTGAAGGGGATGGCAATTATGATCATACTGATCAGGTACTCCAGAACATCAACACCAGAGTCGCCTGACCTATTCAGCAATCAGCAATATGGGTTCTTCTGACAAAACAGTTGGAGGTTCGGGAAATGCTGGAGGACAAGAGATCTAGGGGAATCATTGAAGAGTCTTGACAGCTCTTGGTGCTCCCCTGTAGTTTGGTGAAGATGATCAGCAAGCTACACTTCTGTGTGAAATACTGGACATTGAATGCCATCACCATACAAAATGGTTTCCCCTTACCCAGGTTTGATGATATGCTGGATATGCTTGCTGTGACCAGTGGGTTCTCGACTTTGGACTTGAAAGCAGGATACTGGCAAGTGGACCTAGATCCCAGAGACAAGGTAAAGACTGTGTTCTTGGCTTGCTAAGGGCTTTGGCAGTTTATGATTATCCTTTTGGCCTCTGCAATGCTCCAACCACCTTTAAGCACTTCATGGAATTAATGATGAGAGGGTTGATCTATGATATCTGCATGCTCTATCTGGATGATATCACCATGGCCAACAACTTTGAAGATACTCTTGAGAACCTGATTGCAAACGCTGCAGGCAGCTTACCTGAAGTTGAATGCAAAGAAGTACCAACTCTACTGCAAGGAGGTGAAATATTTGGGCCACATAGTCTCACTATCTGGGGTTGTTATGGACCTGGAGAAGGCTCAGGCAGTGATTGGTTTTGCCCAAAAGACAAATGAGAGCTGCAAAGTTTCCTGGGTCTATGAGCTACTACTGCCATTCCTTGGAAGTTTCTCCAACATCACAAAACATGTCACTTGTCTGATGAAAAATTACCAGCCTTACATTTGGTCACAAAAACCAGAGGGCTCTATCTAGGTGGTTAAGTCACCACTCTGCAGTACTATTTTAGGATTTCTAGAACCTGGTGGTGAATTTGTTGTGGACACGAATGCTAGCAACATTAGCATTGGCACCTTTCTATCCCAGCACCAAGATGCCCAGAAGCGAGTAATAGCATACTACAGCAAGATGCTCTTTAAGGCAGAAAAGAACTACTGCATTACCCGACAAGTGCTCCTGGAAGAAGTAGAGGTACTGGAGTACTTCCACAAATAGTCCCATCTGTGAATTGGGGTGAGGCAACATAATCTCCTAAACCTAATATCTCAGCCTCTACCTCTAACATTGAGACAGTGGAACCATCTGTTAATTGCATCACATGGCATATGACATGATTCAGCAATATAAATGTGAATACTCAATGAGTATATAAATACTCCCTTGAAAACTTATTCTACTGGCCCTCAAAGGGAAGTGAGTACTTAAGTACTAAAACTAAACAATCTGATATAACTCATGATATGGTGAAATACAGAATATATTGGAATACACAACAGTGACACAGTGCAGAAGGTATTTACAGACCTGCCTCACCACTACAGATAAAAAGATCAAGCTTCATTACAAGCATCGATAAAATAGTCAGATGCCAATGCACGAGGAAGTTTAAAACAATGGATATACACATAGTACATGAAACTGAGTATGCTTCACTGAAACAGCTATATATAACATACTGGCAAACTTAAAGAGTACTTTTAACTTTGTAACCCACTCTCACACACATACTATGTATAATGATTGTTGAATACTGGTTGCAGTGCTGTAACCAGTTTTAACATTGTACACATCAATCAAGCCATTCCTTAATAAGAGCTGTAGCTTTCCTGGCAGTGTAAATCTTCAAAGTTCTCTCGGGCTTCCAGCCAGGTGTAGATATGGTAAGGCACCAACGTTTTGAGAGCATACATTGTTCCCATCTTCAGATTAATGAATGAGTTGAACTGATGTGGTCTTATTAATATAGAAATGTTCTGGGTTCCGTGCGAGCAAATCAGCATACCGAGGCATGGCCGGTGAGGTGTAATGGAGCATAGTCATGAAAGAAAATTGCAATGTTTTCTTTCACGTTCGTGCTCCATTCCAACTCACTGCATTCTTTGAATTTTAGGTTAGCTTACTGTAGGTTTTTCCCATGTGTACTCACTCTCATATCTACACTTCCAGACTCTATGGGGGGGGGGGGGTTGAGAATAATCCTAATTAACGAAACATTTCCTAACCCTGGCCAGAAATGGAGCCAAGGAAGGACCTATAGCTGAGAAATCAGCACACTAACCACTCGATAATCAAGATACTCTATTTGTGTTAATTATTATTGTTGAATATCCTTTTGTTTTCAACTGTTAATAATTATGATTTTAACAAAGCACAGAAATATTGGTATTATTATTATTATTATTATAATATTTACTTTTTTGCTGTTTTAAGGGGACTTTTAATTGTTATCTTGAAGAGCTTGTACTGTCATTTAATAATGTGTACTTGCATAAAAGGTAATTCACATTTCAATCTACATGACTGCAAACACATCCTTTTAAACTGAAGTAGTGTAAGTGATTAAAGATTGTAAACTCATAATGGTTTCTTTCCCAAAACTTTAAAAATGTATTAGGAAAAAATAGTATTCTTGTACCTAAAGAGATTTTCCGCAAAATATGCCATATATTAAATTAGGATGAAAATTAATATAAACGAAATATATATATGCAAAGTAAGCAGTGATTTACCTGACATCCCATTGTACACATGGACAAAAAGCTACAGTTACTATGTACATCCAGTAAGATTTTGGGTCCTGTAAGAAATCACAGCAACTGCTAAGTCCTAACTCTACTAGACATTTTGGAGGGGAGGATTTGAGGAGATACAACACCCTCTTCCCTCACACAAGGATGAATATTGTGTGTGTGTGTGTGTTGTCTAGCAAGCAGTTATAGGGAGAAGTAGACAGAAAAATGTATGGCCTTAAATGGGCCATTCTCATTCATTACTATGCCTGAGTAATAAATAAAATTGGATTTGCTGAATTTTCACATTTACCTACACTTGTTTTTGTGATTATGTTCAATAAGGCTTTCTGCTGGATTCAATCTGTATGATCAATGACTTGTAACAAGAGGTGCAGCTAAGTTAATGTATAAGATATGAGTAGCTTCACTTTCCTTTTTCTAATCACCTTAACCCTATAAGTAGACATATGTAGTCACTGTGGACTGACACTCCATGAACATAAAAATGGGTTTTAAATTTGTTTATAATCGTTCAAAAAGTTTGGAAAATCACTTTATGCATAAAATATTTATTCAAACTACAAAATTGCAATAGTAGGTCAATATTATGAATCTGCAGAACATTTATATTATATGCTGGTTACATAAATATATTTATTATAAACTAGGAGTATCTTACATACTAAAGGCAATTGATGTCAAAATAATTGTGTGTGAATTACTATTAGTAAAAAAAAAAGTTACAACTGAAATCCAAGTATGCTCTAAATACAGGGAAGATTTACGCTTTCTGCAAAAATATCGTATTTGTCTATTCTTCTTTTGGTTACACCAACTGCACCTCCCCCGGGCATCTTTGAATACTTCCTTCAACTGCTGAGGTACTTCAGTTCCAAGAATCTTATGAATTCTATTCTTCATATTCATGGATATGTTGCTGACACCAGTCCTTGAACTTAGAACACCTTTATCAGCTCCAAGGAAAATCGTCTAAGAAATTTGCGGCGAGGTGTACTCACGTCGGGATTGTTTGCATTGAAGATGATAAAGAAATTTATGCCTCCCACATTCAGCATGGTATAAAACACCACCATGGGCCACCTTCGAGTGTTTCTTGCACAGTCATAAACAGAACACAATTTGTCAACTGTCAACACCCCCTTTGGTTTCTTTGTACTTTGTATCATCTCTGGCTTCCCCATTTCAAGGTCAACCATATCATCATGATGCATGGTGGATATCAGCAAGACATTCTTTCTTTTCTTGGGAACGAATGACACCAATGCACAATCTTCTTCAAAAGCAAACATTGATGTTCCTCAGGACGACTTACAGGTTGCAAAAATTCAAAAGGTAGCTCTCTTTTGCTTTTCCTGATGGTGCCCAATAATATGAGTCTGTACTTTGCTTTCAATTTTCTTGCCAGATCCACACTCGTAAACCAATTGTCAGTCATGATGTTTCGCCCCGTTCCTCTGATAGGTTTACAAAGCCTTTCTACAACACTACTCAGGGAATTGTCCACCTCATAAAGCCCTGTGGGCTACTTGCCCCCATACACTTCAAGATTGTTCCTATAATACATTTTGGAATCAAAAAGGGCAAAGGATTTGATTCCATATTTGTTTGGCTTATTTGGGATGTATTGCCGAAATCTACATCCTCCCCTAAGAGCTTCTCATCCACAGTAAGATATTCAAATGGTGTGTATGCAGTTTTACACTTGTCAACAAATATATCAAATGCTTCCCTGATTGGTGCTAGCTTGTCCTCGGCCTTGCCTTGCATTCCTGTCGAGTAGTAACACTATTAAATCTGAGATGCCTCAAAAGAGATCTAAACCTGGATGAAGACATTGTAAGTTGGAATATTTCAACCCTTGTGCTGTCTTTTCTCCATAGATCTTCTGTATTCCATCGGCTGCATTTCATTACCCCTGCTAGGTAAATCAAACCAATAAAAGCCTCAATTTCAGTACTGCTCGTTTGCTTTGCATCTCTATCATGGGAGTACTTTGCTCTTATGGATTCAATGCAATTGTTGGTGTTATCTACAATAATTTGTATTACTTTCACAGGGACAAAGTATCTCCAGATCTCAACTGGATTTTTCAATTCTTTAGTAGCAGCCTTGACACCTGGTAGGTGTGTCACTACATTTTCAGATCTAGTTCATACGTTTTTTAGAGGAACATGATTACCCCACTTGGTTATTTTATCTTTCCTCATGTAGAATGGGCAGTTTTCTTCTTCGGATACTTCTTGTTCGGTGTCTGTATCCAAGATTTTGGCAGTTTCGATGTCCTCTTCTTCAGCATCATCATCCTAGTCAACCTCATCATCAGTAGACTCAAGATCTTCTTCCAACAGACATTGGATATGGTTTTGCTGTTCTTCTTATGTAGCCATGTATCTTTTTTTCTCCGATAAACTTAAACAGTTTAGCCTGACGTTATAGGTCGCTGCGGACTCTCGCTACAAAATGTTGCATAACATGTGAGAAAATGCACAGACAGAGCTCAAATACTGCATCAATAATGAGAAGTATATTGTTGAAAGGTACTAGAAACGGAGGGAAGAAAGAGTTATAAGCGTGCGGGCAATTAATTTTAACGACTCTCTGCGGAGTGGCAATCCGGGTGCAACCTATGGAAGGTTAATTGGATGGCACATCAAGACAGCATTATTTTGCTTTGATGAAGTAGATGAACCAAAGCTAATTCAGCTCATTATAATAACTATAGTGAATGGACTACCACATACTTAGTAAGTACATAAAGTACTGCATTCCAACAAGACATTTTTGTTGAGATTTAAACGGAAGTAATAATTGTGGCTCCCAAGTCCAAAAAACATGTTTAACCCTCGTAAGGTGTTGAAGTCTTTCTTGACCCAAGTACTTTTCTTTGAGCTATAGGTTTTTAAATACTTGGTTTATGCACATTTGCTTCTGGGACTTTATTTGCCTCATTATGTAGATTGTGTTACCCAACTATTTTAATTGTCCAATTATTGATGTTACACCAGTAGAAATAGTAACACATAGGTTGTTTTCTTTTTGTTTTTTTTTTTGCTGCTTTTGTAATAATTAAACACGCAATGCAGCACTGTACACTTATTGCCAACAATGAAACATGTGTTTCAAGTAAGGCCAAGACATTCAAATCTTGGTTATGGTGCTCACAGCTCTTTAGTTGAACTTAACTTAGTTTATCATAAAATGAAGGTTCCAAGCTTGTAGGCCGTGGTCCAGCAGATGAAGATTCACCCGACGTTTCACCCATAACTTTGCTGGGCATCTTCAGGGGAAGTTGACTTCTCACCGGTGTTGGCCAGAGTGAGGACAAACTGGGAGCTGGCAGCTAATGTATGTATAGCGGTCCAGCCCCCCCTCACTTCTGATTGGATGGTGGGCCACCAATCCCATTTGATTGTGAGCATTCGCTCTGTACAGCTTTATATGTGCATTTTCTAGCAGTGGCATCCAAACTTTGTGAATACAGGCTGTTTCTTGTTTCCTGTTGAAATTATTTTTATGTTTAAATATCTCAATTTCTTCATGATATAGACTGGCATGGTAGTGAGCTGTGGTGTTGAGAACCGCTGTCTCTTTGAAATGAATATCGTGACCCCACTGTAAGGCAAGCTCTACCACTGCTGATTTTTCCTGCTGTCCTAGTTGACAATTGCTTTTGTGTTCCTTTAGTCTTGTGTTTACGCTGTGCTTGGTTGTTCCAATGTATACCTGTCCGCAGCTACAGGGTATATGGTAAACTCCTTGTGTTTGGAGCGGATCATGCTTGCTTTAGCTGATTTGAGCTGTGTTTTATTTTGGAAGTAGGCTTAAAAATAGTTTAGAAAAGGCAAACATAAAAACTACCCTACCCTACATTCATAGAGTTACAGACCGCATCGGTAAACTTTTAGAAAAGGCAAACATAAAAATTATTCCTTCACTCCTCTCCCTGAATCTTCTGCAGTGACAGTCTGGGCCTCGGTCAAGTCTGTCTCCCGGCCCTCATTTCACCCCTCTGACTGCACCCTGCAGTCAGATAAGATATCACCTTGAATCCGCAGGTGCAATCATGCGGTACCGCCTCTCCTTTCTTCCTTCTAATACCGGTGGAGGGGTTTTTTAGTTGGTATGCCCACATGGGAGACCCCGACACTCCAGGTTTGCCCAGGTTAGTCCTTAAGGTGGATTTTTCCCATCCACTCGAGGAAAGAAAAAAGAAAAAAAAAAAAAAAAAAGCCAAGGAGAGAGGTCCTACACAGGAAGATACAACAAGGAAGCTACCACCAGCGAGTAACCATCCACCGGCTCTTCGGCGGTACGACCCAGGGAAGCTGTAGGACTGAGCCTTCCTGCAGCGCCGCTCAGCGGCAACTTACCAGTCTAGACAAGTAGGGCAAAAAGGTCATAGCAAGCAGTCCCAGGACCAGCTTAAGCGCTTTTGGAGGTCCGGCCCTCTGTTGTCTGAGCTCTTTAGCACTTGCTGACTCTTTTTCTCTTTCTTTCCTATTTTCATCTTACCATCTAGCAATTAAGCTCCCGGCTAGGTTACCGCTTTGGTTAGGTGCTGCAGTGGGCTCTCGGGCATTACTGTGGCATTTAGGCATTTTATACTTCTCTCCTTCAAATTTAGCAAGCAGTCAAATAAAATAAAATGCCTGTTACAAGGTCAGGCAACATTTCCCCACCCTTGCCCCCACCGCCTCCCACACCTACAGAACAAGGGCATATCAATCCACCCAAAAAGAGCGGCAAAAATAAAGCAACCGCACAAGTTGTTAACCACCAAAATGATGAACCTAATGACAGGCAGCCATCTCCAACTGAGGGGCCCCGGACCGAGCTGGTTGAACTGGCCCAGGACCTGCATATCAGCAATGATAGCCAGGCTTCTGGAAGTCGGGGTTCTGCCTCCGGTGCCGGGTCTCAAGCCCCTCAGTAGGCGGGCGAGCAAGAATTCTTCTTAAGCAAACCCAGGGAGAACCTCTCAAAGGTTTTTGTGGGCGACTACTGCAGTAAGAGCCTCACAGCTCTCACTGCACAGTTTGATAAGGTCTACAGGCCAAAAAAGTACACGTCGCAATACAGGAGCAACTTCCATGGCTTCCAGTTCATAAATCTGGATGATTACAATAATTTCATCTGCTATTGCAGAAACAATAAAGTCCCTTTCCACGTCACAGCCCAGCTACAATAAGTAGCCTATAAAGTAGTCATTAAAGGAGTTTACAACAATATGACTCCCCTAGAACTAGCACAGGAAATAGGCGCCCTAAAACTTGATGTCACTACGGTGACCCAAATATATTCCAGAAGAGTAAGGGTCTTAGTACCGATCTTTATAGTGGAAATGCCCAAGAGGTCTCCTCAGCGGCCATTTAAGACGCTGACGGACCTCGCCCACTGCAAAATACAAATTGAGGATTACGTTCCCCCAAATGGCCCCCCACAATGCGGCCGATACTTCAGGTTCCGCCATCTAACTCGGAACTGTGAGGCACCGCAAGTATGTGCCAAGTGCGCTGGTCCACATTATGTGCGATTGTGCGATATGCGGGTCGCGCCGTGGCCGAGTGGTTAGACCACTTGCCTCTCACCTAGACGGCCGGGGTTCCATCCCAAGCGACAGCATGTGAGATTTGTGGCGGGTTTTCTCCGGGTACTCCAGTTTCCACCAGTACTCCATCATCATTCATGTATCACCAGTGTTACCGCCTGCGGTGCCATAAGTAGTTAAAGCGGGTGTTAAACACTACCAAAAAAAAAGTGTGCGATAGCACTACGCGCAGGTGTACGCTGTGCCCCGTTTACCAAAGAACGGCGTTCCCTCCCAGACAGCAAAATATAAGGCCAAGAAACCACAATGCATGGAGGTATGCAACTCAGCAGCGAGGCACATATGCTGCAATAGCACACAATCGGCCAACCGCTTCCGAGCCAACTTCGGTCCAGCAGAGCCAACCAAGGGAAGAAAACTCCCAAAACACTCATAGACAACCAGAGCACCCCAAAGCTCCTAGGGACCCTCACCACAAGTGCGAAAAACTCAACAGACCACAGAACAATTTATGCTGGCAACTAGCACCCCAGTATAAGAGCAGGCTGAATCATCTCATGGCCGGAGCCCGCCAACAGTAGGGAAAGTCCCCTATCCTGCTGTCGGTTTCCCGGCGCACTTCACCACCAACAGGAGGGGGAGGCCAGTACTTAATTTCGACAACGAATGTACATAATGCAGCATGGTGGAGGCAGCAGTATGCAAGGCTACAAATCCCTAATGGACGGCTTCCAAATGATGTTTCAGAACTGCAAAACGAGAGGTGACATGGCCACCAACATAACAAATTATATTAAAGCAATGGCCCAGCTAGCCAAAGAGATGCAGCAAAACCCAGACTAACTGGAGTGTCAAAGAGTCAAGTAACCACCCAGCCAACCACACCATCCAACACTCGCATAAATGGCAGGCGAAACCACTATAAACATCCTCTCCTGGAACACCAGAGGGGCAAGAGCCAGGCTACAAGAGCTGAAACACTACCGCATCACCAATATCATCACAGTAGCGCTCTTAAATGAAACTCTTCTCACCCAAAAAGCACGCTTCAGCATCCCGGGTTACACCGTCTATAGAACAGATAGCCAGGGGGGACAGATACCGCCATAATGATAAAAAAACAGCATCCAACACCCGCAGAAACACATTCCAATGCTTAACTCCATGGAAACAACAGCAATTAAATTAAAAATGCAAAGCCAACTCACAACACTAGTTAGCATATATATAACCCCACACCAACTTGACGTTAGAGACTTAGACGCACTCATTAACTTAGATAACACCCTACTCGCAGCAGGATACCTTAATGCTATCCATCAAGCCTGGGGAAATTCCTCCAATAACCCTGCAGGTAGCCCTGTACTCGCACTTGAATAAAGCAAGCAGCGAATACTTCATAGCTCATTCCGACACGCCCACCTACATACCTACAAACCGTCACCACACACCACACATACTAGATATTGCAATACTAAAAAACACCACATTTAATTATCAAATTCAAACAGTAGATTCATTTGCCTCAGATCACCTAGCAATACAGATGCAGATTGAAGACACACCAATATACCAACCTCCGCTTCTTTTCAGAAACTATATCGCCACAAACTGGGATGTGTTCTCACAACACCTTAACCGCGCCCCCTCGTCCTTTCCCCCCACCCACGAGGAAGTAGACCAAGCATACTCTGGAAGGAGCCATACATGGCGCCATAGTGGCTGCTGTCCCAATTAAAGCCCCATTCCGGCACGAAATCACTTATCCACCGGACCTGCTAGCCCTCATGAGGGAAAGGGACCACGAAAGACGCAAGTGGCAACGCACCAGAAGTCTCGTCCACAAAGTAAACTCAGCAACCCTCAACAGCCAGGTAAAAACACGTCTCTCAGAAATTGCGAAACGACAATGGGATCAAACATTAGAACAACTCAGACCGGGTGGACAAGCAATTTGGCAATTAACTAAAAAAGTAACCAAAGAACCTCTAAACATCCCCCCACTAATGAAACCCGACGGCACTTTCGCGGATGATGATGCAGAAAAAGCCAACACCCTGGCAATTACGCTAGAAATGACGTGCATACCTAACCCGACGCTAGGCGATAGGGATCATTATGCCGAGCTGGAAACAAATATGCGTAACGTACTAACTCAGGCAGCGTACAGCAAAAGCCGAAAAACAAACCCAGGCGAGCTGCGCTGGATAATTAAGCACCTACCAGACCCAAAAGCCCCCGGACCCGATGTCATACCAAACTTGGTATTGAAGCACCTAACGGACGACGCACTGCAACAGCTAACTAACATATGCAACTACTACCTGCAGGATGGTTATTTCCCGATGCCCTTGAAAATTGCCAATGTCTTGATGTTCCCGAAACCAGGAAAGGAAGGAAAAATCCGAATAATTATAGGCCTATACGCCTCCTGAAAAAAAAATCAGCAAGGTCGCGGAAAAAGTAATACTGAAGCGAATAACGTCACATGTTAAACGACATGACATATTAATTCATGAACAGTTCGGTTTTAGGGCACATCACTCCAGTGCCCTGCAGCTCACCAGAACAGTAGAACACATCACTCAGGGCTTCAATTAAAAAAGATCAACAGGGATAGTATTCCTGGATATCCAGCGTGCTTTCGATACGGTACACCACCCGGGTCTCATATACAAGCTCCAGCAGCTGAACTTTAACAACATCATCATTAAACTGATAGCCCACTATCTCACAGACCGTTCCTTTACAGTAATCATGAAAAACGCAACCTCCAACTCCCGCCCAATCAGGATAGGCGTACCATAAGGAAGCCTAATCGGCCCGACTCTTTTTAACTTATACATTAATGACATACCCAAAACCAACCATACGCAGCTATCCATTTAAGCGGATGACACCACCATCGCGGCACAATCCTGGAAACCAGAATTGGAAACCACAAGACTCCAAGATGCCTTGGACGACTTAGAGCCCTGGCTCAAGAAATGGTGCATCAAAGTAAACACGGACAAAACCCAGGCAATCCTTTTCTCAAGGCGACTAAAACATGCACGACGAAGCGCGCCTCTTAACCTTCATGGTGACGCCATAAAATAGACCAATAAGGTAAAATACCTGGGAGTCACCCTAGACTCAAAACTCACTTTCGCGGACCATGTAAACACCATCATTAAACGCAAAGCCAATGCCAAACTGAGCAGAATTTACCCGCTAATCAACCGAAATTCAACACTTAGCCAACAATGGCATCACGCTTTACAAAACGCTCATACGACCAATCTTCACATAAGCGGCACCCGTATGGGGACACTGCGCAAAAAGCCGTATACAGCAACTGCAAATTCTGCAAAACAAGGTGCTCAGAACCATCCCTAAAGTTCCCTGAACAGTTCCCTTAGATTTACTACACAGTAACCTGCATATGCACACAGTGGAGCAATTTATCAAAAGGTTGGCCCTAAACATGTATGACGCCGCGAAGACCAATCACAATCCACTGATTCGGCAACTGGGACAGTATGCAACAATTGCTAATAAGCACAAGCGGCCCCTAGCGCTCTTTGACAGAACCATTCCCCTCAACAAGCATAGCAATGATTGCACAGCAGACATAACCTTCAGGCTCTAGTCCCCCCATAAACTGAATTAAACCGTTTGCCCAAAGTCCCTGGATGATTAATAACACCCCATCCAGGTCGGCCCAAGGTGCCAGGGCAGCCTCAATGTTGATGACATAAAGCCAACTCCACGGACCTGATCAGGCTATCTGTAAATAGTTATCTGTAATATATGTGTAAATATGTATGCATATAATTTAAAAAAAAATATATATATATATATATATATATATATATAATAAATACAAATAATAAATCAGTATACCTGCCCACTCCCCATATTCCCTATATCCATATCTGTACATAACATAGAGAACTATTTATTGTATATATGTTTCAGGACAGGCAGTAGATGCTGTGACCAAACAATGCAGTTCACTCTCCGACTGCAGCCACAATCACAGGTAATGTACCCCACAGTTTGTATTAGGCATGATACCCACCACAACATCCTGCCCTCAGCATCTAACACCACAACTAACATTTATGTCCCAGGTCTGGGCAACTTGCCAAGGCCTGTACCTAACCCCACTCTGTCTGTATACTCCCTTGTATGTAGGCGTTTATTTAGTAATCACCCACTAACATCAGGTTTGCTTCGGCAGTACCTGACACCATTTTACCACCTTCCTAACCATCCTCGTAGAGTAGTTAGTGCATGGTAGGGGAGGCGATGTAGATCCTTTTCGGATGATCGCCAACAGGGCAGGCAGAGGCGGGGCCACCCAAAAAAAAAAAAAAAAAAAAATTGTCCTCACTCTGGCCAACACTGGTGCGAAGTCAACTTCACCTGAAGATGTCCAACGAAGTTATGGGCAAAACGTCGGGTGAATCTTCATCTGCTGGACCACGGCCTACAAACCCGGAACCTTCATTTTATGATATGGATGCCAGCATTGAAAGCCTTAGTGATTATATTAACTTAGTTTATCAGATTCTGTTCAATGCTTTAGTTGTGAGGTGGCACAGTTTTCAAGATAATGGTTTCCTTAGAAGATGATGAAATTATAAGATATTTATGTATGTGATAGTAACAAACTTGCTTCTGAAATTGAAGATCATATATCAACAGAGAGTTCATTATCTTCTGAAGAAGAAAAAGATGAAACTTTAGAACAGCACACAGGAAACAGTAACAAATTTCTTCCAAAGGACAAATTGATTGAGTGCACATATAAGGTAGCATGGCTTGCTGCACATAAGGTTGTTAAACTTACCCTGGAACAACAAGGTATGCCACTTCCTGTAACACAAATGAAAATTCTGCTTTCAGGTTGTTTTTTCCTCCATCTATTGAAATTATTGTGCTGACATATTCCAATGCTGAAGGAAAACATGTGTATGGAAACAACTGGAAAAATATAGATGCTGTCAACTTGGATGCTTATCTAGGTCTTCTGTTATTAGCAGCTGTATACAAATTGAATAATGACTCTCCTGAGAGCTTGTGGGATGTATATGAAGGGTGTGCTACTTCCAGGGCAACAACGTCACTAGAGATATTCAAAATGATATCAAGGGTTATTAGATTTGATGATTGTGAGACTACAAGAGCGACACATGAACAAGATAAGTTTGCACCTATTAGGCAGCTATGGGAGAGAAGGGTAGAAATATTACTATGGGAGAGAAGGGTAAAAATATTACCAAAATTATATAATCCACATGTATTTGTTACAATAGATGAACAGTTGGTAGCATTCAGAGGGAACTGTCCATTTCGTCAATATATGCCTAGTAAACCAGCCAAATACCAATCAAATTCTGGGTACTCTGCGACAATGATACACTTTACATATGGAACATTCAACCACATACTGAAAGGAAACCAGGAGTTTCTGCTGAAAACAATCAAAACCTAAGAGTTCTGATGGATTTATCATATGGGTTGAAAGGGCACAGCATTACCTGTGATAACTTTTTCACCTCTTATGAGCTGGAACAAACTTAACTGAAGAGAAGTATAATTATGATTGGAACAATGCCCAAGAACAAACCTTCCATTCCACTTAAATTATTGGAATCAAAAGGAATTCCAATCTACACCTTAAAATTTTTCTTTACAAAGTAAACCACCCTTCTATCGTGCATTCCGAATAAAAACAATTATGTTATTCTGCAAAGTACTCTTCACAATGATGCCAAAATCACTGAGGGTCCAAAGGAAAAACCTCAAATAATTTTGGACTATAACAGAACAAAGAGCTCTGTGGATACATTAGACAAAATGGTGGCCAATTATATTGCTAAAAGGAAAACTAAGAGATGCTTATTGTAGTATTCTCAAATATAATCAATATATCTGCATATAATGCACTTGTATTATTCAAGGCAACCTATCCCGAATGGAAACCAAATACTTTGCATAAAAGAAGACTCTTTCTTGAAACTCTTGGAGAATTATTTATTAAAGAAGAAATACGAAGAAGAGGCTATCTTCCAAGAGGAAAGACTGATAGAGACGTTGCAGAGAGATTCAAAACATCATGTGAATCTTCATCGTCAGAATCAAGTGAAAACTCTACTGGCATAAGAAGAAAGGAAGATGTCACCTTTGCGCAGAAACTGACAACAAAAGTTAGTAGGTGCGAAAAATTCACTTGCAAAAATCAAGTTCCATGGAAAAAATCTAAGAATTTTAATGCGAAAACATGCTACATGCTGTTTTATGTTTACATTTTTTGGAATTTGTTCATTATTGATTTAAATAATTAATGATTATTAAATAACTTAAGTAAAATGTTATTATTCAGAACATATAAGAAAATAAAGTTTAAACAAACACCAAAAATATAAGTTTTTAAAGAAACAAACTGGACCTTTTTTGACTCAAACACCTTAAGTTATACTAAAAATAAACATGGCAGGTGGGTTAAAAATATGTATGCATGTGTGAGTGTAAGTGTGCGAGAAAACAAGAAAATCCCCTAACTTTACATGGAAAATTCTTCTTTATTTCTGATTTAATAATTTTGTTTATTAAATTTCTATATATTCAGGATATTTACAAAACAAAGTGCTTACCTTGAATTTTCTGGGAATAGACTGTGATGTGCAGTTTGGAATACATTTTGTATTTTTGTATGATTTCTAAACCATAAGAGAGAGAGAGGCAGAAATTGACCCTGTAAAAGTGCAGTTATCATTAAAGCACAAAAATTAGTTAACCTGACACTTATTGTGGCATCAACTATTTCTGAGATAGCCATTGTTGTTGTTTTGAATTTTGATACATTTTCTCATTCTTTTAAGTGATCTTCATTCAGTTATTTTTCCTGATGTCTTTGAAAGTGAATGGAATTTCTAGACCATTATACAACCACCCACTTTAAGGCATTTTGCTATTACTTCAGTGTCCTGTACCCCCTTGTTGCTGTGAATAAAAGTGCAATAAAATCATTTCTGCAAACATTTATCCCAAACAAGAACTAATAGAAGAATAAACTTTTATAAGAATACCTTGTAGAAGAGTGGGCAGAGTGTAAATGTGAGAAAATATTCCTTGTTTTAAATTTTCAAACCTTTATACTTTCTTATATTCTGAGTAAGTACAGAGGGTGGGAAGAGGGAGAGAGAAAATTAGTTATACACTTGGCATTAATTTCGGTAGCTCCTAAAGATAGATTATCAAAACTATCCTCGTACCCCGAGCTCCCTTCACAGGATAATATTTATTTATTTCTTATTTTCTCAAAAATAGCTGTTTACAATTTTGATTAAAATACCATAAATTTAAGATTATTTATACAACAGAATACACATTTTGAACTTTCTGGGAATAGCTTGTGAAGTCATTTGGAAAGAGTTTTGTTAATTTTGTATAACAGGTATGCATAAAAGATAGATAGTGATTTACTACACAGAATGTACTTCTGTTTAAAACACAAATCTTATTACAAATACATGTATTTATTGCATCAGCCACTTCTGTGATATCTGCCTCTATTGGTTTAATGGTTAAAATGTTTCAATATGTTTGTCAGTTTTAGTTCTGCATTCTACCCAATAATTCAACATGAATATTTCACTAGAAATGCACATTTTTAGGTCTGTTAATAAACAAAAAACACTTATAAAAAGTGAAGGGGTCTGCATGTATGTGGGTTTTGCTGGTAGGTACGTGGGAGAGAGAAAGCAATCTTCCAAGGATGCAACATTAAGATTTTGAAGAAAATCAATGCACCACAACTACCCTGGATAAGGAAATTGTTTTTTTATTTTCTATTTTCTTACAAATTGCTTTAACAAGTTTGATTAAAATTCTGTATATTAAGATATTCACATGCCAGATAAAATGTATATCCTTAATTTTGTGGCAGTAGCCTGTGAAGTTCTTCTTTGAAATGAATTTTGTGTAATTTTGTATAACCAGCAAGCCATAAAAAATAAAGCATACTACATACACATGCACTATGTGCTCATCTGTTAAGCACACAATTTATTTTGGATATGTATTTTGGAGCCTGTGCTGCTGCTTACCAGAAACCTGCACTACTGACAATGCCAGACAAAACATGCAATGCTTATTTCCATTATTTGCATTACAGCTTCAGTAGAGAATTTTTTCAGCACAAGTATATGGAAAATAAGTTCCCATATATCTCAACATGCAAGTCCTTTTTTTTTCCCCAGATAAAATTTTAAGAAGTTAAATGTTGTAATATGTGAAGTAATAAAAACCTATATCCTCATTTACATGGGGTGGATGTGGTATATATTCCATAGTGTAGGGTATGATTCGACATGGAATAATGAATGAAATATTTAATAACATAAGAACAATTTTAATGAAAGTATGTTTTGGAACAGTGATACGTATGAATAGAATATTTTTGAGTTGGGCTTGTATCACTTGAGTATCACTTATATATAATTTTTCCCGACCAGTTTCGATGCCATGTGGGCATCATTGTCCATGGTTTCCAACCATGTCTTCACCTGACCACAGGATTCATCACAAAGCTACTTTATACTAGAATTACATCATGAGACATAGTAATGAATGTCACAGCATATTTACGATTACCAATTGCTTTACACAAACTGAACAAGGTTTTCTTCTATATTTCTTTTATTAAAATTAATGGTTTTCTCAAAATTTAAAATTGAAGTTCCTCACAGTCATAATTTTTCCACTTAGCTACACTTAGCAATAAGAAACCATGCCTGTCTTCTTATCTTATGCCACTCAGCCCCAACTCTTCACAAATCAGGGCTAATTAAATATGGTTTTAATTTACAAATTAGAACTTATCAAAATTTTGAGAAATTCTCTTAGTATTTAAAGGAGGAGATCTACAAACCTTCTACCTTATATATCTGGCTGGGCATGCTTAAATGCACAAATTACATCTTTTTCAGAATATGTAAGATCTAACCTTGAAATGCTCTCTGTCAGCAAACTTTCAAGAAAGAATTGGGTGTACCCACTGATTGTAAATGATGGTTCTTTTAACAAACAATAGCCTACATAGTTAGCAGTAGAAACATAGATATCTATTCAAATGCACTCTTACTGAGCTGTTCGTGCTCACACATACAAAAATCCCCAAGAAAACAGGAATCATGCAGAATGCAAGAGGCACTAAAACTATCCTTTAAACTAGAGATAAACCAAGAGATGTTCAGCAATTGTTGCTTTCCTTGCAGGTGGGTGGGAAAATCACACTTTATGGTTGACTTCGGGTCATTGCTGAGTAAAATGTGTTCTGTGTCTACATTTGCCAGTGGTGTATATTAACAAGACATACCTTTCATGTATTTTCACCAAAATAATTATTGTTTAAAAAAGAAACAAAAGCTGTAACATGCTTATTTAATTCTGAATGAGGTAGTAAAAGAAATATATGCATTATCCTAAATAATTGCTTAGTATACATTTGATAAATAACTATCAGATATAAAAAATGCCTATTCAAGTATTTACTGAAAACAAATAGAAACCTAATAGATATTTTATTTAAAAATATAAGGAAATGCCAAGAAGCGTAGAAAATGGTTGTATTTAAAATTTTAATACAGCAGACACATAATATTATTAATGAGAGATTCAGGCCACTGTCATGGTCTAAATAACTTTGGCATAAATTATAATTACAAAAAAAAAAACAATTGCCAATCTATCATATATTTCAATACCTTTGCCTAAGTCATTGCATATTAATTACAATGCAATGAAAAGTAGAGAAAACTTATTTTTTTCTGCTGAAGTAAACACTCACTAACTTTTTGTTCTTCAATTAAGAGTTTTTCTCTTTTTTGTGCACACGCACACACACCCGCACCCCACCCCCACCCACCCACACACAATTTTTCTAATATAGTTTGCTTTTTTTTTTTACTCAGGAAGCCACAAAGTATATATTACTTTTTAAATCTCAACAAAATGTTTAGGTGGAATGCAATACTTCCTGTACTTACTATGTATGTGGTAAGGGCAGTTAAATAATAAGTAGGGAAAATCTATATAGGGACAGCCATTGTATATCTAAATATTCTGCAGAAATAAAAGCAGCATACATTCACTCTACTTATATCAGAACTCTAAAAACAATGTTAACAGGTCCTGAAATGAAATGAAGGTAAGCTAAAGGAGGACAATATTTAAAACAAGAAAAAAATGAAAGTTTGCAAATATCAAAGAAGCTTTGTAACAGTGATGTGATAAAATTAAAACAAAAGAAAAAAAAAACAAAAAGTTTTTACCTGGCTAGAAGCCCAAGAGGATTTTGAATTATCACGTCGCCAGGAAAGCTTCAGTTCTTATTTTAAAAGAATTTGAGTCAGTTTTTATAACACAACACCACTTAGTAATTATTTACTGGGATCGGATCAGTTTCGAGAACACTTGTTCCCATTTTCAACCCTTAATTCAGGCTCAATTAAGGGTTAAAAATGTGTTCCCAAAACCAGTCGCAGTAAGTAATTACTAAGTGATGTTTGTATTACAAAATCTAACTCAAATTCTTCTGTTTAAAAAAAAAAAAAAGTTAACTTTTACCCACAAGATGGACATATAGACACATGCTTACATTTGAAAGTAATCTCTTCAATATAGGGAAGCATCAAAATTGGTAATTTAAACTGAGGGTCTTTTATATTTTCCAATTATTCCTAATAGGCTTCAGGATATTCAGCTCCTATGAAATGTGTAAAAAATTAGTTTTTACCAGCAATTTTACAGTGTAATACTATTTTTATTTAGTAATTTTAATATTTAATTTCTGTAGTATCTTAGGCATTTTTGCACTTTCTTTCTGTATATGATATGATATGATATTTTCTCATTACAGGAAGCTGCTATCATAATAAGATGATGCATCCAGGGTTGCCAACCTAGATAAGTGAGCTATAATGTAAGTAGTTTGACATAATCAGAGCTGCCTATCTCACCTCCTACGAAATGAGGGTATTTTGAACAGCAACCAGTAGCTACAGGTGATTTTAGAGCTTGAGCCCCCCCCCCCCGATTCTCGCATCTCTACAGGTCACATTTCAGCAGGACAATGCCTGGTCAAATTATTGCAAGGAATGTTCAAGCCTTCTTCGAAGAGCAACGGGTGTCATGCTTCCCTAGCCTGAATGTTTGCCTGACATGTTGCCCATTGAACATGTCTGGGATATGGATAGTCATGGTCCTCCAGTAAACAGTGTCATGGATTTGTGGGCTCAGGAACTTATTCAGAGTCTTTTTGACTCAATGCAATGGCATATAGCAGCTCTATAGCAAATACTGAATATGAGTCTCGATGGTCGTGTATAGATTTGAAAAGTTTATCACTTGTTACTTGTCATGTACTTAATCTGTGGTATTAAATTCATTACAATCAAGAGTTTCCTTCTTGGTGTTGCAATTTCGCAAACGGTAGTGTATATCAGAACATTTTTACTTTCTCTATAGGCACTATGTACATAGTGTATAGAGAATGTATTGCACTCCACCAAAAAATTCGATACCGAGTTTTCACCGGAAATATATGCTTTAGGGTACCCTTTATCTAAAATAAGCATTTTCGGAAAAAGGTCCGTGTGTCTGCGTGTGTGTGTGTGTGTGTGTGTGTGTGTGTGTGTGTGTGTGTGTCCATGTGTCTGTGAACACGATAACTCAAAAACGAAAAGTAGGTAAAATACCGAACTTGGTATTTAAGTTAAGTATCTTCCTGGGATGCGACAGGAAGATTTTAAGAAAAATCCCCCCCCCCCAACTACCCTTTACATGGAACTTTTTTCGAAAATTTTGATTTTCTCAAAAATGGCTCTAACAATTTGGATTAAAATTTCGTATATTAAGGATATTTACCTGGCAAATAAAATGTATATCTTGAATTTTCTGGGAATAGCCTCTGAAGAGTAGTTTATTCTGGATGAATTTTACTAAATTTTGAATAACTGCTAAACCGTAAGAGATGGGCAAAAACTTACTACACAAAAAATGTAGAGCCCGTTAAAACACACAATTTATGTCATATACATTTTTTTTTTTCGTGGAGTTCGTCGTTTTTGTGACATTCCTTATTTTTGGTTTCTGCTATGAAAAACTTATACATTTCTCATACAGGAATTTGTCAACTGCAGTCCATACAAACAAAGAACTTCAGTGACATAGCAACCAGCTTTTGATTATCACTTTAACCTATGGTACTCCCTTATTTCGTTTCTACTTACAAGGAAGCAAGTAATATGCTATTGCTGCTAATGTTTTACTGATTAGCATGAAGTTAATAGAAGTATAAGCTTTTTAAGAACAATTTGTTGCAGGGATATATGAATGGTACACATCAGATTTTTTTCTGTACAGCTTGTCTTGTTTTCATGCAACTCTCAATACATTTTGGAAATAACAATTTAAATATGGAAACAGCTTTTGAAAAGCCTGCCTCTGTGGTGTGGTGGTAGCATGTTTGCTTAGTATTTAAGAGGTCCCAAATTAAAATCTTGGTTAGGGCGAATTACTTGGGTAAGGTTTTTTCCTGGCATTTTTCCCTTCTTTTGAGAAGATGAGCCTTGGGTAGCTTTAAGCTCTGTGGACCCCAGGATCATTGAAGCCACATTTCACTAATTTCATTCATTCATCATCTGATACAACCTATCAGGTTTAAGGATATTAAACTTAAAAAGTTATGTTAATAAACTTGTGAGCTTATTACTATCACATAGGCAATGGCTGTAAAGCTCATCCATATTAGTTTGTGATCAAAATCCTACAAAAGTGTTACTGAGAAATAGCTAACCACTTACAATATTGCTAAAATTTTATCAAACTAAATTTTAAAATTGCCAACTCTGCCCAAAAAACTGTGTGAAGGCATAAAAAAATACTTAATACTCTCCTGTACACCTGCAAAAAAAAACTGCAGCTATCGCTGTTTAACCTTTTGTTAAGTACATGGTACACATAGTTATTTTAAGCATATAGTACAATAACTTATGACAATACAGGCATATGTTTGGAAGTAGTCTAGTTTTATATATTTATAAACAAAATTGTATAAAGTTTTCAACTCAGTTGTGTTGGCAAAACTTCACTTTATATGTGGGAACAAATATCAATAATTCCACACTGCCACTGTGTGTACACTGCAGCATGTATTGTTATTTGAACTCCAGTGTCAACTTTTAACACCACAAGCTCTAAATGATGTGATTATTATAAATTTTCATGTTTCTCTTTATATACCATAAGTCCTGGTTCTTTCTTGCCAAAGCTCAAGATTTGCTTGAGAAGGAAGAGACTAAAGGTGGTGCCAAAGTTTTTAAATGAGCCTTCCTTAATCAGTGTAGAAAAGGATTCTGGAAACAGGGACTAGGATAAGTTATACTTCGGTTACATGCCACGTCTAATGAATGACTGCACAACAATGAGAGGTCTGGGTATTGATTATGAACAAAATGGTTTCCAAACTATTTTAGGAGAGAAAAGACAAATGTGTATTTGCAAAGAAAATATGAGGTTTTACTTTAAGGAGCAGGAAGACCAAGCACTTCAGTCGCATCATCAAACTTAATTAAGATTTTACAGGATTTTATCATCTTATTCAACACAAGGACAAATGAAGAGAGATGTGCTATGCATGTCTGAATATCAATAATTGTAAAAACTGAATGTTCAAAGTGCAAAGTTGGGTTGTGCATAGTTTGTTGTTTTCTTTTTCATTCTCTTGATTTGTGGTCCACTTTGTAAAGTGAAATAATCAAAAAAGAACAATACTCCTTCAACATTATGCATGATATATGCCAGCTTGCACTGCCCTCCTGTTTTACATCAGGTTAAGAAATTGTGCCTATATTGTAATAGGTACGGTAGGCTGCTCCACATTTTGCACTCATTTCAGGCTACATGTAATTTTACAGTAGTCTGTGATGAAGTCAAAGGATGCTATCTACTGTGGTGTAAATGTACAATTACTAAAATCTTGAGATGAAAAAAATTTTAAAGGCTACATGGAGTAGTAGAGCATTCACAGAAATTCTATTTATGACAACTTTGATGTCAGAAAAAACGTGTATTGCGATTCAGTGTTTATATTTGTATTACTCAAAATGTAGGGAGAGTTACATTGGAAGAGTTCAGTCTAGTATAAGTACATTGTAATGAGACACAAACTGCTGAGCTTTTCATTCCCATACTGCTGTGCACAGTCCATGAACCATCTCCCTTGTTAATTTGCGTTGTATGCAATGTTATACGCTATCTTCCATGATTACGTAAGAGAAAATAAGTGAAATATTATGGTTTGTGTATGTGATGCATTTATTCTTACATATACAGCTGTAGTAATCATACATTTTTAACCTAATGTATTGAAAAACAAAGGAGTATATTCTTTTCTGAATATCAATAAAGTTAAACTGTCATCTGCGATTTAAATGTTGCCTGATGTTGCCATGGTGCACACATTTGCATGGCTAATGGTGAAAGAGTACCAATGGAAAGTTTAACTTCTGTTAGTGTCTCCTTCCCATCAGGCAACAATTATTATCTCAATGAATATACATCTAAATATATTGAAAACAGTCAACATTTTTTATTTTCTTGCCTATCACTCACAAGAACTGATGCAGGAATATAAGAGAAATGCATACTGAAATATTCCAACATTAATGAGTTAAGTATGCGTATTTGTGGTACGCTCGATGACATGCAACACAATGATAAAAATTACTACCTTAAGGTGCTTAATGTTTTGAAACAAATTTCAATATGGTAGTGTTTTTGTGCAGTAGAAACTGCATATAATATGAATATAATGTAATTCCACACTTCAAGTGGATCAAAACAGAGACTAAAATAGTTTTTATTCCCTTTACATGAAGATTTCAATGTATAGTTACACTAAAATTACCTTCAATATTACATGAAAATGCAGTAATGGTTGATCTTAGGTGGGTTACCAAATCTTGTATTTATGGTTATTTTTCTGTGTTAAATGAATAGCTATACTTAAGAGACAGCATTATTTGAGAAGAAGAAACAGTTTGCTTTCAAAAATAATGAAAATGTACACACATATTATACCAGAAATAAAAAGGATATTCACTTAATCTCTAGCAGAACTGCAATATGTAGAAAGAGAGTAATGCACTCCAGTATAATAATTTATATATCCCTTCCCAATGCTATAAAAATGCAGAAAACTATATTGCATTTAAAACCAGAACAAAGGCTTTCTTGTAGGATCACTGCTTTTATACTGTAAAGGAATATCTACAATTCAATAAATATGCATATACAGAGTGATCCAAAAAAATGTATATACTGTTCAATGGTCCATAACTTGCAAACTAATTGGCGGAAATGTCTCATTTTTTGTGAAAGTGTTGCTTAAAGTCCAACTTGTTTTCACTGTAGGTGTTCGAAATGGTCACCATTAACATCCATACACAGACGATGCTGCCGAACTGCAGCATGAACTTCTGACTGTGTTCAGTTGGGTATCAGCACACAAATGTACAATACATTCTCATAGATTATCCAATGTGTGTGGCTTTTGTCCATAAACAACATCCTCATAGGTAAAAATCCAGAGGTGTTAAGTCTGGGGAATGTGGTGGGTACTCTACAGCACCTCTTTGGCCTATCCATCTGGGTCATCCTCGTTCATTGCGTGTAGCAGTCTTGGAATGTAGCACTTCCACTTTGCAGTGTTCAAAATATGCCGAACACTTTGAGCGGCTCACTCTAGTTTCATGGGTGCACTGTCTCACAGTCTTCTGTGGTGAGCGAGTGAATTGTTGTAACAATGACGGGAGATTGCTGGACTTGTTGCTGTTACAGGTCATCCATATAGTTTTTTCTGTACATCTGTAACACATCCGTGGACTTCAAACTTGTCTCGAATGCACGCAAATGTTAAACATGTCGGAGGCTCTGTTTGATACTCATTTTGCCACTGACGTTGAACCTCACTAATGTTTTTGTACCTAATATACCACTTCAAAACTGACTTCCTATCATCAACTGGCCTTGCGCCAGCCATGTTTACTCAAATACCTAACAACAAAAGAATGCTTACGTATCTGGCAACTGTCATCAGCTTGTGTGGCGATTGCCAGAACTACAAACTATTACACTACCAAAAATGAGATGTTTCCGCCCATTAGTTTGCAAGTTATGGACTATTAAACAGTGTATACCTTTTTTGGACCACTCTGTATACCATTGTATTAAATTAGCTGTCTTGTTACATATCCTTCTTTCTCGGTTATAATTAACCCATTATATATTGTAAATATATTGATATCTAACTTTACTGTATTATAATGTATAAATTTAGTATCTGATGTATCCCATATCAAAGTACTATGCACAGAATAGATTTTAAAGGATTAGTAAAGAAATTAAAATTGAAATGTTTTATCAATAATTTAGTACTGCTAATTTTACTATTATTTAAACTTTTACTCATTCAAGTAAACATGTTTTTGAATTGCATATTTTCACTTTTTATTTTAGGGATGTCTAATTTTGTGAATAGGTCAGATGAACATAAATGATCTAAAAATGCAATGAAAAATTCCTGAAAGTGCTGGGAAAAAAAAAAAAAAAAAAAAAAAAAACAATATGTACTTAGTTACTTTTTATCAAAAGATAATCTCACATCTAATGAAAGTATTCCTTCAACATCAATAGGAACAAAAACAACTGAACTTGATATATGTATTTCGCTGCCATTGGATGAAGAGCAAAAGTCTGAGCCTGAAGTAACTTGTGATTGGAATCCAAGTGATCCTGGACATTGGCTAATGGTTGAAACACTTCAACAGAATATAGTTAAAGAAATATAAAATTTGCTGAGCATCTTCTATATTCCAAATACTCAAACATAAACTTTTTAATGAAAACATTTGTTAGTGTGAAGTAAGAGCCAGAAAAAAAACTCTTCTGCTGACCATGTTTACTTCCCAATGCTCACCAAAAGGAGTGATACATCTATGTTAGCCAACATACATGAAGGATTTGACTATATAAAAACAACTTTGACAGAGCTCTGTTCCATTCTTCTCAATCAGAAATAACAGTTTGTTGCCTAAAAATAATTATTTAGCATGGAGATATGAAAAAAGATTAATACATATAGCAGCATGGATTCCATGTTCCAGAAACTGTTCTTGAAGGAAAAGGACTTAAGTGAACTCCTAAACATGATGCCACCATCTTATCATCATGAAGAAATATATCTTTTAGGGGAAAAAGTTACAAGCTAAGAGAGCTAATAATGGAAACTCCTTGGTTCTAATTGAGTTACTGGTTACATGATACTCATTTTAACAGAATACACAGATTCAGTTAAAAGCTGTCAAGAGTAACATGAAAAGATAATATATTATTTATCTTGGAGAGCCCAGAATAAGCTTTATGTGAGAAAAGGTATTGAACACTTTGAAGAAAGGCAGGAAGCTTTGATTTTCCATTCATTTGTAATGCTACTCCAGATGTGTCCAAAAAATATTACATTCTGATTTTGGGGTATGCTTTTTTCAGCAAAGATGAAGAAAAATGAGAAATTCATGAGAGGTTTTTGCAATATTTTGATTTCCAGAATAAGATAGCTGAAGCAATTGGTAATGCTATCATAGATGTACTTAACAAGCATGGCACTGAATCACAGCACTGCATTTGCAAGCCTGGGTCAAATATGGCTGCAAAAATAAAAGGAGTCCAAGCAAAACTCATAGAAATGAATCCACTGAAAACACTTTCTCCTTGTAGAGCTCCAAGTCTGAACTTAGCCGGATTACATTCTACAAGAAGTAATGAAGGAGTAGGCACATTCTTCAACAGAGTGAGCCAACTCTACAATTTCTTCAGTGCAAGTCCTCAGAGATGGGAAGAATTATTAAAATATACTGATAGGAAATCTCTTCATAGGCTATCCAAAACAAAATGTAGTGCGGGAATTGGGGCAGTGAAGCCTCTAGCACAAAAACTACCAGAAGTAATAAAAGCTTTACAAAATACATAAAGCTACATGCATTTTATCCCATGATGGATTAGGAGTAGTAGACAGTCATATTTATTATTTCTCACAGTTTGAAACATTTAATCTTTTGAATGTTGGGGGATTCAGATAATACAGCCTAACAAAATAGTACAACCTTTTTGGTGCCTTGGAGCTTAGATTCATTCTTGGGTATATTGGCAGCAGTGACTTCCAAAATAACATCAGTTTTGTCTTATTAGATCTAATTCCCGAGATGGAGTTAAGCCATATTAGATGGTGGTGAGCAGAAGTAATAATTTAATGGTGAACTGCTTGCTTTATATAATGACTGTTTAGAGCATTAATGGATGGTGTGAGTCTCTGATAGGATAAGGTACACCTTTAGAAACTAATGTGATCAATGTTTTCTTGCACATTGAATAAATGATTTGGTTTCTTCTCATATAAAAATGCCTAAACCATACAGATCCTTGAAAGGATCTAGGAAATCTATTTCTAATTTTAAGAATAGTGCTTATTTTGCTTATTTTCACATTAAGCTGTTGAGATCATTATTAGCCCATACTGTTTGCAAAATTTATGTGGAGCATTTCCAGCTGTGGGCAAAAGAAGAGAGCGGCTGTCTAAATTTGGATTACCAATGATTTGGACATAAACAAAATACTGCATAAGGGCTATTATGTTTGGTTTGACACCATCAAGAGCATAAATGAAAATAATAGCACTGACCTAGTTTCCACAAGGTGACCTGTATCACACTCATAATGTACCCATTTCATCTTTAGCCTCTTACCAGAAATACAAACATTTAAGAAACTTTGCAGGTCCGATATAGACACATGCACGAATAGTGATTTTGAGGGATCTTCAGCTAATGCTGAAAATATTGTGTCTACATCCTGCAGCTGTATTTGCCATACATGTGTGAATGACGTTTTTGAAAGTTGTAGCTGATTGTTGCCATACATGATTACACCTGCATAAGTGAACACATGTGACATTGGCGAGTTCTTTTGGCATCAAAGTTGCGACTGTTATACTTGTACCTGTGTGAGTGGACACTTTTGTACTGTCAGCAAACTCATTGATATTGAAGTCATACATTACTACACCTGAGCAAGTTTGTGACATCTGAATTGGTTTGCATGTGTAACTGTTTCTAGAAGTTTCCTGCCCCATGATCAAGAGGTATAAAAAGGAGAGGGTGAGTCCTGTAGAAACTTATACTAAATGACTACTTCCTTTCTGTTACAGCGCTGAACACAACTAATAACTAAAGACTATGCCAGTCAGAACAGCAGTTGTTGTAGAAATATAACTAGCTTAGAATATATACCAAATGTAACATTTTAAATGACCTTGTCCTTGTGTTACAGGGCTGCAGAAACAACAAAATACACCAACGACTTTACCCGAAAGGGCAGCAAATGTTATACTGACTATGTCCTTTTTGTTACAGGGCTGCAGATATATACATATGTGATATGTATGTAATCCTCACCACAAAATTTCCAAGGGCGCAATCAGGGCTTCGGCCAGGTTTGCATCCTGGCTCTCACTGCCTCCTGGCTTTGGGCTTCTGGCCAGCCATAACACCCGCTCCTTGAATCTGCAGGTGCAACAAGCAGTACTGCTGCATTCCTACACGCAAATTATCTCCGGTGGAGTGGGTTTTTAGTGGGTACTGCCAGTTTATGGCGACCCCCACACTTGGCAGAGTTATCCCCTCTGTCGCCTGTAGACTGGGTTTTTCCACTCCACTCGGGGGAAAAAAAACTGCAGAGTTCAGTTCACCTGGGGATGCATCGTGTGCAATGGTTGAGTCAGTTTTGATGGGAAGCTCAGAGCATGCAGTAGCAGCCACAGCTGCTCAGTATCAAAAGAGAACTATACAGCAGAATTGTTGCAAAAGCATAAAAAAAAAAGACATTTGTTTGTGAACAGATTTTTATTTGTAATCAGAGGAAGAAATAGAGAGTTGTTTTTTGGAGTAATAAGGAGAATTTTTGTTACAATTTATGTTCTCTTGCACATCAGTAATCACATACAGCTCAATTACACTAGGTCACTCTACCTGTAAGAAACAGAAATAAGGTAAACTCTTTATGGCCTTGGAAAAGATAAAAGTGTCAAAAATCAATGGGTGTATTTGTAGACCTGAAGATGATTAACTTTCTCCTTGGACAGCAAGCTGGCCACACAAAACAGGTATGTTTTTTGTTTGGAGTAGCAGAGTCAAATATAAACACTAGACAATGAAAGAGTGGATACTGAAAAGAGATATGGTAGTTGAAGACAGAAATGTGATCAATGAACCTTTGATTGAAAGAGAGAAAATAGCTTTTCTACCATTACATATGAAGCTGAGCTTGAAAAAAAGTTTGTCAAGGCCTTGGAATCAGAAGGTTTAAATAAATTCCCACAAATGAACATGGAAAAACGTAAAGGATCCACAAATGACACATTTTATGAGCACATTTGAGCTTTGTGCATAGTCTCCAACTGTTCTTGTCAGACAAAACATTCTTGGAAAACATAAAGCAGACAAGTATTCTGAATTGGTAGAGGAAATGCTCTCCAGTTTCAAAAGCCTGGCTGCAAGAGGATTATAAAGATTCATTACTTACATAGCCAATTACATTGTTTTCCTGAGAATCTTGCTGAATTGAGCAAACACAATGCTTTCACTAGGACATAGAAGCTATGCAAGAGACACACCAGAAAAAGTGGGATACCCATATGGCAGCAGATTACAGCTGAAGTCTTCATAGAGACTGTCCTGATAGATTTTACTTAAAAAAAATCCCACCCAATAGCCTTCATATATGTCAAATAATTAAATTCCCTTGCATTAAATTTAAATTTGGTATTATAAATGATCTTCCGTTCAATAGAATTCAACATTATTCAAATGACACTCCCCCTGAAATAAGAAACACACATGAGGTAAATAAACAAAAGCAAGAGACAGCCCCAAGCATATAGATACAGTAAATGCTCTCATAAGCCCCTAAGTACTAAGAACAGAAAATAGATCCCATATATCTTTTTTACACTATTATTTTTACTTTATTTTACATTATTGCTTTTAAAATATGCAAGTGAATACATGATTTCATTACAATATGCTACATTTGACGGTTATTTGGAAATAGAAACCAATAAGTTTAGTTATTGCATAATGAATTCAATGAGGTTTTTTACAGGAAAACAAAAATCAATTTATTCTTAAACTAGCATATGTATTTTAAAAATGTGAATGGTATAATACAGCTCAGGGTTAATTTAAAGTTTTAAGAGAAAAATTCACATACATTCACATTAATTTAGTCAGTAATTCAAAATCAAAAAGTTCACAAAACAACACATTTTGAACCAAATAACTGAACATATGGTTTGAGCCAACTGTAGCTTTCTTTGTCATTTCATACATCTTCCATCCCATTGGTATCTATTGGGGTTGGAAGTGTCAGCAATAGTGCTTGGTGCAGTGTGGTAGGGAAAAAATATGCTCAAAGTGCTCTGTCAGCCAATTTTGGCTGGTTGCTGGGATGAGGACCACTCTGCAGGGGCATTGGACCCTTTGTGAACCCTTTTATTGCTGTGCCATTGCTCCTGGTTCTGGCTGCCTGGTGCATCCTTTCACCTCTTCCTTTCCAGCAGTGTCCCCTCATGGGGCGATACAATAACCTCAGGTTTGGTGCCAAGTCCTCTCCAACCATATCCTTCCTATCCGTGAGCCAACTTGAGTACATTGTACCTTTAGTTTTCTTTACAAAATTCATTCAAATTCATGTTTTCAATTATTAATTACTAATAAGGTCAAGGTTTTGGTAAATAGTTGAAAAATAAAAATTCTATAATTTGGGGTTTGAACTGGGTTCATATAAATTTAACAGTAGCATGTTCATGAGACACTTAAAAGTTTTTCTAAACCATCGTTTTTATGAAGATGCCACAATCTTCTTTTCCCTGTTAGCTATCTCTTGATCAAAGGAACAAAGAAATCAAGATTTTCTACTCCTTCACAATTTCCACAGTATCTAGTGGTAAAAAATGTTAAATATGTGTTTTTTTTTTTTCTGAGCAGCACTTAGGATTTGAAATTACAGGTGGAATTAACTTATCAAAAATGGCTCCAAATTTTGCAAGCATGATGACAAATTTTGAGGGATCATCACAGCCAAATGTGGCCTCTATTTTCAGTATTAATTGGTAAATGCTGAAAAATTTCTTTACCCTCTAAGTACAAGCTCTCTACATTTCCTTTATTAAACTAACATTCTTCAAATCTGATGGTAAGTGATGGTATTTATATCACAGCTCTCTCGCAAACATTTTAGTTCCCAATCTCTGCACTTCTCACGTGTAATGATATCTGTCTGCAGAGCACATTTTCTATTAATTCTGTTCCATAGTAACCAGCATGCAATCGCATGAACAACATGATGTTCTGACCCACCCCACATACATCAGAAATAAGTCTAACTGCAGAAATGAATTATATCAGGTTTGTAGTATCATTCCAGAAAAAGCTTGCAAGTAGAAGCTGCTTCATTGGCCCCTCTACTAGATTCTGTTACAACCCAGTGGATTTGATGGCAATGTGTTACATACAGTTCTTAGAAAGAAATCTGCCTGTTGTATGATTCTCAACAGAACTTTTGGCTGTATTTGCTATAAATCAAAACAATTGTAGGGAGCCACAAAGTCTACAAGATTAGATCCTTACTAGCATATCAGGGGGGAGGGAGAGGGGGAGGGAGGGAGGGAGAGGGTGAGGGGGGAGGGAGGGAGGGAGAGGGTGAGGGGTGGGGGGAGGGAGGGAGGGAGAGGGAAAATTAGCAGTAGGCATGAACCAAAATCCCGAGAGTATTTTAAATTTATACAAAGCTTTATGTGGAAAGAAAGGGAGAGGTAGTTCTTTATATAAGTATTGGGCTCTAGCCAAGGAAGAAGGATAGGTGCTCACTAAATGAAGGGAAAGGAGAGGCAGTAGAATAGTTGATGTGAAGTGTGAAATGGACTGCAAAAATAATGACAACAAAGCAAAACACCAGATACTATAGGGAAGGGTGGTATTGTGGTGAGTGTAGAATGATGAAAGAAAGAATAAATGCAGAGAAGGAGGAGATTGAAGCAAACTGGAAATGAAGTAGAAAGAGAACGCTTCTGACTATGAGATGCGTATTTAGGCGTTTATTGGAACAAAAAGAATGAAAAGGGTGAAGAAAAGTTACTTATATATACCATAGCAGGAAATGCAGAGGATAGCAGAATAAGATGAATAATTAAGAGAAATTGTGAGAAAGAAGAGAGTTTGAATAAAAACATGCCAACCTATGGAGACAATACTTTAAACAATTGTTAGGTGTAATAATTAATACACAAAAGAAGTTAATTTTCTGGGAGGGGCATGGGCTCACAGAGAACAATTAGAGATATAGATGAGCCAGAGGTAACGGAACAAATTCAGTAGCTGAAAACAAACACAGTGTGTGAAACTGATGGAGTTCCAGGTGAATTTTGGAAAGTATGGTATCAAGATGATAACAGAATACTAACACTAGTTAGGCTAATCAATATGCTATTTCAGGGGGGGGGGAGTTTCAGGATAGCTAGCAGAAAGGAATGATTGTGCCCATATTTAAAGGAAAAGAATACATTAATAATCCAATACATTATTGGGGGATTAGTCTGCTATCAGTGTTGGGAAAAGTTTTTACAGGAGTGTTGGCAGATAGGTTACACAAATGGGTAAAGATGGAAAAAAGGTTGTCAGAATTTCAAACAGGATTTAGGAAAGTCAAGGGAACAGTTGATAACCTCTTTATTGGTAGATACATCTTTGAGCAACAAAATAGGCAGTTATATGTTGTTGTTGACCCGGAGAAAGCTTTTGATATAATCAACAGGAAAAGATTAAGGAAATCAGACAGAAAAGGACAGAGTAAAAAATTTATGAGTAATTCAGAGACTTTATGAGGAAAATGAACTTTATATTAAACTTGAGCAGAATAGCATTACAGAAGTGGTTTATAATACAAATGTGTAAACTAAGCCCAATTCTATTTAATTTATTCAGTGCTGATATTCTAAAAGAAATTGAAAAAGAAAACTTACATTGTCCTGTAATCATTATTAGGAATATTCCAGGTCTTCTCTTTTCAAATGATTTAGTAGAATGTGCAATATCAACCGAAGGACTATCATGTGCTATCAAAGCAATGTAGACATGGTAAGAAATGGGGTTTAAAAGTTAATGTAAAAAAAGGTAAAATTATGGTTTTCAATGAGTAACCAAGCTAAGAAAGGAAGAAAAATGGTACAAAGGGGATAGCAAAATTGAGGGGGCCAATAAATTTGTTTATTTGGGGGTGAGGTTGAGTGCAAATGGTCAACAGGAAGGCCAAATAACCATTGTGCTAGCTAAAGGTAGAAAGGCTATGGGAGGCACCAGAGCCTGCTATAACAAAATACCACATATGAAAGTGATATCTTTGGAAAGGGTATATAATGTACTGATGGAGGGAGAGTGGTACATGGAGTGTAAGTGTGAGGGTTGGAGGAAGAATGGAAAAATATTGACAAAATTCATAGTGAATTAATATTGGGTTTGCCCTAGAGCTTCACTGAATGCAGTAGCACTGTTTCAGCTTGGTAGAACAAGAAGGGGAAAGTGATGAAAAGAGGATTAAAATATTTATATAGAATGGAAATGTTGGAGAGTGGAAACATTGTCAAGAAATGCTTGTTAGTTCAAGGAAGGAATAGGAAATATTTGGGATGGGAGGATGGGCATGAAAAAGGATTTCTGGAGAGAAGTGAAAGCATGTATTGAAGTTATTGAAAAATAAGACTTTCTAGTAGCTTAAGAGATAAACATTTGCTGGAACTATACAGAAATATAAAAACAAATGGGCAGATATATATATATGGATTTATGTGATAAAGCAGGGAGAAAAGGATATTCTGGGCAAAAACTGATAGGTTAAAATTATTATATAAATTATAGGGGTTCAGAGGGGATTGTGAAAGTAATATATGTCCAATGCGTGTGGAAACTGAAGAAGTAGTAGATTTTGTTCTGAAGTGCAAGAAAACTGAGGTATGGAGAAGGGAACTGAGGTTTGATAAACTAGGCATAGAACAAATAATCTTAAGCTTTCATGGCTGGAGTCAGAGAATTATAACTAGTTGTTTCCTCCAGTCTGAGAAGCCATGGTCTGCTGAAATCTTCCCATCCAGATGTTTCGTTCACAGCTGTGGTGAACATCTTCAGTGGTGTGGTTGTAGTCTTCTAGGCAAAGATTTAGTTGCAACTGACTCATTGTGCCGTTTTTGCATTTAAGGACCTGTTTTGTGCTCAAGTATCGGGTGCCAGGTTTTGTTTCAATAAAATGCAAACCAATCAGCTGCCAGTAACACCAAAGCAGCCAAGCCCTGCCCCCTTTGGCTGCTCCAGCCGGACCTAGCCCATGCGAACAGCCAGCATATAAATACTGCAGCCACTCCAACCAATGAGTTAATTATGACTAAACCTTCACCTAGAGGACTAAGACCACGCACTGAAGATGTTCACCACAACTGTGAACGAAACATCTGGATGGGAAGATTCCAGCACACCATGGCTTCTCAGCCCGTAGGAAACAACTAGTTATAATTAGGGATAGAATGTTTATAAATAATGGAAGAGAATTTATTACAGTGTGAAGAAAATATTTAGGAAAGGTATGCGAGAACGAGCCAGTGTAAGGAGGAGGAAATGAGTAGAAGAGAGAATGGTACTATCTAGTATTTGTTAAACAGGATTTTTACACACCAATAACTAGGATATTAGTATGATTAAGATTCAAAGGAACAAGCAACTCTCAAGGGTAACAACTTAGGTGAATGTGTTTAAGGAAAAAGAAACGAAGGTAACAAATGTTTATATTGAAATTATTGATAATACATTTATTCAATTCATTTACACAGCACAGACAGGTGTGATACATGATATTTTGAGGGAATATACTGATTTGCGTGCAATGTTATATAAAAGCTCTGTACGTAACAATGCTGTAACTAGGCAGTTTGATTTCTAACACTATTCTGGAAATTAATTAGAATCCTAATGTCATAGTTATTTTATTTTTTCTATTTTCTTAAAATAATTATGGGAACATATTGTTTTTAAAAGCACTGACAGCTGTAGTAGGACAGTTAATTAACAAATAGTAATTTAATGTGTGCACACTTATACATAGCATGTGAACATTTTAATATATTCCACAAGCAGTCAAAATGACTCCGGTACATACATGAGTACTTGGCACACTGGGCATTCTAGTGCTGATCCTTTCACCTTAATTCTTTAAAATCTATTTCCCGACCTCATAGCAATATTGTATTGCTGGAGGATACTTTTGTTTTATCACCAGTTTCCATTCAATTCAACATTCTTTCTATTCAGTAGAGCATCTCAGTTCTAGATCTACTTTTGTCTTTTAGTGTAGCAAACTTTGATGCCAGTTTTCAGTAATAGTGTAGTATTAGAAAAGCAAAATGGAAGATCATACTTCACATTTCCACTCCAAAGCATATGTACTATGCAGATTATGTTTGCTCAACTTAATTTACTTTACGTATATTTTTACTGCATGAATGTATTAAAACGGGAGAAATTTAAAACTTCCAATTTATATAGACACAACAAAGATGGAAGAATATTTTAGAAAAAAGAAAGGAAAAGCATGCATTTCCCATTTCAAATATGGATATAGTAACAGAAAGAGAAGAAACACATGACTAGACTACCACATAAGAGACAGAAATAAAAATATCTAAAATATAAACCTAATGGACATTGGCTTGGGAGGTCAAGGAGGATATGGGAAGATCAGTAATTGTGTCGAAGACCAGAATGGTACACTGATTTAGTACCTGACTACATATCAGATTTTAAAGCAAGTTGCCAATTTAGTTCCTTTAAACAGACATGGAAAGCATTTGCTGTAGTTAATGAACAAACTTGCCAGACATCCGATATTATACAGGATTCCCGTGTTTGGGAAAAAGAATCATATTCCATATTAGTCATAAGGGATATAAAAAATCCTGTATTTCATTCTATGCAAAAAGACACAATTTTGAAATGTGCGCATGTTCATTCAGTACACTGGTATAGACTATTGGTAGCCTCTGGTCTCATAATCATGTCATAAGGCTACAAAGCTAAATGATAAAACTAATGATGGAAGACCACAAAGAGGGATGACACTTATAGGATTGTGGTAGCTACACTTTTTGTTATTCATTCCTTATTGAAAGCATATGAATGATTTCTCCCCCAAGAAACGTTGATTGTGCACTTATTTAACAAAATGGAAAAATGAAGAAAAATATTCATGGTTGTCACCCATAAAAATAACAGTTTCAAAGCTTATGCTGCAAATGCAATCACAAATTTTCTGTTACACTTTGAAATATGCCTCTACAATCTATCAACAAAAAGCAGTATGGTGTTCCTCTAAGCAGAGTATAACAATTTATATTGTGAGGAAGAATAGTAATGAAGAATAGTCAGTTACTGCGCCATGTCATAACATGTAACACAATCTCAGTTTTAAAAGCTTTGATTATAATGTATAACTTATGTGGCAAGCAGCTGGTGTGTGATATTCCAGCAGCTTAACCTTTATAGTGCCAGCTCAAATGACATAATGCTCTCTGAAAAGAGCCAGGCAATTTTAGACTAGAATACAGGGTTCTAAATTATTTGTAATAAAATGAGTACTAATTACATAGGGAGATGAATCTTCTTTTTTTATTTTTAGTAAACATTTTGGTATACTGTATAATTTGTACTGTGTGGATGAGAAGTGTCAAAAAAAAAAAAAAAAAAAAGGAAAATAAACTTAAAGTCTAAAAATAATCAATAATAATTAGGCACACAAAAGCCTTAGTATAAAGAAAGTTCCAACTAATGAAATTAAAGTTCAGGATATTTCTTCATTAAAACAACAAACTGTTTTGGTGTGCTGTTTTATTGCTTAAAATGCCAAAAAATGAAGTCATAAAACCTGAAAAGTGAAAAAAGTCACTAAATACACACAATAAGCATAAAACATTAATGAAAATAGCATAAAGCAATAGGACACAGCTGTAACATAGGTTACTATAAAATTTAGCAATTGTGTTGTTGCATAGCTGAATGGATGACTCAGATTGTCTGCATCATCTGGTTACACCTCCATAAATCCATTTTGATAAATAAACTGATTATTTGCATGTGTATGAGAGCCATTGTTATTGTATGCATTTCATTGCTGGGGCTAGAATATATATCTTCCTCTCTTACAGCAATGTTAGAATTGTTTTCATCAAGGCCTGAAATTTCAAAATCACTCTCGTTTTCTCCTAATACATTGTAAAATGCAATTCTTATTTATGCTTCGGTTCCTAACCTTTTGCTAGACAATGCCATTTTTCAAACAAAATAAACACAGGCTAGAGACATTAAATTTGCAGCTAATTTAGTGCTTTGGAATGTTAAGATAAGGCACTGAAACACTCCAGAAAACTTTACTCTATAATAATGGCGTAAAAAGTACTCTCTCTCCCACTGGAAAGAGCTAAAACAAATGAAATTGGCATCGCAATTAGATTGTGACTGGTAATTCTTGCAGAATTTTGGGATCACGATTTTATTGTGATTGGTACTAAAAGGGTTATGTAAACTGCTTATGACTTATGTAGAGAATTTGTAGTGACTGAAAAGTATATGGGATTTTATTTTATGAAGAATTTTCTGTAAAATTACTGAATAATTTGAAAGTCGAAAAGGAACTTTTAATATTTTTAGTGAAAACATTTAACTCAATGTCACCAATAATGGGCCAACATAAGTATGTTAATGCTATACTTAGTGAGTGTTCCTGCTCACATGTTTTTGTGGGGCAATGTTTTCAATTTTGAACAAAAATTTAATACTGAAAACAGTAAATGTTATTTGATTATTGTATAGCTTGGTGTGTTTTCTAAGACTTTCTTAAGAATAATGCAAGTGTTTTGCCAATGCAATGAAAAGCTTTAAGTGTGAAGTACTAAAGTCAATGAAAATATAAAAATGAAGATTGTATGCTACTTGGGCAAATTTCTGTAACAAATAATTGAATATACTGTGCAAGTGTTGTTTTAATGCAACTCTTCAAGAGTATAAAAAAAGAAAAAGAAAAAAAAAATTACACACGCACGCACACATGCTCACATCCACACAGATGTCAGGAGTATGAGTGCATAGATTTCACATGCTGGGAGATCCAAATATTAAGAATTATAAAATCCAATACAAATTTTATCTTGAAATAACAGAGATAACTTGAGCATTGTGGAATGTGTTATCTGAACAGTCTGGCAACAGAGAAGGACTTTAAGATCCATATGTTTTGTTTGGGTTTGCGGTCAGACCAATGTTTTGTTTTGTTTTGGTTTGTGCTTGAAATCTGGTTCATTACATACCTGTGTGTTTATTATCAACTGCTGCCACTAATGAGTGGGGGTTGATTTTATTTCAAACTATCTGATCATATTCATGAGACCTGAACTAAAGATGCATGAGTGGCTATGCATAAGATTTAGTTTCATGACAAGAGATAAGACAAATTCAAATGTGAATTATGGAAATACCTCATCAGGTATATACTGGATAACTAAATCAAAGTCACATCTCTGCTAAACAGAAAATCTATTAACTGTCAATAATGGCAATATATATGTTCATTTACAGTAGATGTTCAAATGTGCTCCATTAGAATCTAAGCAGGAATTGCATCTTCTTAGGCAATTTTGCCCTGCCCTCAGAGCTTCTGCATTCTGCCCCATTTCTAGGGCTGATTCTAACACATATGTTGAAGATCATCAATGGTAGCAACCTCGGCATGGTACACTTTACTCTTCAAATATCCCCAGAAATAATAATTTAAAGGATTGAGCTTTGCCATAAGCGAGAAACATACCTATATACTCTTAACTTGTAAAGACTGCCATAGTGCTGAATGCATTTAATGCATCTGAAGCACTGAAACAAGCTGTTAAGGTGCTGAGGCACAATTTTCCAGGAGTGTTGACAGTTCCTGGCCTTCTGTTCTACAGCATGTGGCAGTTGCTAGGCTGGAATCCAATTCTTTAATATTTTGTGACTAAACGACTCATTTTAACAAGTGGTAAAAACACAAATAACTCATCTTTTGTAGCTCTACCTTGCTATATTAATTGCAGAAGTAAACAATAAGGGAGTGACATACTCGCAATCAAACATTTGACCAATTTTATTTTTTATTTATGCAACCATGCACTTTGGAGGAAAATGGTACAGGAGCTTTATGTTTCAGCTTAACATCATGAAGTTGCCTCTGGGTACCAAAAGCTGGAGGGGAATGAGTGTCCCTTATTATCATTATAAACAATCTGGCTAGTCTATTTATGAAAGGTGAAAAGCAAGTCTACTAAATGAAATTAATGGTGCCTACATTGTGAAAGATTGTTGAAAACCACATACATATTTCAATGCCTTTTTTCCTTCATAACTGTTTAATTATGGTATCTAAAGTGCTCTAGGAGAGTGGTTAATAGCTATTTTAAATCTATCTCTCTATCTCTCTCTTAAGCAATGTTTGAAAATAACTAATAACCAAATGTGCATATACCTGCATCATTCACATCTGTAAGAGGTGGAGCCTACAATAATATTTGAATGCATAATGAAACAAACATGTGACTATCTGAAGAAAATTACCTGTGATCAAAATTTAAATGATACAGCAATGGGCAATATCTATTTGCAGTTTAATTTATAATACTTGCATGTGCCTAAAGGCTCATATTCTACATAGTGTTCAGCTATGAAGAGAAAGAGTACTATAAGTTTCTGACAGCCTGCTTAATTCTTTCCTGGCAAGTAGATTATAAATACCTTATTTTATGCAAGAAAAAAATGACTTGTCAATTGAAACAGTAGGTAAGAATTAAACAATTTATTCATTATAATAGCAGACATTTTTATTTAAGGGAATTACAATGTACCTATTGATACTGGATATATTTAGGAGAGAGTGGTGAAAGAAAGTGAATATGTTGCTAAAAACTGTCCTTATTTCTACTTTTAAAATTAAAGTCAGCTTAGTTTTCATCTGAATAGTAGAATTTGGTTGGACCAAGTAAAATATATAACACTATTTAAACTTGCACTTAAGTGTCGTTTCAGCTTCTAAAATTGTTTTAGCAGGGATAACAGGCTAACTGTAAAACATTTACACATTTAATACACTGCATTGTTAATTCTTAATAATATGTTATGATGGCAAGGGTCATAATCAAAGGAAAAATCTGTTTCTGAATAATAAGAAATAATGCCTAAATAAATCATTTTTTAAATATTCACAGGAAAAGCTTTTTCATTCCTGAAATTCCCAGCCCTATTGATGCTGAGGTTGGTGATTAGTGGAGCCTGGATTTTTATGTAATTACATATTTTAAATCCTGCATATTTCAATGAGAAGTAAAAATGTTGGCAACTTACGTCATTTGGGACTCCCTTACAAATTTTTATTTTAATTTTTTTTTTTTTTACATATTTTGCACATTTCTACATATTTTAACGATGCTACATAAAATATACATATTTTCTGGGTTTTGTTACAATTTCATTATTTTTTAAAAAATATTGTAGTCACATTATAAACTACTGTTTTCACAAGTTTTGCTGAAAGCAACAAAAATCAATCTGTGAAATAGGATGCAAATTAAATTAAGAATGTGATAATAACCACATCACCTTGTTCTGATTGTTGTCTGTTTATATCAAAGCAAGTGCCGCTCGACAATGTTAACCTCCAGTGTCACGATTCTCGTAGCAATTTGGGCATTTACAAGGACTGGAGAAATTGATTGTTACCATTCTCACGGTAGTTGGCATCTTGCAATATAATGGCTGCAAGGAAACAAAGTGAGCTGTTGGACAACCATAAAAATATAGCAAAGTGATAATACTGCAGTTAGTTTCTTGCAAGTCTTAGTCAAATGGCACCAATTACGTCCTCGCTATCCTGCAAGTTGAATTAATGGGTGAAATTAGATAGCACCTTTACAACCGATGGAAAAATAATAGTCTGTCAGGCATGCGGTAAAAGAATTGGCTGTTCCATGAAATCTCAATTGGAACAACATATCAAGAGTGCTCTTCACATACGCAACAAACACCTACAGTCTTCTAGAAAGCAAATTCTGTTGACACAAATGCAACAGGAACCATCCAGAAATGATTCTTTTAAAGACTTATGCAGTGCAACGGTTGCAGCTAATATTACATGGCATAAACTTCAAATTCCTCAATTTTGCTCCTTTCTAGAGAAATATTGCAAAAAGGTTATTCCTGACGAATCTACTCTGAGGAAAATGTTTCTTTATGCGTGTTATGAAGAAGTAGTTGCTCATATATGGAATAAAATTGGAGACTTCTGTATTTGGTTTGCCATCGATGAAACTACAGATGACATGGGTCAGTAGAAAATTTAGTAGTAGAAAAACTAAATTCCGAAAGTCCAGCAAAACCATTTCTAATCTGTTGCAAGGTGTTAGAACAAACAAATCATTCTACAATTGCAAAATTCGTAGATTATGGGATGAAGATTCTGTGGCCAGAGGGTGTGTATGAGGAAAAGGTTTTAATTATGTATTCAGATGCCGCAGTGTACATGATTAAAGCTGCTACTGCTCTTAAGGTTTCCTACCCAAATGTACTTCACTTCACCTGCTTGACCCATGCATTGCAACATGTTGCCTAAGAAGTAAGGAGTAATTTACCCTGTGTGAATAAGTTTATATTGGCAACACAAAAATCTTCGTGAAAGCACCGCACAGAATTCAGTGCTATAAAAATCATCTCCAACATGTCTCTTTGCCTCCTGAGCCAGTACTTACAAGATGGGGTACATGGTTAGCAGCTGCAAACTTCTATTGTGAACACTTTGAAGGAGTCCAGTCAGTGGTGAACATGTTCTCTTCAGAAGTAGCTGTTTCCAAATGTGAATCTCAGGATACATCTTTAAAGATCCAAAAATGGCAAGCTGCTGTGCTTACATCAAAAGTAACTTTGGTTGGTTGCTTAGCACCATCAAGAAGTTGGAAACATCAAGTTCCCTTCCTCACGAATCTATGGATTTAATCGGACGTGCATCACAGAAGTTTAGTGTAGTTGCAGGAGATGTAGGAAGGAAGGTAGGTGAAAAATTCAAAGCTGTGCTAAACAGGAATCCAGGAAACTCTACGCTTGTGTCCGTGTCTACAGTCTAAATGGTGACAGTTGTCGATTTGCTAAAACATTTCTCTGCAAATCAGATTCCTATGCTAAAATATGCTCCTGTTATTTTGTGTGTCGTGGAGAGAAGCTTCTCTGCTTATAAAAACATTTTATCCGATAGGAGACAAACAATGACCCCTGAAAATATGGGAAAGTATATGGTTTATCACTGTATGTTAAAAGAAGCAAATGACTCAAAATGAAAATGCCTGGTTGTTTATTGTATGTCAAGAGATAGAAAACTGAAAATGTATCCTCATTATAAGATTTAATTATTTTGAACTGATTGCTTCATTCATTGATAAATTGGTTCAGTATTTCAACATTGCTTTACTGTCTAAAATTGAAGTAAAATAATTACCTGAAATGAGTAATTTTAATAAACATAATCCAAAAGACATATTTCTTATTTCCTAATTACCTACCTGAAAATAAATTTTAGGTAAATTCTGCATAAAAAAAAAAAAACAAACATTTTCCCTATAATTAATTCTATATTTAGTCTTTAAATTTTAACTCATTGTAATTAATTTATGTACTTAGAGACCCATCAAATAACAAAATTGTCAGTAATTTACAGTTTGCATTTAGAATATTGCATATTTTTACATATTTTGTTGATATTATATATTTTATTACATATTTGGTTTTTTTTGTTATATAAATATGTACATATTCTGCACCTTGATATTACATAAAAATGTGGGCTTTAGTGATTATATATCAGATTTTGATGCAACTACAGAGTTTGTTTTGTAATATGGAATTAGGTTTGTAATATGTTTCATGTCCTTATATGCTTGTAACATTTTATAGTGTATATAATTGCACATTTATGATGTAGCATATTCTTAATTTTTCAATGTATTGAGCACATAATACACCTATTTTAAATTTTTATATCAAAATTAATACTTAACACTGTCAAAATAATGTCATTTTTATGGAGAAACACATATGGAGCTTCAGAGAAAACTTGAGTGTGTTCCTTTGAATATGCAAGAGCATTTAGCTATAAATTGTGCAGTGTTCTAGAAATCATAACATTAAAATTTGTGTTCTGTGAATAAATACCTCTGAGGTGAAAATATAATACTTCATGAAGAAATTTCCCCAGGTTAGTAGTGCTTTCAAAATTTCCTAAAAACAATTCCTTTTTCAGAATACAAACTTGTATTAACCAATACATATCACATTCTTTGTATAATGAAAATCACATTATAGTGATTGGAATGATGTCTAAAGAAGAATATGCAATCAAACAGTAAAAACAGTTAACAATTTTAGTGCTTAGTGCATAGTTTTGGTAATTTTAATATATACAAATCTGATCCCTAGTGATGTTTATTTAACCAATTTATTTTACTTTGCTTTATGCATACACAGTGTTTATTTTACAAGCCTCATATTACTGCAGCAATGTTGAAATCCAATGTAAAAACAAGATGGCTATTTCATTTGACAGCAACTGATTTTCTAGTTTTTCCAATACTTTGAAATAAAACCCATCATACAGGGTGATATTTTTTACTAGTTGCTAATTTTAATTTACAAGATATAAAGCACCATATTGCTTCAGTGATCCTTGTTTTATTGTTTTCTCTAAGTAATTTTGCTAGCAGTAATTAACTGAAGATAAAATATATTTAACAAAACACAAAGAGATGAGAGATAAAGAAACATTGTGGGTATTCTTTTTATATTCAGATTATACTATTTTTATTAATATGAATTTTAAAGACATTAATATGCTTTATGATATTTAGTAACATTTTATGCCTCCATAAATTTGACTACTACTAAATATTTTTTTAAGATATATAACTTGCTGTTTATAAAGATGTACACTTTGGCAGGATTTTTTTTTCTCAAATATTAAAGAAACTGAGTTTCCTGAAACTGCATTGGCCGAGTTTTTCCCCCAAGAAACACTCTAGAATCTTATATCTCATTGATTTCCTCATCATGTATGTAGAACTTTCTTTAGAAGTTTGAGTTGGATTATACTAACACAATAACACAACTAACAGATAATTTTTACCTGGACATGTTTCAAAGTGTGTGTCTGTTTTATCGTCAGCATACTCCAACTGATGCTGTATTTCCTCTGGTGGTTTTTGAAGTGTTCCGCTTTGACCCTAATGATGCTCCTGTTATGTATTTCCACACAGTGCTATGTGGCAGCAAATCAAAATTCATTAAGCTATTTTGGTTGTTAATGATGTGAGTCTTCTCCAAAACATTTATCTTTGCTGCATATCCTGCTGGTTTTATAAGTGTAATGTTTTGGTTTATTTCATGGTTTAATGACCAAAAATGGTGGGCAACAGTGGATTTGTCTGTCTGTTTCTATTTTATTGTTCTAAGATTTTCTTTCAGTCTTGCTTATAAAGTTTTCTTTGATTTTCCTATGTAGAGTTTATCCACCACTTTTGGTCATTAAACCATGAAATAAACCAAAACATTACAGTAATAAAACCAGCAAGATATGCAGCAGAGTTAGATGTTTGGGAGAAGATTCACATCATTAAGAACCAAAATAGCTTAATGAATTTTGATTTGCTGCCTCACAACACTGTGTGGAAATACATAACAGGAGCACCAATAAGGTCAAAGCTGAACATTTCAAAACCCTCCAGACGAAATACCAGTCAGTTGGAGTCTGGTGAAGATAAAGTGCACACACTCTTTGAAACATGTCCAGGTAAAAATTATCTGTTAGTGATGTTATAGTTTTACTATGATGCAACTCAATTAAACTTCTAATTTAAATACATCACAGTTACTAACTTCTGTAGCCAGATTATATAGGAATTTCTTTTTTTATCCCTAACAAGCAATTCAGCTCACATCTCATCTATTGTAAATAAGCAGAATCAGAGCACTAAATACAGTGGTTAAAGTGTTACAGATATTCATTAGCTGCTTAGTGTTTGCGGTGATTTAATGTTACTCTTTAAATATATATTTGTAGTCAGAAGACAATTTTATGCATATAAGTGGTATTATCAGTTAGCTGGCAGAGCTTTTTTCTTTAATCAGATGGAAAGATAGCACTGTGCATCACTGTGACAACAACTTGTGTAGTGCCAGCATATTTTAATGAAATACTTTTACTTACACTCAATCCATGTTTAGCCCTTTGTAATGCACAATGCAGCATGACACAGTGAAGTAAAATATATGGGGATTAGGATGACTTAATACATTGTGTGGTTTCACCTGTAATTCACAAGGACATGTTTCACAGACATTCATTTGCATTGACAGTTCACTGGTTTTTTGACCAATGTGAGAACTATGATGTGATCCTAGTGGCAGCTTGATGAACTTAAAAAAAGAAATTGTGTTCTGCGATGCATAAATTCATGAGGTTTTTGCTATATTTCTTAATAAGCGCTGAGATTGAAGGACTGTTAATAGCTTTGAGTAATGTTATACACTTATCTATTTCATGGTTGTTGTCCCAAAAATATGCTGAAACAACAGATATATTTTTAACAAAAAAAATTATATGCCAGGAAATGTTCCTTGAAACAGGATTTTGGATTCCTCTTTGTTCTGCCAATTTAAAATTCATCACAATCCAGTCTATTTTATAAATGTCAGCTCTTATTTCAGGAGTGTCATCATCCGGTTTGTTAAAATTTCCTTAGTAAATTTTTTAAGCCATATGTGAATGAATGAATGAATTAATTTATTTACACCATTTTTCTTAACAAATTAGTTACATACTAATTAGTTTCCTTATTTATTCTAATCAATGTACAATTTGCTGCTACCCCGATAATTTTGTTACCTCAGCTTGCCTGGCTCCTTGGTCTTATAGCTTGATTAGGTAATAATGAAGAGTATTTAAACTGAAGGTCGCTCAATGGCTGGGACAGAATTGTGGAAGAGACCACAATCAATAATATTAGGGTTTCAGCAACGTATGATACCACAGTGGACCTGCCATTTCTCTTCTACAGGATGGTGACAATGGAAGGACACACATCTAGTCCTCACAGTGGGAGAGAAAATCCCTATGCTGGTACCGGGAATTGAATCTGGGTCCCCTGTGCCAGGGCCAGTTGCTTTACATTTCCATAAAAATAGTCAATTTTTCTTTTACCCTACTCAAAAATGTCCCTATCCACCTGTGATTCCTTTCCTCTTTAGCTATATACAGGGTTACTACAAAAGAAATAGACAACTTCAACTGCCTGTAAAACAAAAACTATTAGAGATAGCAACCTAATTATTTTGGAGGTATGTTGAGAAACTCTCAAAGTAACGCTGTAGTGTTTTGTTTGTTGTTGCAGAAGCAGAAATGGCGGAAAATCCTGTGGAAAAGGCATATTGCGTGTTGAAATTTGCTAGAACGCAATCAACTATTGTCCAACGACATTTTAGAAGACGTTACCACAAAACGCCACCGACTAGACAGTTAATCTACGATTGGTAATTCGAGACAACAGGATGTTTGTGCAAAGGGAAGAGCTCGGGAAGACCAAGAGTTTCGGAAGAAAACGTTGAACGTGTTCGTTCTGCCTACATAAGAAGCCCACAGAAATCGACATCTAGGGCAAGCATGCAATTACAAATTTCACAGCAAACTGTATGGAAAATCTTGTGGAAGCGACTGCCCTTGATGCCTTACAGATTACAGATGTTGCAGTTTCTGAGTGAAGAAGATAAGGTCATACGGCATGACTTTTGCATCGACATGTTGCGACATGATGAAGACGATGCTGGTTCTTGTGAGCGCATCATTTCATTTTTGTGGTAACGTGTTCTAAAATGTCGTTGGACAACAGTTGCTGATTGCGTTCTAGCAAATTCCAACACGCAATATGCCTTTTCCACAGGATCTTCCGCCATTTCAGCTTCTGCAACAACAAACAAAACACTACAGCGTTACCAATAGTAACAAACGAAACTTTGAGAGTTTCTCAACTTACCTCCAAAATAATTAGGTTGCTATCTCTAATAGTTTTTGTTTTACAGGCAGTTGAAGTTGTCTATTTCTTTTATAGTAACCCTGTATATTGAATGGCACCAAGTAAACATATTCTTTAAAGATGTTCTGAAGTTAATGCATGGCCAAGGTGATATATAAATTTCTTGAAAACCATTTTGTATTTGCTCCTGAGGGAGGGTGATTATGGCATGGATTTCCTTTTGTTCCTTGAACTTCTGAACCCTTCCTTCTAGTGAGACATGGCTCCAGTCATGGTATTAATAAATCAGAACTCTGACTTTACTTTAATAGCCATGGCTTACGATTTCTTAAACCTCCTGAGAAAAAAGAAAAAAAAGAAAAGAAAATACTATAAAATGTGCCAGGCTTCTGAAGACAACTATAACCAACTTTACAACACACTTATGAATACATGCACACTTAAAAAGAACCAGAATTTTTTACTGTAAATACAGGGTTTCATCTTTTACATTCGCTTGCTCACTTTGTTCTTTTTAATGTTAACAGCTCTTTCATTCTTTAAACCTGTCACTTCTCTTCTGATTTTACCTTCTTCATCTTGATCTTTTAACAAAGCTAATCATCTCAGTAGTACAAATCTTTGTAATTCCTTAAAAGACATCTCTTGTAATATCTCTGATCTCATAATCTTTCAATCTTCTTTACTTACAGGTTTGCTGGGTCCTGAAGGACCATCTTGCATAGGTTTTGCAAAAGATGCACATCATAAAATCTCATCAGTATCAAGGCTTGCATTTTCTTGGGACTCTCTATGCTTTTCATGGTTTCAGAATTTGCTAGAAGGTAATCAAATACAATTTCTTCTCTTCCGGAAAGAATATGAGAAGCCGCTTAGTTTAAAATATAAATGGCTTATTGCCTACCATTTATATTAAATGGTTAAAATTTATTCTTTGTAGATTAACACATATTTTACTCCCTATTAACTGTCCAGCAACATATTTTTAATTATTTTGCAAAAAATATCTAAGAGTTTTGTACTTAAATTATTTCATAAAAAAAGAACTTTACTAGCCATGTTCAATAAATTAGAGAAAGTTGTCTTGACTATTCTTACCTGTTAATGGAACTACAGATGAATTTGATCTCCCTTGAGTTCATTCTAAAATCTTGTTCCCCCAGTTTGTCAGAACAGTCACAGATCAGACTTCACTTATAGAAGGCTTTTTTTGTGTGTTATTTTCTTTGCTATTTAGCTCTCCATTAGGCAAATATTAAGATTTTCTTTTAGTTTTTGCTGCACTTCTGCCATATAAGAAACCTGTTTCTGATTATTCTCAGGGAGCTGAGATTTGTTCAATATCTTTCTATGGATGGTTAGTAAGTCCACAAAACAGGATGCAAACTGATTGCTTTCTTTATTCATTACTGATGGATATACTATGACAAAAATACCTAGGCTGAATCAAAAGTTTACTGGCATCCAACAATGCATATACAACACTGAAAGACACAGAACAAAGAGTTAGAGATCTATAAGCATACAGTCAGCTCCAGCTCGGAGGGGAAACATTTGTTAATATCAAACCTGAATTGGTATAAGTTGGGAATAAAGAGAATGAACAAGAAATGTATATGACTATTAGAAAGGTTGTACTTAGATAATCAATCCTGCATAAGGCTTGGCAATAAAAAGGTAACAGATTGGGTATCAAATACAATTGATTTAAGGCAAGGTTGTAAATTAAGTCTCATTTTATTTAATTGGTTTATTGATGACATACTCCAAGAAATAGCAAAGAAAATGCACATTGCCAGCAATCAAAAATAAAAATATTCCAAGTTTGCTCTTTGCAAATGACTTAGTAGCAGCAACAATCATAAGTGGAGGTTTAAAGAAAGCAATAGAAGCAATAGAGAAATACTGCAGTAAATGGGGCTTAAAAATAAAAGTAAATAAAAATGGTTTGTAAAAATGGGAATAATCTCAGCAAATAAGACAGAGGGTGGTTAGAGGAGAGTGAATTTGAAGTTGTAAACAAGTTTGATTACTTAGAAGTAAGGCTAAGTAACAATGGAAAGTAGACAGAGCAAAGGAAAAATATGCTAGGCATAGGGAAATTAGCTCTAAATACATATTTAAAGAAGATACCAAATATGAAAGTAAACTGGCTAGAGAGAATATATAGAGCATCAGTGGAATCAAGAATGATGGATGGAATAGAGATTTGGGGGACTGAAAAAGGGTGGGAATGTATAGATCAAATTCATAGGTCTTTTGCAAAATATTGGGATTACCAAGAATAGCTCCAAATGAAGTAGCATTAGTTGAATTGGGGAGAACTGGGAGGAAGGGAGCAGTAATTAAAAGGATAGTGAAATACTGAACAGGATCCAAGCACTAAAGGAAGGAAATATTCTCAAAGTCTGTTAGGACACAAGTATCGCAAAATAGGAAAGAAATTGTTATGTCAATTAAAGGAAATTGTAAGAGAAGTTGGATTGGGCAAGCAAGACAATCAACAGAAAATAGGGGACAAAAATTATGACATAAAGTGAAAGCGAGGATAGATGATATATGGAAATAATAATAGGTAGCTTAAGGGATAAGAGCTCTTTAATATTATATAGGAATGTTAAGAAAGGATGGGGAAGAGAGAAATACATTGATGTCTGTGAAAAAATGGATAAAGAGGATCTAGAATGGGCAAGAACAGGAACAATGTTATTAAAAGGTCTAAAAGTAGATAAAGATTTATGCCCACTATGTGGCAATGTAGATAATAATTTACACTGTATAATTGAATGCAAAGAAACAAAAGTATGGAGAGAAAAAATATGGAATGAAAACTGGGAAAAGTTACTGACAGAAATAGTGTAGTTAAAACTTTTTGGAAACAACAAGAAAGAATTTCTGAAACAACTAGGTAATTATACAGGGAAGGTAAGGGATAAATGGGAGGGGAAAATTGACATACCAAGACAGGATCTTAATAATAAAACTGATGAAGTTGTAGCTATAAAAGAAATAAATAGATTAAGTTAATAGGGCATTATTGAGCAGCATAGCAGAAAAAACACCAGGTGTGATGGTTTGGGGCGCCATTGGTTACAACAACTGCTCTCACCTCTTACGGATTGAGGGCACTTTGAACAGCAACTTGTACCTACAGGTGGTTGTACAGCCTGAGGCACTTCCCCTGCTTCAGGCATCTCACAGGTCACATTTCAGCAGGACAATGCCCGACCACATATTGTGAGGAATGCAAAAGCCTTCCTTGAAAAGTGACAGGTACCACTGCTTCCCTGGCCTGTAAATTCACCCATTGAATATCTGTGGGATATGTTTGGTCGGCACCTGGTGCGCCACGGTCCTCCAGTAACCAGTGTCATGGATTTGTAAGCTTGAATACAAACTGCGTCCCCTCAGGAACTTTTTCAATGACACAGCTTATAGAAGCTGTAATTACAGCACATGGAGGCCACAGCAAATATTGAATATGAGGATTCAAAGATCATTGAAAAGTTTATCATTTGTCACTTGTCCTGTAAGTAACCTGTGGTATTAAATTCATTGCATTTATGAGTTTCTTTCTTGATGCGGCAATTTTCACTAATAACAGTGTAGATAATCTATTTTTACAGTTCGTTTAGTACTACAAGGGCTGTCTCAGACAGCCTAACAAAGGAAGCACAAACATCTTGGGGGAAAAAAAAAGTATTTCTCTACATTGTATCTTTTCAGCTGAATACACTTCTCCCAGCGATGCTCAATAGCTTTGATACCCTGTTTATAGTGAGAACAATTGAGCCCTGCAAAACAGCAATCAACTGCAGACTCCATCTCTTCATTGTTTATAAATTGTTTACCTCCAAGTCATTTCTTCAAGTTTGGAAACAGAAAATAACCAGAGGGAGCTAAGCCTGAATTATAGGGTGCATGAGGAGGCATTCAAACTTTAACTCATTGTTTTTGGCCACAGCGATAATGGATGTGTGAACTGGTGCATTGTCTTGATGAAACAAAACTTTCTTTTTCAGTAAATGTGGGCATTTTTGCTTGATTTCATCACTCAAACACTGTTACAATTTCACATAATACTCGCCATTGATTGCTTTTCCTTTCTGGAGATAATCAATGAAAATTACCCTATGGGCATCCCAAAAAACTGATGACATGACATTGTCTGCAGATGGAAGTGTCTTTGCCTTCTTTGGAGCCAATTCTCCCCTTTCAATCCACTGTTTTAACTATTGCTTTGTCTCAAGTGCAAAGTAATGGATCTATCTGTGGTTATGAATTGATGCAAAATTTTAGCTTTATTGCGGCAAAAGTTTGCCAAACACTCGACTGAAACATCCTCACAATGCTGTTTTTTTTTTTTTTTTTTTTTTATTATTATTATGAGCAAATGCTGCATCCATCTTGCGCACAGCTTTCTCATATCTAAATTTTCAGTCAGTACATGATGTACAGCACTTTTTGAAATGCCTGGAATGTCTAATAGCTTGCACACCTTCTGCTGATGGTCATCTCATTTATTCGGCAACTGCAATGTTCATTTTGGCAGCTCATATAGCCTTGCTTAAAGTCTGCCACCCAATATTTTACTATTATAAATGAAGGAGCAGATTCCCCCAGAGTAGAATCTAGCATAGATTTAATATTAGTTGAACTAAGACCTTTCAAATGAAAGTATTGTATCTCTTAACAATGATCAGTTTTATCCATGTTTACAAATTTGCTGATAGAATTCACTATTCATGGTTGCCAAACTTTAAGCTTAAGCTTTAAAAGGTTGGTATTTTCTACCCTAGTCATTTGTTTGAAACAAATGATATCTATATATCAAGTCAGATACTTCTGGTGCAGCCCACAGAGTGGAAATGCTAGTGATTTGCTGAAGCACATTTTGAGTCCAACCACCATCTTGTAATACTACACACTACCATATACACCATTTGCAACATGTGTCAAATTAATTGTTTTTCCAAGTTTTTGAAGTAAAAAACGAAGGATAATGGAAGGGGGGGGGGAAATCTCTAGTTGAAGGAATATTTAATACAATCACATTTTTTGGCCTGTCAGAAGTTGTTATTGCAGTAAACATCATGGCAAGGCCATAACTTAATTTAGTTGTAACTTCTTGTTCTAAAGCTGTAGGAGGGCAAAATATCAGATTTTGAACAAACCTCATTGTTTGTTTCTCATGCCAATAGTCATTAATTCCACTACATTCCACTATATGAACTTATAAGTTCTGACCAAGAATCTAATAATATTCCAAGGATTATATGGCAAACCTATGAATTGAAACACATTTCCCTTTCCTTGTCTTTGCTTCTGCTATTTGAGATACTGCAACCAAACACCACATATGTATTGACCATTATACTGGTTTAAAACTTACAGTCTAAATTTACTGCTTAATTGAATATTTAACACCACAAAACCTTATTTTTGGGTGGACATTTAACCCACACAAGGTGTATTCATCTCAAATGTGTAGTGTCTAAAAATGGCAGCTTGGCAAAAATGTGCTTCACCAACCACAATGCATAAAGATAGGGCATTTCCTATCTTTTCTTTCTCCTATCTGTGGTACAGCCCTCATATAATAAAGGTTTGTAGCTGCGTTTACAACATTTTGCTGGAATTTTTTGTAGCTTTCATCACTTGTTAAATATCTTATACTCTGGAAACTGAAAGACATTTTATTGTGAGCTATGTTTCCTAGATTGAATGTTATGAAGTTATAATAAGCACAACTCCCCTCTTCACTGACTTCCCAATCTTGTAACCTTGTATTAGGGTGTGGTCAGTTATTGTTAAGACTACTGACCCTTTTGAACTTTGGAATATTATTCGGATGCTATCCTCATTGATTAGATATAGTTAGTCAGACATATGAAAAGCTTCTAATAATTTCCCTCTTTTGTAAGTAGTAATATCATGCCATGATGTGGATCAAGCATTTCTATCCATGGTAATTAGAATTCCTTTACCTTTGGTGAATTGTACTGCATTACCTATTTGTTTTTGTGAAGTTACCATTAAGCTCTTCAGTAATGTCACAGTACATATTTATTGATAGGCAGCTGATGTGGCAGCATGTTTCTTTCCATTTCCTTTGTAGAATATTCTGTACTTGCATCATGATAAATCAGTTATTCAATTACATATGAGGTAAGGTTCCTGGACGTAAACAATGTCAGTCAATAGAAGGTGTATTATCTACATTAAGCTGCTAGTTGCTGATCTTGAGTGTTTTAAGTTCACTTGAATAAACTTAATGTTTGTTGTATGGTTACTTTTTTAAGTTATGAGCAGTGTTTGGGTTTTCTGTTGATTGCAACCATATTTAATAAATGATGAGTTGTGCATAACTTTTTAACGTATTTGTAAACTATGGCATTTCTTGTCAAGTGAAGAAAGATTTACATGTATTTGGTTCCAAGTGCAGTACCTATTATACATGAAACAATTTATGCGTTTAAAAGTGCTGGATGTGGCCCTAAATTCCTTCAGTTTATGCATAGTGGGCATGCTTCTTTACCGTAGCATTCATTTTCTTTGTGTCCAAATTTATTACAATTGTAGCTTCTTCTGGCTACTAAATCGTTTATTATTTATTTATATATATATTGCACACACACACACACACAACCATATGTTACATCCTTTTTTCAATATTTTCCCCTAGGAGTAGTATATGTGTAATTGAGGTTACTTCCAAAATTATGTTTTAACACACATTTTTGTGTAGAAGATGAACTTTGGTTTTATGCCATCTAATTTAAGACCAATCTCAGAATCCTGAGAATTTATAACACTTCATCAAGGAGATAGTATATAACCATACCCGAGTTTCTTAGGTTGTGAACTTGTTTTTCCATGTGTTGGCCACACTTTTCTGTAACACTTTTTCTAGTTACTGGAATTTCTTCTTTCAATTAAAATTCTACCATCCTATTAGGATTTGAAAGAAGTTATACAAATTGCAGTTGGACTGACATTCTCTGCTTATTTCCTTTTTGATTTCTTCTTGTGCTTCATTATTCTTTGATGTGATAGTTTATAATGTCTTGGCTTGGATATTTCCTCCATGGAGGCAGCTTCAGAGTACAGTTTCTTCCGTTTCCTGTAAGAGCATGCAATTTGGTAGTTATCTTCAAGTGTTGTTTCTGCTGCCTTGCTAGATGGCACTATCTGTGCATTCACAATTCATGGATCTTCCTTATTTTGAAGAGCAAGCAACATGGAATTTGTTTTTACAGCTTTTCCCTCTAGTTCTAATGATATTTTATTTACATGTTCTGCAATTTGCTTCAATTCCAAATTCCAGGATGTTGCTTTTAACAGCATACTCAAGATTACAGCTTCCTTCAGTAACATTTAATAATGAACTGAGAGCATGCTCAGTTTGTCATCATCTTGTTTTGTCCAATTTAACACTTATTTATATGTAATTTAAATAAATGAGAAATATGCAACACTGATCACCTTAGTTTTCAAATGTTGATATCACAATTTCTTATATCAATAGATAGGTTAAGCAACCTCAAAATATTCTTATAAAAATGGCCTCCATTGAACCATAAAAATACATTTTTCAAGTAACAAAACTGGTCACATTAATATAACAGAAATATCACTAATCAATATGTCCTCTTTTTTCCTAACAGAATTACAACACTTCAACATACCCATCAACAACATAAATTATTCATTTTATATGAAACATTTGAATTACTCCTACAATAGTGCAAATATGAAATGCTACTTCACTCAATCTGTATAACATGTGCACACATGCGTGTGAAAACAGCATAGTTCAACAACAAAAAATTGGTTAAATACCAAACTTGACACTTAAGTTCAACATTATCTAATCATACTACATGAAAATTTTCAAAGAAATCCACCATCCAAACTACCCTTTACATGGAGTATTTTTCAAAAATGTTCACTTTCTCAAAATGGCTTTAATAATTATGATTAAAATGCTCTATGATTAAGGTATTTTCATGACAAATAAAATGTACATCTCATTCTCTGAAGACCTCTTCATTCTTGATGACTTTTGTATGACAGGAAAACCATATGAAGTAGATAAAAGCTCATCACACAAAAAAAATGAAGAAGCTTACCGTCCTTTAACCCGATTGTTCATATCAGATGATGAATGAAATTGCTAAAATGATGCTCAAATGGCCTTGGGGTTTATGGAGTTTAAAGTTACTCCATATTTGCCTTCTCAGGTAAGAGAAAACTTGGGGAAAGAAAAAAAAAAAAAAAAAACCTTATCCAGGTAACTCACCCTAAGTGAGATTCAAACCATCACACTACCCAGGCACACTCATGAGCATATTGTTAAAACAAACAATTTATGTCACATACATATTTTTGTCGAGTTAACTATTTCAGATATATTCCTGGTTATTGGTTTCAATTTTAAAATACACTTTTCTCAAATGGGGAGTGGTCAGTTGTTTCATCAACTTTTTTGTTTTACTCCAGGTTATACAAAGAGAACTGAGTTTCAATTGTAAAAGATAATCCTTAACCTTTAAAAGATTGTACTATCACTTTAGCCTAATGTATTCAGATATTTTTAAAATATTTGACTAATCATTTAGTTTACTGGATTCTTGTTATGCCTAAAAATTAATGTGTATATGTGTATTGAAAGTTCATCTTGATTAAGAAGAGGTAGACTCAAAGAATAACCTTTTTAAAGTTTTATAAGAGTAGAGAAAGTCATATGAATGCAACACATTTTTATTTTCTGCTCAGAAACCACCATCATAAATAGCATTCTCCATGGTCTTGCGGTAATATGCTAGCCTCTGGTTACCAAGGTCCCGGGTTCATACACTGGCAGAGGGCGATGGACTTTTTCGGAATGTTAAAGTTCTATGAGGACGGATCAGAAAGTAATGTGCAATATTTTTACAAAAAAGTTTATTAGTTAAAAAGCAAAAAAGATCACAAATGAACCTACACCTTTTACCTACTTTTCAACATAGTCACCAACTTTCTCAACAAACTTGTCCCATTGTTATATCAGTTTCAATATGCCCTGTCCATAGAATTCCATTTCCCTGGAGTATAGCTATCTGCGGAATACTGATTTCACTTCTATTGGCAAAACATTGGCCGGCCAGGAATTTCTTTATGGGACCAAATAGATGAAAGTCCAAATATGCATGGTTCGGACTGTATAGTGGATGCTGGAGCACCTCCCAACCAAATTTGGTGATTTTCTGACGAACAGCAGCAACATGGGGGTGAGCATTGTCATGAAGAAGTTTGACATCTTCAGCATTAATGTTGTAGAGCTTGTCACGAAGGGCATGACACAATTTCACCAAAGTTTTAATGTAGGCTGCAACATTCACAATGGTCCTGTGTTCTGCAAAGTCCACCAATAAAACACCATGCATATCCCTGAACACTGACACAAGCACTTTCATAGAAGATTGAGTCACTTTAAATTTTTTCTTTGCTGGGAAACCAGCATGTTTCCACTCCATACCTACCTGCTTTGTTTCGGGTGTGTAGTGGTATGTGACGATTCCTTTCAGAAGGTCATATCCTTCTGCGGTGTATCACGTTAAGTAATCCAAACTTGTCATCATTTGCTGGTCCTTGTGGTTTTGTCAGGTTCTTAGGTACCCAGTGAGCACTAACTTTATGAAATTTCAACGTGTCATGAACAATATTGTACTCATCCATAGGAAATGTCGAATGTTGCGATAAGGTTCGCAGATGCCCATGCCAGTTGTTCAAAATTACCTCTGACATTCTGCAGGGTTGCAGCTGTTACAGGCCTTTCGGAGTGTGTCAAATCACTAGGGTTCATACAGCACCCTTGGAGGAATGCACACCACCTGGAAATATTCCTACGGTCCATACAATCATCCCTATACATACCATGCATGTCCCCGTGGATTTCACTCGGTTGATGCCCTTTGGTCCACAAATATCGAACCACAAATATCTGCTCTTTACACGTAGACGACAATAGCATGTGGCATCTGTATTGTCTAGTTCATGCTTCTCTCGCTAGAGCTGTACATGAAACAAGAAATACACTCTATAGTGAAAACTTCAAGCTGTATCTGTGTGAAGTTGCAATATTCCAGCTGCAATACCAAGGCATAATAAGATTATTGTGTATTACATTTCAATCCACCATCGTAGCATGGCTTCCTTTGGAAGGGAAGTAAAGCCATTGTGCCCATGTCATTAATTTATAGCACATAAAAGAACCTCAAGCCTGATAAAAAGGCCTCTGAGCAAAATTAAGTGGTCTTTCATGCCCAATATAGAATGGGAGCAAGAACCACAGAAGTTAAAAGGTTTCCATAAGTAAAACTCAATTTCAATTTTCACCATAGTGAACTCTACCATGGTACTTGAAAATATACAGTTGAGCAAGCTGATTGTTCTACAGAGATACCTCAAGAAATAGCAAGCAAGGCTTCCTAACAGTGAGCAGTGCTCATTTTTATTTATACCCTTTAGTGAGTAATAGCTCAGCGATTAAGGTCAGCAAGCTTTTATTCATCAAAAGGTTGAGAAAAACATTTTTACGTATGAAAACAAGCAACTGCTTTGAATAAGTGGAATTTGGCTAATGCTTTTATTTACACCACGCATTGTCACTGATTACAGGCCTCTTAGAATTTTAGGTCAGAAGGAAGAAATGGTTAAGAAATAAGGCAACTGGAACACTCTTGAGTAGTGCAGGAATGAATAATTGATATTCTACTCTCTGTCATGTTAATGATTTACTTGACATAAGAACAATGAAATATCAGGGAATCCCTTCACAGTCCAATGATGCCATAGGGCATCATTGTATTTTCTAACTTAATTTCAAATGCCTGGTGATTTCAAGTGATATAAAGTTATGTTTCCTCGTTTCTTTGAGAGAAAATGTGCATCAACTGATACAAGTTTTCATTCTGTGGTAAGCATATTTCTGAAATAGGTAATTAGCAATAACTTAAAAGGAAAGCTTTATAGATTTATTAATGAAAATATATTATAATGGACAGGAAAATTGCATTATTATAATGAAATAATGCATTTGCTCATTGATTAAATGTTTTACATTTTATTATTGTACTCTTTACACTTCTCTATAAAGACAATAACCAGTACTTCCCCAAGTAGCTGGGGAGGCTGGCTTAAAAAAGATAGCAGCCAGAAACTATGCCCACAAAGTGACCAATGGCTAACAGTCATTCATTCCTGGTGGCGCACTCAAGAGTTAATACAGTAGTTCTAACTGAAGTGGATAGAGTGCACTGCTCTTACTTCTCCAAGTAGCTTTGGCAGCTGGTGGCAAAGCATCAAATTATATGCTCTCCCGGCAGGGTTTATAAGGACATGTTCACAGAAATTTTGTGCGAGTTCCAGTTGTTCATTGCACAGAAGACGACATACTGAGTGTATCAAGGGGAACAGAAGGTCGGTGCCATCTTTAATGGGAGGTAACATTTTGGGCATCTAAATTTTGGGGGAAAATTAGGCATTTTGGCCATTCTAAATTCTGCTTTGTTACTGGCTCATTGAAATTAAAGTTAAAATTTTGGTTAAATGGAATGAAGCTTCACAAAGACTTTATATTGTGATTTCTATTACTAATTGTATTTAACGAAAGACATAATGGTCAGCCATATATGCAACTTAAGTTCTAACAGTGAAATAAACAAAAGTAGAATTGAATCATTTAATCTTCTTTGAAATGGAAATTTAGAAATCCTGAGTTATTAACAAACTCAAACAGTCCCACCTTTCTAGAATACCTAAAAGAATAAATCCCTGAAACATATCACATAAATAATGGTGATGCCACTTGGCTTTTGTAGTCATTGTCTAAGCATATGTAACCTATTATCAACATAACATCACTATTTCATACTTATTTGTACTATTTGTGTATAAGTAGACATTCTATACAGGATGAAATACCTTACACTTCCGCTGGCATATTTCAGGAATAGAAACTGGGTTTTCACAGAAGCAAATGGTACTCAGAGGGCTTATACACATTTGCAGCCTAAACACAAATTTTAATAAAGCTTAAAAACTGGGTCCTTTAAACAACCATACAATTTTTAAATGGAACAATTGTTATTGACAAAAACAAAGTAAAATTACGGTAAATTAGTATGTCATTGGTGTTTGTTACAGGATGCTTTACAAGAAATCATATTTTGAAAAGTTTCCACATTATCAGAAGTTTGCACCTACCAATCAGTTAAATGGGAGTTAAATCAGTTACATGTTTGTTTGTATTATGTTTTCTGTTCATTGACTGCATTGCGACCTTCTAGCCAATAAGTTTTGGATAGTTTAAGCAGTAGGTTGCGAGTGGAAGATTGTATTAATGATGAAAAAGCTAACAGGCTCATGATGTATGGAGAATGCAGAAAGAGTACACTTTATTCTTGTACCATGTATGCGAAAACATATTCTGATAGAGGTCAACCATCTCTGCAATTATTTATCAACCTCGTCAATGAAAGTGATAATTCAACACCTAGAAACCATAACGAGATAAACCAGCAAAGAGAGAAATTAAAGTTTTGGCTGCTGGTGTAGTAGATATGTAAATCAATTCCCATACAATTGCACAAGGAAATGATGAGTTAAGCAAATGTACTCCACATTCTCTGTCGACATAGGTTACATCCCTATCACATCTCTCTCCATCAAGAGCTGTATGGAAATGATTTTGAGGTGGTATTGACCCATTAGAGCCCAGGGGTCTAGTTATATTTAATACTACCAATATTATTCTTTTACTTAATTTACATGAATTCTCAAGTAATTTTCGCCATGTATGTCATCAATGATGTTATCCAATTATGTCAACACATTATCATCTATTAAAACTTAGCATACTGTGTAGTTTATTAACTTACAATGGTGAGCCTCCTTAGAAAACCAGTGCCCAAGACAAAGCTTGCATCGATGTTCTGTACAATGTTTTCTAAGGAGGGCATGCTTGAGTACAACTACATCACATCATATTTTATGTTAAGACCTTCAATTTAGCCACAGTTTTCCTGAAGACAAAAACGATGGAAGCTTTCAAAATATTGAGTCTGTATCCTTCATCACCTGGCTGGAAGCCTGAGAGCAGTTTCAGGTAAAGTACCAAGCTGTTTCAGATACCATGAAATATTACATTGAAAATAGGCCAGCTCTACCAACTGACCATGAGAGCATACTCATATTGTTACTCATATCTGCTTACTATCATAGTTTTCATTCTGCAAAGCCAAAACCAGCTCTAACAGGCAACACTTTTCTTATTAAAGATTCAAATGTATCGTCAAATTATGTCTACTTCCAAATATAACTAAAACAGGAGTATGCATAGGTATGAAATTCTATGAATATCTATTAACGTGAAAATCCTTTAATTTTGTTACACATTTTTATAATACTACATTTAATATCTTCATTGAAATAATATTTATAAAATTTTTAGTTTTTTCTTTCCAAACATTTAAACATGCCTTAAAACTGAAATAATTGTAGAGAAAGTATCTGAACTGTTTGATTTTGAAGGCCATATTGGTGTTTAGAATGTATTGATATTTCTAACAGATTCCTTAAAAACAAAAGATGTCCAATATCAGTGTATAATCAAAAAGACTAAATCAACTGAGCTGAAAACAAATGTTGAAACAAAATAATCTGGATTTCTTCATTTGTGCAGCTGGTTAATTTGGCTTCCAAAACTGAATATAAAAACGTTCAGTGACAAAGATATCCAGGGAATAATGAAGTTATGTTTTATTTTCATTCCAAGTTCTACAGAAATGAAACTTAGATGAAGCAACTGTTTAATCTCAGACTAAACATACTATCTTTCATAAAAGCAAATACCCAACATGTAATAGGTCACCTAATTCACAGGCATTCTTGTATTGGTAGTATACGATAAAATTTGCCATATGCTTCCCTTCCGTTTGTCTTCAAGTGAGTATGCAGCTTTGTAAACCAATATTTCAGCAATTATTGTAAACTAACAGGACTTGCAGAAAATGTGTGTTTTGATTAAATAGCGGACCTGAAGTAAAAATGCTCCTAGTGTTGGGTACTTTGTTACAAAGATAAGTTTAATCTGCAGCCATTGTGTCTGCGACTAGAACAGCCAAAGTGGTTAAAGCGAACTTCTGCTGAATAACAGAGAAGTCCATTGGTGGATTGAATCTCATGTAACGTGTGCTTTTATTTATTTATTTTTTTATGGAAAATCATTGTTTTTGTGACCTGTGTATATAATTTTGACAGATTCATGAAACCTCTGTGATAAAACTCCTCCCATAGGGCAGCAAATTACACAGCTAGCTTTATTTCTTTTAGCATTGTAATATTTGCTGCCATCTTATGAACACTGTAATACAATTAAAATTTTACAACTAAATTCTTTATATAATATAAATTGCAAATAAAAGAAGAATACTTTCCGAAATAAATGTAATTAATACCTAGAAATGAAAGCAAAATATTTACATCATTTCTTAGGGTACTATTAATTTAATGCCTTGCATGGAAATGCTGCAAAGTGAGCCCCAGGGTAACATTTTACACTACGTGAACAGAGCATTATCCCCCAACTGAGAAATAGTTGAGGTTGACTGTCCATGAATTCAAAAGTATCCAGCAAGTGGCGGTTCGATGCTCACCTCCCAGGTGCTTATTTTCTGAAATGGAACATTAACAAATGTCTTTAATTCCTCAAGATTATTTATTGCCATCAGGAATCGAGAATCAGGCTAAACGCACACTTCTAGACAGACAGTTAATAATGACATGGCAACATTGTATAGTGCTGGAAATAAACCAGATGGCAATACTGCTAGGTGTAAATGTTGCTTCACATCAAACAAGCCATAACTGCATTGTGCTCTGTTTAATGTACCATTGATTAATTTATTCCCTGACATTTGCTACTTCTTGGAATGCATTTTGTGACCATTAATACAACATTTATTCTATTAAATGCTTCCCTATGGTATATAATATATTAAATTCATTTGCTTGCAATACTTTTGAGTCCTATTCTCGCATACTATTGTATTTATGTCGCATTACTGCATAATTAACTATAAAGGAATTTAATATACTGAGTTCCATAAATATTTCTAAAGAAATTATTTTCGTTTTGAGCCTGTAGCGTTTTAATTTCCTTCCTATCTAGTGAGACCTTCAACATCAAGAAAATATAAATACTTCCTTATATCCATTGTAAGCTAATATAAGCATTAACATTGCATTGGCCAAAATAAATCCTTTAACCTGATAACAGTACAAGGATTATAGACACATGCCTTTGTATGTGCTGTCCAATTTAAAACAACTTCTCGGTATTCAGATTTAATCATTTCAGCTATTCTAGTCGCAGACACATAACTGCTGACTCAACTTATCTTTGTAAGCAAACCATTCAACACTATGAGGGCTTTACTTCAGGTCCACTAGTTAATCTAAATACAATAACAACACATTTTCTGCAAAAAGTTGAATTTGCAATAATTTCCCATTAGTTTACAATGATTGCTGAATTATTGGTTTCCAAATATTCCAGGTGAGCAGATGACTGTCATACCCACTTAACACAAAGTGAAGAGAAGAATATGGCAAATTTTATTCTCATACCAACTATGCAAGAATGCTTGAGAATTAGGTGACCCATCGCGCAATGGGTATTTACTTTTGTGATAGTACACCGTCCATCGAGCAGTAACAAATCCTGTTGATGTGGTGGTGGTAAAATTGGTAGTAGTGGCAGTGTGATTTTATAATTGGAGTGTAGTACAGCTGGTCACTGTGCACTAACATTGTAAAAAGGAGATTACCTTTAAATAAATAAATAAATAAAAAAAATAATGAAAAAATTTAAAAAAAAAAAAAAGAAAAGAACCCCACACACACACACACACACACTCTCCCACCGCCACAGTTCTCTCTCTCTCTCTCACACACACACACACACACACACACACACACACACACTCCCACCCCCAAGGCTCTGACTACGTTTTATGTGGCCTCCCCCAAATCCACAAATTGTGGTGGTAATATTCCTTTCTAAATAATTCTGTTTTTCTATATTCTGCAAGAGTATTAATCCATTCATGTTTCTCCTTCACTGCAGAATGTCATCATCAATCTAACCCTGTGCTATTTGTGTAAACTGAGAAAAACTTTACCCATTTTACTGTGACTCCAAATTTTGTCTATTACAGTCTTCTACCTGTCACAGCTTATGTCTGTCCTGTGTAAACCAATATACTCCATTCCAATTTATTCTTAACATTTGCACAATTTTGATGCTCATTAGTAATTTCATTATTCCTGGGTGTACCTATTCAATGAAACACACTCCACATAGAAGTAACTGATCTGCTTATACTATGCTTAACCAGTATTTAACTGCCCATGTTTTCAATATGTGTTTCCAATCTATAAATCAAATTCTTTATAAACCCCCCACAATGTGCAGTGCCCCTACACATGTGAAAAAGTCACCACCAAAAATGCATTTGGATTAATTTTTCAGTAATTTGCCTTCCCAAACGTCTGCTCTATATGATACAGTATACCTAATTACAGCTATCCCAAAAAAACACTAAACCAAAACAGTGGAGGAAAAGAATAAATAAAAAGATAGGAAGAAACAAAGAATTGATGACAAATTAAGATGCTCACATCTGCAATGTTGTTGTGATAATTAGCAATATTCTTTTGCCCCAAACCTAAATCCCCATACAGGTGCTTGGCAGCTAATTCTCTCTCCCTACATCACATCAAAAGTAATAGCATACCATTATAATACATTACTACTTGCACACATATTTAGTGATATTTCACTCTTGGTATTGGTCTGTGGGGATTATTTGGATTAAAGTTTTAACAAAAAGGAAGAGCATTTTGATATGCACTGAATAAAAAGTCTAAGTTTACAGCATATGAGGGATTCAAAGTATTAGAGGATAGGAGGACTACAAACTCATATTCAAATTTTAACAGAGAATACTGAACTATAGTGGTATCAATAAGACAAAACTTTTTTTTTAAGTTTACCTTGCATTTTGTAAAACAAAATAGTGAATCAATACCAACAAATGTATTAAAAGTTTTACACGTTCCTTTTGCACATGCACCAGTGATGGACCACCAGCTAATGCTACTCTGCTATCTGTGACTGACATCACAGACAATGACATTATAGACCTAATGAACAGAAAACAAAATGAAGGACCAAGTTGTAACCATGCTTCCATTAATGCCATCACTGCAGCTTTAGAGGCATTCTACTGGCCTTCGCACTGTATGTGTAGCAAGGAGGAGTGTATGCATCTGTTTTATGTGCACAGTTCTAGATTATTTACATATGAATATATACCAAAAGCTTTACTCATCATCGCTTAAAATAACCATGTTAAAATATGTAACTAAAACACTGTTTTGCACAATGTCTCCATGAAAGGATGCTTTTAATGACACAATAATGTAAAGGTGAAGTAAATTATACCTTTTACTCTCAAAGAGGACACGTTTATTAAACATTATTTTAAAAATCTGACCAATCACCATTGTTGTCCAATACTTGATTTAGCTGCCTAGGCACTTAAAAGCTGGAAGAACTCTGACTCTAAACACAAATGTTCCCATGTTTCATGACAGTGTTCCCAGAAGGTGACTCTATTTCTTTGAAGAAGTTGCCAAACCTTAACCATCCTGGCAAACACATTCTCAATGAGGTTGCGATCTGGTGACTTAAGTGGCCAGCCAAGAATGAGAATGTTGGGGCATTCAGCAAAGAAGTTTCGTAACTTGTAGGCATTGTGTACTGAACCATTATTTTGCACTAAGCAAATAACGAGCACTTCATCTGCAGGACAGACTGCCATCACACTCTGGATAACAACAACCTAAAGATAATCACATATTCCTGAGCATTCATGTAGATCATGGTCTCCACAAGCTCACCATGAACCAGTAGTAAACATGAAAAGTGTCCAGATTTTGTCACCTGTCAAAATTCTGGAAGTATTCAAAAGCCATCAGGCCACCAACATTTCATTTGGTGGTTAGCAGGGCACAGCTGTATTTCCTAAGAAGTACATTTCTCAAATAAAGTTTTTTATCTTGATCGAGAGTACGAAGTGTAAATTCAAAATCTTGTTTCACATAAAAACACATATTTTACAAACAAGAAACTTACATAAATAAATATTTCTGAAATGTTTGTAATAAATCCATATTTTGTATATTTTCCACAAGTTTAATTAAATATGTTTGATATTTTTTTAATAAATGCATATTTTAATAATTCTTCTGCAATCAAGAAAGAAATGATGCAAGAACTGCATTAGCACCCAACTGTTCCAAAATCTGCTTCAGAGACAACACAATATTATCATCTCAAAACAATCCCCACCCAACCATCATAAGTTATCTTATCTTACACATGGTAAAAAGAGCGAGGAAGGACCATGATAAACTCTGTGAATGCCCAATGTGCAATTGTAAGTTCCTAACTGCGTATCTATTTCTGTTTCACTTGGGATCCAGTTTAAACAGTGAAAGTTTGTGATCTTAGGTCTTTAAATTATTTTAAACATGCCAAAAGTGAAATCAAGTGTGTGAAACACATATTGGGTATTATTTTGCCAACCTTGTGCAAAATGTTTAAGTGCAGATCAACAATCCCAGATAATACAACATTTGTCTGGAAATAGACATATTGCAGCAAGTTCTTATAGGAAAACCTACTCCATCCTCATCTAATGCTAAAACAAATTCACAGTATTTTTCAGATTTATGTGAAGTACTTTTTTCAGCTGATAAACCCCTTTGTATGGTAAACAATCCCCAAGTCAGAAAGTTTCTTACCAGATACATGGATATAAGCACTCCTGATGAGTCAACTATTCAGAAAAATTATCTCCCAAAGAGTTATGATGAAACATTAAAACACATTAGGTCAGTATGTGAAAATAAGATGTGGGTGAGCATTGACCAAACTAATGATTCTGCTAGCGTTAAAAAGAGTGGGAAATGTTTTAGTAGATATGTTGGAAAATTATGAATAAATTTCCAAACAACACTTCTTGCAAGCTTCTAAACAACTGTCAGTTACAAATCACATGTCAATTGCTAGGCTGTTCAATGAAGCTCTGCAGATCTTATGGCCAAATGGTATGAAGTAAGACAATGTTTTGTTTTTCACAACCAATGGTCTGCCATACAGGGTGAAGCTCTTTGTGTATGTTTTCCTAAAACTATTTAAGTATCATGTATCATGCATGCCCTACACAGTCTGTGTGACAAAATCTGAACACTTAATCCAGAAGTGGACAAGTTAGTGTCAAAAGGGAACATTTTTTTTTGTTGTAAAATCACCAACTAGAGTCAATCCTTTCAAAGAAAGAAATCCTGATTTCCCACTGCCTCCTAAGCGCAAAACCACATGTTGGGACACTTGGCTTAGTGCAGTAATATATTGTGCAGAAAATTTTGAAGCATTTGTATCTGTAGTAAGTGAACTGGAGCCAGACGATGCTTCAATTGATGTTCAAAATTTAGTAAAAATAGCACTTTAAAATGTGACCTGGCTTTCATATCTGCCTATTTCGGATTCTTAACTCATTCTATAACAAAACTAGAGACTTTGGGAGATTTATTGAGTAATGCAGTTAAAGAAATAGAGTGCATTGAAAGACAATTGAATGCTTTTTCAAATTAGAAAACCAAAGTCTTAAAGAATAAAACTAAGGATATGTTTGAGAAAAGTACAGGTCACAAAGCCCTTAGCAAAGTAACTCTACTTTTGGAAGGCCAAGGAACAAGTGAAGTTGATGGTGTGGATGTTGGTGATATGCCCTGTTTCAAATATGCCAAGTTAACATTGTGCGATATAGAATGATCGTTTTCTCAATATAAGGCATTATTTCGTGACAACAGGCACAGATTTCAGATGAAAAAATTTGGAAATGATGTTAGTCTTTCACTGCAACTCCAATCAGTGTTCCATATCTGATGATTAGCAGCAATTGGTAAGTTAACTTTGTTTATGTCATGTTAGGTATTTCTTGAATTTACAAAAGTTTTTATTGCATATTTATAAATTTTTACGAAACTTTTTTTAAATTTTTATCACATAAAAAATGAATATTTTAAAGTTTTTAGCACATAAAAATTTGGACCCTGGTGATTAGGTTCAGAACAAAAAACAGTTTTTTCCATCCATATGGTGGTTTTCCATACCTCTCGAATTGTTGTAAGCTCCTGCAGAGCAAATCCTATGCACACCTCATGACGACGGGTGGTGAGGAATTCTTTTCATACTGAAATTTGTGAATGAATGTGCACTAAGTGGAGCCTCTGGGTTGCTGTTTGACCACAAATCAGCAGTTGTAATTGTGCCATGTTATCTTTCAGGCACTAAAATGTCTGGTCTCTTAGTGCTGCTACAAGGGCGCCATTTTCTTTAGGCATGGTTTTAATTGGCTTTCAGTTTCTCTTTCTGTGATCCTTTGGATCCCCTTCTGCTTGTCAAAAATTTATCCATCTTCACAATGTGTGAATGTTTGAATGGAATTGCTCTCCTCAAATGTCAAACTGGTTTTCCATATACCCGTAATTCTTCCCTGATGCACCTGCAAAATATTTGCATACACCGTGAGCTACCATTAAACCACACCCTTACCAGCTATGTAAATGTCAGCCAAGAAGGTTGGTGAAATACTTCATGAAGCAGTAGGGACAACATATATGGAAACAAGGGTACCACTAGCACAGAGCAAATGTCAAACAAGTTAATGGCACATAGTGAAGCAATAAGTGCACTGGTCACAGTGGGACAACAGTCTGAGGTAAGTGCTACAGACTGTTGATGTTTCACCATGGCAGGATCGCGGAGCAGGAAAATATTAACCAACAGGCATGCAGACATTAATGACATCTTTTTCTTTATATATACTATATACACACATGTAGTGTTCTCATTTTTCTTTAACATTCCATTCAGCCTTTTCTATTCAGCAAACAAATATGTAACTATAACACATGTTTTTACCGTAGCACAGGCCTACATTTCCTAGTTATTCTGCATTATCTTACATTTCCCTTATCCAAACTCTTCCCAGTCCAGTTTAGGTTGAAAGATTAAGACTTTCCTGTATTTGGAAAACAATCATTTTCTTCCTTTCATATCTAAAATTGTTACTACCGAGTATATAGAGGAGGGGGGGTTTGTTATCTGAAATGTTTCTGGGTCATTTAAGCAGGTGTATACTGTCAATTTCTATTAAGCTCACTTTATTTTAGGATCCTTCACAATATATTCTAATGATTATATTTTTTTAATATGAATACTGTTCTGTGATATCCAAGTGCTTCCACTACGTTTTGTTCATGGATAATGTTATTCTCAGATATGATACTGTAAGATTCTTCAAAGCCTCCCCTGTATAGATCTCCTTGCTGCTATATACCACTTCATCTTTGAATGTTTGAATTTTCATTTTATTCACTGTCATTTCTAAATCCTTAAATTAATTTGTAGAGTTGATGTTATTATGATGGGCCTCATGATGTTAGCAGGTTTGTGGATCTTGAAGAGTCCATGTATTGTAGCAATGTTTGGGTAGTCTGGTTTGATTTTCTTGCAATCTGATTTTGAAATTAATTTGCTATTCTTCACACTTTGTTAAGTAAGAATTGGAAATCTTGAAACAATATAGCTAGTTAGCAAATTTAGGCTTAGAAACTTTTGGGTTTCACCTAAAATTGTCTAAAGAATTAGTCTTGGAAAAATTTGGAAAGCAATATTTTTGATAGAATAATGCCAGAAGTCAACAAGAAAGTACTTACATAGAAAAAGAAAATGAGAAACCTAGGTCACCAACCTCAGAAAAATAAAATTCAGAGCAGTCAGAATCAAAACGTGGTTAACCAATCAAACAAAAACCTCACACAGAAAGAAAGAGAGTTAAAAGGAATAAAAGCATGCGTTCAATTTTCAAACAATGTTGATCAGTATACAGTGGATATAGAAACGTCTATAATAGGTTCGAGTCAGATCGATCAAAACATAGCAAGGAAAAAATGTGAGGTTATATTGGAAGAGATGAATAAGCAAAAATTTTGGAACAATCCATTCAGCAAAATTATAAAATCATTGAATCAAAGGGATACCGTCATCCCTAAGGCAGATAAGGGAACAAAATAGTTGTCATGAATAAAATAGATTAGATGAACAACGTGGAAACACTGCTAGACAATCAGATACTTATAAAGATCCCTTCAGACCCTTTAAACAAATGCACCAAACAACCTCACGAAGTGTTGAAGAATAGCAAATTAATTTTGAAATCAGATTGCAAGAAAATCAAACCAGACAACCCAAATATTGCATCAATATAAGGACTCCCCAAGATCCATAAACCTGGTAACATCATGAGGCCCACCATAAACATCAACTCTACAGCATATTTTCTAGCAAAGTGGCTTGTAAACAAATTCAACACCTTAAAATATTACCAAATATTCCCTTGCGGCCAGCAATTGATGTGGAAATTGAAATTAAATCAACTACATCCAGCAGAACTGGGATGTGAATAGGTACCTTCTATACCGTTGCATCACATCAACAGTATTCAATACTTCTGGTACAATTTAAAAAGTATCAGTGAGAGAATATAACTCTATGTTACCACCGTCAGCGTTATCACATTTTTTGATACTATACTGACATACTTAACACAGAACCCCACTTTCTTGTATTCATGCAGTAATCCAATCGTTTTCCCAAGCAAATCCATTATCCATTATTTCACCTGGTGTTTTCACATCAGTATGCATATAGTACACTCAGTACTTGGTGTCTCATATGCAAAAACAGCCATTGATTTGTTACAAATGAAATACTCTCTTGTAAGTGAGAGACACAAACAACTGTAATATTCCCAATATTTCTGACCATTTTGTTTGATTTGGTCATTGGTATACATTTCCTGTGAGTTCATGAAGTGCATAGCTATTTAAGCAAATATGCCAAACTCAACATAATTAAACAATGATAAAAAGGATGTTTCAAAAGTGGTACTTAGAAACAAATCTGGCATTCACAAAGGAAGAGGTAATACTCTACCATGTGTGCATAATGTGTGATACCATCAGGTCTTTTACTTCAAAATGCTATAGTTCTGCCAATTGGAGAATTAAGTCATATTTGCTTTAAAGTAGGGCCTCTCAGGGTACATGCACTGGTGTATTGCATGGTGCAGGGTGCAAAATATGACTTGGCTAGCTTCACAACAGCGCAAACTCCAAATCCTCAATTTGTAGCAGCAGACTCTTTCTCTCTTTCCTTACGCTTACCACACTAGCTCTGCCTGTCTCCCCCTTCATGCTGTTTTTCTTCATGTGGATTTACCTGAACCGAGCTGAGTTGGACCAATGCATGGGTTTGCAGGCATGCAATTTCAGGCATTTGAGAGGTCCTGCTTTAATGCATATATCTGTTTTAAATTTGTATTTTCCAGATTAATGGAATTACATGTTGGATGAGCAACTGATTTTCTAACTGGTTATACAAAACTTGAAAACTTACAAAGCACAGCTCCAAACAAGCCATTAAAGAAAAAAAAAAAAAAAAAATACAAAATGTGAATAAACACCATTCTATGGACACTAATGCCAATATATGTTTCTAGGGATAAACACTAATGCTTAGATTTATATCCATTTCTTATCTAGCTCAGTAATATGAAATTTTCAAGTGACTACAGTTTAAAAGGATATGCAAATAATAATTTGCATTCACATTCCCTCCATGCATTTAACAGCTTTCTCTGTTTCACGTGTAGTGATTTAAACTATATTAATTCATCATACCATATTAAAAATACATAATAATTCTTACAGCAATTAAAATTTAGGTCTAGTTTCTGGAACATTATTTAGGTGAATGGTCCCACTCTATTTATTTCCATTAATATGTTTATATAAATAATATGAAACATCACAAGTGACTCACAAACACCATTTTAAACCTTTTATAACATTGTCATTATTAAGGAAGGAGGGCACTTCTGTCTTTTATGAAGAAAATTTATGCTCACCAATATATTAGTTCACACACTTCTGGGATGAGTTCACTTCCCATTATTTACCTCATACAATACAAACTGCTATAAAAAATGTTGCATACAAAGTGATGACGTTCCCAGTATGAACACAAAACTTTCACTTTCACGTCCAGCATTATGGATGTGATGTGTTCTGCAAAAGATTCCAAGTGCAGCTATAAATCCCATGAATAAGATGAATGTATACATTTACATAACAAGAATTACAGCCATGTCACTTATTCTAAACAGATTTTGGTTTTTCATTCAGAAAAATGATATATATATATATATATATACACCTAAATTGTAAATTAAGAGCATTCATCCCCCCCCCCATAAAGGCATTTCAACATAAATCAGGAACAGAAATGTATACCATGAAGACTATTTTGGATAAAGAAATAAAGAAAAGGGAAGGGGACATATTTATCAACAATTATACTAATTTGCTTTTAGTGATCTTAATACATTATTTGAATATGAGGATCTATTTATCATGACAATAGCTATTTTTAAGAAACATTTCCAGTTATGGAAATTAAACACACATCAATTGTGAAAACAGAGGCTGGAACTCAGTTTGAATTAATGTACTGCACAAAGAGTGGCAAAAATGCCTTCCTTCCCCAAAACCCAGCTATATGCAACACTAACACTACCTAGCACTATGTAGAATATAAATAGGATTTGAGAGTACTATCATTCAAAGATGAGAGTGTCTAAATGTTATTGTAAATCACCTTTTGCCAGCCCTGCACTACATGGATGTCACAGTAATGTTTTACTGATAGTATTTAGCAGAGGACAGGAAACTCCAAGAAAACACTCATTGTTTTAAAATTACACGTAATTATTTCTACTTCAACCTGAATGACTAAAAATTCTCTAAGACTATCCTTTGTTTGCATTGTTTCTATCAGTGCTGTTAGGTGTCCATGTTATTCATTTAAAAAAAATCAGAGAATCCAAGAAGATGAACAAAACTGAACAAATACAATAGCTCTGTTTACAGCCATTAATGTTCTAAAGTATTACAAAGCAAAACTATCTATAGCATTTTCAGTCCAGAAAGTAATGATAAAGTGGATAATCAATCAATGTTTTCCCTCTTTTTTGTAAAAGAGAATTGATAGTGGTGAAGTGTTACATTCCCTGCTGAGAGATACTAATTTGGCTATTGAAATACAATAGGGAGCAAAATGGTTGAGCAGCTAGAATGATTTAGACAACAGACATTGAACTATTCTGTCCAATGCTCTGTCCTTGGTTGTAATTTTAATCTCATTTACTTTCAATACTCTGAACATATACAGCCTATGTAATTGGATATCACCTATTTTGTTGAGCCATCTGTTAGGCATATTCTGTTCTAGGACAGCTAATATTCTTTGGTTAAAAATACTTCCAAATCTATACATTGTTTAAAACAGTATAAGGAAATATGATATAAGCTCAAATATTGATCTTAAAATTATTTGAAAGCTAATAAAATAAAAACATAATATAATTTAGGCAAATTGATGATTAATTTATAATACAATTCAAATACTGTTTCAAAGCAAACCCCAAACAGATTTCTTCTATTATAATTTGATAGGGAAGATATTAAAGTTTGCATACCAATGAGATTAATTTTTATTATTCCTCAGAACATGTGACTTTCTGTGAGTCATACTGGTGACAAAAATGTTAAAACATAAAAACCTACTTGCACTAGTTTCACTTTATTTAAGTATATAACAATTATTGCTTTCTTTCTCAATAAGTTTATGCATATAATTTCAGTTCTAATATAATATTCTAAACTATTTTAAAATGTGCCATTTATATTCATAAGATCTGCTTCAAGCAACAGAAAATTATACCAAGAAGAGAAGATGCTATTGCAGAACTGTTTCCGTTTCCCTTATACATTCTGTGCATTCCATTTCTGCTTGCTACACAGTACATCCCAAAGTAAATGATCACACAAATTCAACTCTAACATATTCCAAATTGCTAATGTATGAATTCAGCAGGAAATCTTTGAATTTCATCATATTTCATTAAGCTCTTTTAAATTGTGTGTAAACTGCTTATAAATTTTCTTAACATTGTAAAATCTTGTGAGAAAAACTCTGCCTTCAAAGCAAGTAACTCAAATTTTGTGTAGCAAGAGGAAACCCTACTCTGAAAACCAGTGCTGTATTAATATTGGCAAGAATGGAACTACAATAACATTTACAGCACCTATGTGGCCAATGTGATAGGAGACAACGTCTATAAAATTGTTCATATAGCACAACATTTTGGAAAAAATATGAATTAAGAGTTGCCATACCTTCTTGTTTCCAAAACTGAAGGAGATGACAAATGGATGGCAAATTTTTTTTTAATTTCTTTTAATTACGCTTGCACAAAAGTGTACCATATTATACACTTTTCCTCATACATTTCAATTATTTTTAAAATTAATAGTACTGCAGAAAGAAATGGAATAGGGCTTTATTAACAATTATTGTAAATTCAATAAAGAAAAACAAAAAACTAATGCAATAGCAAAATGAGAATTTTGAGGGGAATGAAAACTTAAAGTGAGATAATGTTATGAATGTTTATTAATTTAATTGATATTTACTGGACTTTTGTTAGGAACTTACAGTGGTATGAAATTGAAGATTAAATGTTTATTTCTGGTACTTCAGAATTCTGTGTTACAAGTCAACTTAGCTTTATTTGAATACTAATAGATGCAAATAATAATGTTAATGAATGATAGATTACATTTCCATAACTTCATTTAATATTTTACTCTGTAGTACTAACATAAATCCACTTAATCACATACACACATATCAAGCACAACACTCACATACTGGTACATCTTAAACATGTGAAAATTTAAGTGTAAGAATAAATAAATATAACATGCAGGATAATAGGTGATACTCAGCCTCAGTTGGATGGAGCCTGGTCTGAATTAACTTACATTTCATTTGACACAACATATCCCAGGTGAATCAGTCATCTCTGGCTTGTTTTCTTTTCTCTTTGTTTCTTATTGCAGCAAACTGTTAATTGACTATTATCTCTTAGGTCCATCTAATCACCTGTTCTTCAGCTCTTTTATGTATTTAGGCAGATTAAACCCCCTTAGCAATGGAAAAACTAATTTAAATAACACAAGATGTTTTGAAATGAAGACCATTTCAAAGCCACAGTCCTTCAAGACCATCAGATGAGTGAAACACCTGTTACATGGATTCAGTGTCAAAATCAGTCAAGAAGAAAATGGCTAATCTACACAACTAGAAACATAATAGGCTACAACTAATTAGAGACATGCCTGTAACCAAAATATGCATTGGACGGTCATATAACACACATGTCACATTAATACTTAAATTCTGATGTGGATTATGGCATGCATACTTAATACTGCACATGTTACAAACTGTGCCATTTGACTAATAGTATTAAATTGTTTAAGAGTTTTAACACCGTGCTCTAAAGTTATAACATTCAATAAAGGTGTCAAGATGACACCATATTTTTCTTTGTTAGACTATAACTTAAAAAACACCAAGTTTCAAGATTAAAGTAGCTGTGTGGTATCATGGTTATACCCTCATTATTAATAAATGATAACACTGTTTTGATTCCTTCAAACAACTTAACTTCTCCCATCCCTTTCACTCTTTTTTCAATGGCTTAGGTTTAATCTGAATATATATGCATAAAATACTTTATTACAATACAAATGAGGAGTGATGTTTCAAAACACGTTAAGTCCACTTTCACGCATAAATTAGTTTGAAGCAGATTCATTCTCGGAAAGATGCACTGCATCAATATACGATGTTGATTTGATTCAAAATTGCTTTTTAACGCCTTAAATCAAGTCTAAAAAATGGGCTTTGATTCAAAACATGACAAGTCCAGCACCGGATTTGGTTCAGACTGTGATAAGTCCTGCTCATTACGATCGCTAATCATATGTTGCGCTAAGACCGAATAATAATGTTAAAGCTAAGAAAGCAAACATTACAACAATGTTTTGGTAAATAACACTGATTGTTGTGGCCAATGTATTGTTATGTGAGACAGGTTTGTTTTTCAGCATTGTGTTTTTGTGCTAGTCTGCAGTTCATTTAATGAATAACATGAAAGTTGTACATGTTGAGGACCACTCTTCTGGATCTAGAAAGTGGCAGAAGGGCATAGTGAAAAGAAAAGTGGAGCAGATGGAAAGGTAACTACTTTAAAACACAATTTTCAGGCTGAGATTTCTTAGTAAATACCTTTATTTACAATTATTACTAGCGACATATTCTTTCTTTAGTTATGGATTGAATCCCACTTATGCAATTACATTATGATTGTTTTAGGTACCATGATAAAGATCCTGAAATATTAAAGTTTGAACCACCTTGTGCACACCGGGAGGGAGGGTTTAAATGCTGCTCCATACCTGTTTGCCATCTTATCAGGAGTAGAAAGAAGGTCTACACCCATGTAAACAAACAGCTGTAGGACAGGATTCTCTCATCACTGATGTCAATGTCTAGCCTAAAATGGCGCTGTCCTCGGAAAGAAAGCGGGAAAACTGAATGCTGTAGTTACAAAGTTTCAGGTGTGAGTACACAATGAGCAAGTTCCTGTATGTTCCAAATTTTTAGAGTCCTATTTGGCTTAGGAGCAACCAGACTTAATAGTATTGCTGCCTTGCTAATTGCTGGTAATGCAATTTTTGAAAAAAAGAGGAGGGGATCAAAAAAAAAAAAAAAAAACATATCAAAGAAAGAAAGTGTGATTAAGTTCATTTCAAATTTGAGGGATAGGGAAAGGCACTACAATAGACCAAAAAGTAAAAGGCATTATCTTTCTTCAGAAATGAATATCCTGATTCATTAAAGGTAAAAATGTGGTTCTTCAGTAATATCTTCTCTAAACGTTTTAATTTGGGATTTGGTGATCCTGCAGTAGATGTCTGCAGCTATTGCTGTAGAATGAAATATGAAATGAAACTCACTAAAGATTCTGGCAAAATACAAAAAGTGGAAGCAGAGCTTGCTTGGCTTAGGCTATTTTACATTGTATTTCTATCTTCACCTATTAGGAGGTGTAATTGCCCTAGTTATATCAATCGCAATCTTATTTTTTATGCCTTTAGCTATTACAAATTCCCGAAGATTACAATTTGTCCAATTGAATTATAGTTGCAATTATTATCTTACAAACTTGAATTGGAGCCCATAGAATGAGAGCAAAACATTTTTTTAAAATTATGAAAGGGAAACTATCCAACTGCTTATATTTATGCTTTGATCTACAGCAAATTCAACCCTTGCCAAAACTTGCTATTGGCAAGGCATATTATGCACAACTGTGTTTGCATTACAGACTTACTTCTATTGCTGGAGTGAAAACCAGGCTGGTCATGGACCAAATGAAGTAGCTTCAGCTTTGATAGATGTTCTAAGTAAGCATAGATGTGATGAACACACCTCAGCCATAAGATTACTTTGTGACCGCTGCGCTGGGCAGAACAGAAACGTCCATGTAGTTCATTCTTTGTATTGATGGCTTCTAAAAAAACTCCCCAGTCTCAATTAAAGAAATACACATTACATCCCAAGTGCATGGCCAATCCTGCTTGCCTTTTCGGCACAGTGGAGAAATGCCTTTGGAAACAATCTGAAATATTAACTCCTAAGCAATATCAGAAAATATATGAGAAAATGGGAAATGTTCACAAGTTAGATATAGACTGGAATATTTTAATCTTCAAGAGCCTCTGCGGTGTTCTGAAGAAGCCAATAGGTATAAGAGACATGAAACGTGTAATTCTCAAAAAGAAATTCAAAGGGAACACCATCTTCATTGTTTTTAAAATGGAATCCTTATACAGACTGGATGATGCCTCAAAAAACTTTTCCTTGCTGAAAAGAGGTGTTTCAGCTGATCAGATAACTAAACTAAATGCTGTCAGTTTGATACACATTATTAAGTTATAAAAAAAGAAAGACTTAATCGCTCTTCTGAGACAACACTTTGGTGTTGGCTGGTAGGAGGATGAAAGTCTTAAATTTTATGTTCATGTACTCGAGAGAGATATTGCAATACATAACGAAGATCAAGAAAAAGTAGTTGAGGATGAATGTGATTGGAGGAGGAACCTGGATATCAAATGCTCTGAAGAAGAGCATGATAAAGTGTATGTGACCCAGCTTTTGTTAATGCTATTCATATTATAATTTTGTTTTAGTAATATCTGATCAGTATTATTTTGTTTTTCCAAACTTGACACAAAACATTTTAACACTTTACTGCTTTGTTTAATGAATATCAAAACAATTTTTTGAACTATTAATATAGAGATTTCCTGGATAATGTTCCAAGCAAAAATAAATAAACAAAGAAAAGAAAAGAGAAAAATTGCAGGATGTTTAAAATAGAAATTTGATCCGTTATTAGCAGTTATAATATATGCAATGAAAAGAATTTGGAGAGTTATTAATGGTTCAGTTTAAATTGCATAATGTAGTTAAAAAAATTAAAAGGACACATAATTAAAGAAATAAGAATTTGAATCGTATATTTTAAATAATACTTTCAATTGTTCTCCTTGATTATAATTTTGATCATATTGCTTAAATAATGTCTGGATATTTCTCAAAAAACAGAATGTAATGTTAAGAAAAGTTACTGATTTTCATTGTATTGTTTAAATAAATATTCGAGAACATGCTCTTGAATTTATGATTTCATTATATCAATTAAACTGGTTAAAAACAAACATTAAAGGGTATCTTCTTGCATTATTTCGGTATAAATTTGCTTTAAAACACAATATGTCCTTATGGTTGGTGTAAAATGAGATAAGTCCACAGATTTTCAAAATTCAATTACCAACAGTGGCTTTGAGTAAAGACAGATTTTCGCCACTTATCCTAATTTTCTGTATTCAGAACTCTAAATAGATCCCAGGGTTTACATTTTCATTACCTATAGAACTTGACTCATCAGTTTTTGGCCTCTCCTGTAAAATTTGTATTCAGGAACCTATGGCATTTTGAAAAGTTACTCATCAAATAAGCTTTATCATGTATAATTTTGAAGTTTGATTAGAAAGAATTAAAATCAACAGTGGTTACATTCTCTTGATTACATTAAGTAAGAACCAGTATTAAGGAAATTAAATTATCCTACATCTCTAGATACAGTGCAGTGCAATAGTAATTACACTATCATAGTACTCTTTGGTTCAACACTTGTTCTGGTGATAAAGCATTAAAGTTAATAATTAAATAAATAATAATATGAAAGATTCTCACGGCATAAGATTCAAACTATTTATCTTGGGTCCACTTCAGTAATTTTGAACCACTTAACTTTTTGGCCATATGCAAACTTCATTTAAATGTGCTGAAAAAGCTTCTTTTTATCATCCTACTTTCGGTTCTATGTCAAACTGTTACTTCTTAGGCTTTTTTGCAATCTGTCTTGTATTTGGCAAAATATTAACCATATTAACCCACTGCCCCATGGTCACCCTGCACTAGTTATTACTATATATGCAGGGCTTGCGAGGCACTATTACCTAATAATTCATGGAGGATAGTATTGTTTTTAAAGTATGGTTACTGAGCTTCTACGTAGTCTTCAAATAAAGCTTTAGGAGTCTTTTGTGAACATATCAGCAATGTATCTAATTTATTCTTGATATTATATTATTTCTTTTTCTTAAACACTCCTAGAATATATAAGCAAGGTCCTATGCATATCTAAGCTTCAATTTATATGTTGTAGCAACAGTTGGGTAACAATGCAGTTAGTAGACACTATATTTTTGGGATTCCATTATTACATTATTTTGAAAGGAAGTTAGATCATTGTTGTGATATTTGAGTATTTTTCATTAGTTCAAACTTCCAAATACAAATGCTTACCAAATGGCTTCATCCTCAGTATCTAAATCAAATAAACAAAGTGTGTGTGCTTCAAGCCCTTCTTTTGAGAGAACAGTAACTGCATGGCTAGAAGAGGATGTTGGCGATGATGTGGGTATTTTTTGAGATGAAAGCAGTGAGGATTCAGATTGGGGCAAGGGTGACATACAGCAACATATGAGTGAAAATAGTGATTCAGATAGCTCCAAATCTAATGAAAATGGTATTGAAGGAGTAAATGGAAATTCTAGTGAAGTTACTGGTAATTACATTACCCATAGTGAAACAATACAGAGTAAATATTCTCCTCCAACTGCTAGGGTTCCAGCTCGTTATATAATAAGGAGCCTACCAGGACCAATAGCAGGTACTGTAGCCACTGCTACTACTAAAAATGCTTGGAAATATTTCATATCTAAGGAAATACTAGACAAAATCATTGCCTGCACAAATTTGTAGGGAATGCAAGTATGCACAGAAAAAGGTAAAACTTGGAAAAATGTCACAATTGAAAAAAATTAACTCATTTTATAGATTACTGCTGGGACGTTTCATTGAGAGAGTTATTTTTATATGAAAAATCCAATCCGATATAATTATATGACTACAATGCATGTATACAGATTTGAGAATATTAGCACACTGATTAGGCTTGATGAGAGATGTACTAGGGCAGCTCATTCTGATGATGATAAGCTAGCACTTCTTTGATATATTTGGTAAATATTTCTTGACAATTGTCGGAAAAGAATGGTACCTGATAAATACTTTCTGTGGATGAACAGTTGGTAACATTTTGTGGAAGATGTGGATATACATAGCACATGACTAGTAAACCAGGTAAATACAGATTGAAAGTATTCTGGCTATGTGATTCTAAAACAGCTTACACTATAGAAGGAAAGTTTTATCCAGGATAAAAAGTAAAACAGTTGGCAAAAAGTGTGCTTGGGTCATTGAAAATATCACTATAAATTGCTATTTTACAAAAGTGAAATCGCAGAAGACATGCTGGAAAAGAGAATAAATATAGTGTGAACAACAAAGAAAAGCAAACTAGATATTTCCGCTGAAATGAGGCCACAACCTTCCAGAGAATCTTTCAGTTCTGCATTTGGTTTTGAAGACTATGTAGCAATGGTGCACTATGTGCCCAAGGAAAATAATCTTATCATCCTGATAAGTACTATGCAGAATATATTATTATTATTATTGTTATTATTGCTATTATTATTATTATTGCTATTATTATTATTATTGCTATTATTATTATTATTATTATTATTATTATTATTATTATTATTATTATTATTACAGAACAGCAGCACAAGATCATCCCAAGAAAAAACCAGAGATTATAACATAGGTACTACAATTCAACAAAAGGAGGTGTTGACCAAAAGGTGAAATACTACACTTGCAAGAGGCAAATGAGGAGATAGGCCCTTTCCTTCTGGACGAATATGATGAAAATTGCTGCAATGAACAGTGAACTGCTATTTTGTTCCCAACATCCAACTATCATTCCAGCAGAAAGGACAAATGGCGCCTGTTTCTAAATGATTTGGCAAATGAGATAATACATCCACTAATGGCTTCAAAATCAGCAATGCTAATCTGCCAAAATGCACTGCTGAAGCATTGAAAAGATGTGGTTTGGATCTGGCTTCATCATCTCAAATTCCGGCAACTGTTCAAGGGAAGAGGAAAAGGTGTTGCTGTTACCCACATAATAAACATAGGAAGAGTTGCTTGGTTTGTAATTCTTGTTTGTAATTCTGGTATTGTATTGCAGAATATAACTTACATATAAAATCATACTTTAGATTGTCCTTACTATCTAACTGTGTATAATTTTTTAAGCATATCCAGTAAACTGAATTATTTGCTGTTATACACCTAGTAAACATTTATAATTTGTTACTCTTATTGTGTAAATGTAACTTACATTAGATAATATTCCTGTGATGAAAAGTTACCTTTAAATGTCAATAAGCATTTAAATACAAACCCTAAACATTGCCTTTAAGGTAAAAGACACCTACTAAATTTTGAAAATTCATAAATAACACAAATAAAATATTGTAATCACTATATATTACAATAAACATGCCAATCGAATTAAAAAGTACTGAAAATACAGTAAAATGATGGAAGGACCTCAGAGGCCCTGCTTATGCAATTTCTAAAAATTTCAGAACCATGCATACTAGGGTGAATACTGCACAATTCAAATTTTTCCTTTGCGGATCAAACCTTTATTATTTGCTTATTTTTTATTATCTTTTAAGGAAATAAAACGTGTTTTAAAGTATATTAAATGCAGTATTCAGCAACTACAATGAGAATACTGTATATATTTACAAAATGATAAACAATTTCAATTTTGAAGTGAATCTTCTGCCTATTTGAATCAATTTACTCAGCTAAAACAGAACTTACATTTTATCCCTTGATTGCTACCATGATTCAACACTTTTGTTTTGCTTTGAAAACAAACAGCTAGTTGAAGCAAGTCTTGCACCCAGCCGCCATCTTATGGCACTATGCACCATGTACACCATACACAACATTTCTCAGATTAATCATTTTTGAATTAAAGAACAAAGGAGAATGGAAGGGGAGAGATCTCAAGTGAAGTAATATTTAACCTCTTAATATAAAACCACGAGTATACTCGTTTTTTCAAATTTGACGACATAATAAAATGCTGAGTACACTCATGCCTATTATTTCTGACTGGCATACATTTTAAAAGGTCTAAGTTACTCGTTCTATCTCATGTTTTGGCACTTCTTTGATATTTTCATAGATATTGCTGCGTTCTGTTGCTTTGAAATGCCACCTTCTTTCCGGACCAGGAAACTAAAGAAAGGGGAGGTTGCAGCATTTCAGCGAGGTAAACTAACTGTACGGAAATGGAAAGAAAAGAGAGATGTCTGTATGCTGTCCACTATCCACAATACACAAATGCAGACATGGAAAGTAAGAAACAAAGAAATTGTCAAACCAGCGGCTATATTTGCTTACAATGACACAATGGGAGGTGTGGATAAAGTAGACCAGCACATTGCAAATAATCCATTACCATGCAAGAGGGGCAAGAAGTACTACAAGAAGTTATTTTTTCATCTTTTGGAATTGGCAGAATGGAATGCCTTTATCCTGTATAAAAAACATGGAGCAAAGCACTGTGCCCTTTACTTTCATTGAGCAGCTCATTGAAAAACATCACAGGGCGCAACTGTCACCAAAAGCAGCAAAGGCAACCCCAACTGCGATTCCTCTGAACGAGAAGAAGCAGAATCCAACAAGAATGTGTAGGATGTGCAGTAGTGTGCATGATGCCAAAGGAAAGAAGGCATGGAGGGAATCTAGATACATGTGTCAAGATTGTGGAGTAGCTTTGTGTATTGATCCTTGCTTCAGGGTATTCCACACAGCCACAAACATATAAATGTGTTGCTGTTCATTTTTTAGTGTTTATATGCCCGGAATTCACTTTTGTTAATGTAATTTCAAGAAGAAATAGGGGATAAGCATGTCAAGAGTATACTTGTGATTTTAAACTAGGGGATATTCAGCATTGAAAATTTCCATTGTTGAGCACTTAAAAAACAATTTCAAGGTTACTGTCATTATTGTACTGTACTGAATATTTAATTTTGACAATAAAAAGATAGGCAAAAAAAGAACCATCATATTGTATATAAATACATATGTTAAGAGGTTAATACAATCACATTTTTTGGCCGGTCAGTAGTTATTATTGATAAATTGGTATTATTGCAGTAAACATCGCAGCAGTCATAATTTATTTTTGTTCTGATTTCTTGGTCTAAAACTACTGTTTATTCAACAAAAGCCTGTATCATATAGTACGGTATTGGTTTTAAGCTTTAGTAGAATGTGCGATATTAACAAAGAATTTTGGTCATGGAATTTTGCGATAATTACCATTGCATTTCATTGCCCAAGTCTATATAGCCTATAATTCTATTTCCTGAATACTCTTCTTGTTCTTTCAAACACGTGTCATCAATAATAAAGCACACAATTGGGGTATTACCCTTATCTTTACTTCATTTTTTATTGCATTGAAGCATTCTGCACATAATCCTGGTTCATAGTTAATTTTTATGTACCATGTATAGTTCTTGTAGTTGGCAATGCATTATTGAATTTGTTTCTTACAAATTCATTTGCTTTAGGTGAAAAATAATGCAACATTAATGTAAAATATCTCAATATAGGATCACAAATTTCACCTTGACTTTGAGTTGTTCTGTGACCTGACCTATTTAACAACAAGCATACATCAGAAGGGAGTGAAATTTTCAATACTTAATGGAGCTTTCAGCAATTAATCTTTTTTTTAACTAAAGTAGCACTTACTTCCCTACCATTCCAAATTAACAAACAATACAGAATCATTCTCTTGATAATGCATAAAATATTTCGTTAAGTATACCACTAAAAAATCACTTAAATAAGCACACTAACCTGTGTATTGAAACATTTTCTTTTCCTGGTTTTTGCTTCTGCTATTCAAGAAACTACAACCAAACACCACACATGTGTTCACCATTATTCTGGTTTAAAACTTACAATCTAAATTTACTCTTAATGGAACATTTACACCACAAAATCTTATTTTGTTTGCACATTTAACCCATACAAAGTGTGCTTATCTCAAAAGTGTAGTGGCTAACTATGGCAGCTGCACGAAAATCCTGCTTCATCAACCTCAATGTTTAAGAATAGGGCACATCGAATCTAATCTCTCTCTATATCTGTGAGTTTTCCTTTCCAAATTCTTTGTTTATGTCTGCTCTAGCACATACCATACAATAAATTTATGCAATCTACACTCTTATTGTTTATCCTGTGCCGAGAGTAGGTTTGTATATGTAGATCTTATGAGTTTAGATAAGGTTGAAACTAAATATGATTGAATTTGTAAGTCACAATTAGCTTAGCTTATAATAAATCAGATTGACTAACAATGTTCAACTTCTGAGATGGTTAATTGCATTTTCATACTAAAACTTGTTCCAGGCATCAATGTTCTGGTTTATGTGTACTTGAGAATATTTTTGAATTTCAACTAAATACAAATGAGGCAAGATTCTCTTTGGTAGAACAGGACTTACAAACTTGCTACTTCCTGTTGGAATAATGGCTTTAACTGGTGGTATTGCTCCTAAATTAGTTTGTGTATAAAAGTATTGTAGCTTCTGAAATAATTTCTGAGAACATTCGAGGAACTTTTCATGTGCAACAGTTATTTTGATTTAGGACTTTTTTTTTTTTTTTTAAAGCTGAGGTTGAAGATGTGGGCAGCACTAAAAATGAAAGTGATTTTTTTACAGGTTTTAGCACAGAGACATGATTATGCAGTTCCAAATGTCACTAGGCAAAGAAATGACCTCATGCCCAGCTCAAAATTCATATTTATTTTAGTGCAGATTTAGTAGCATGCTCGCTCTCTCTCCCTCCCCCTTCCTCTCCCCCCTCTCTCTCATGCAAGCACACACAACCATGGATATTATTATGAAACCTACACTACAAATGACCAGCTATCAATTATTTTAATAATACATGTCAAATAACATTTTTTCCTGTACTGTGGTTTCTTCATTTCAAAAGTACAGAAAATGTGACTGATAAATTATATAAAATCAGGCTTATTTTGGATTACCTTAATTCAAAATTTGAGGAGTGTTTGATATATTGGAAGGTCCCCATAGATTGGAAGCAATGTTTCCACACTAAAGGGCTAGAACTGGCTTAAAGAGTTTTGATCTTTCTGAAAGTAAGTCAGGATATGTCTATAATAACAACAACATAGGAGCTAAAGGCTTGGGATTATCTGGCTCCTTAGTCAAGTGCTTCATGGAAGCTGTACTTGATCAGGTTAGAACCGTGTATCTAGACACCTCGTACAGCTCCCCTAAGTTATTTACTGTTTCTTATAACAGATCAGCAAATATCATTAGAACATTAAGTTCAAATTTTATTCAATTGCCAAAGGATATGAATGTATAGGCTCTAAAGAGCATCCACCTTTGAGTTACAATGCTTGGTATGATAGAAGGCTAGTAATGTCTTTATCCGTTAGCATTTTGAAAATATTTATGAATGACAGGGGAAAGCTAGATGCTAAAACCAATATGACCACTTTCAAGCCTGATATGGTCCATGAATATAATATTGTGATGGTTGAATTTTGACTCTTATATTTATCCCATAGAAATAGTGTAATTTTATATAAACGTGAGAAAATAAAAGTTAACTTGTGGTATTAGCTTTGGGCTAGACACTTTGGTTAGTTGCCTTACCACTATATATAGAGATGGAGTTACAGTTGCTGATGTCAATCTTCCCATGTCTTAATCTTTTTAGCCAGTGCTTGCTTCTCAGCTTTTTAGAACAATTGGTGCCAATGTCAGCTTAAAAATACATATTTAAACATGTGATTTTGGAACCTCAAGGTCCTTTGGCCACCATCACTTTGATCCATGAAGGGGACTTAAGTATTTTAACATTTAAAAGTATTCTGATTGCTTCAGGATGACTCAGTCAAGTCACATCTCTTCAATTCAGGTTAGTCACCAGTTGCTGAAGTCCACAACATAAGATACCATTTTCTATCTCTGTTTGTTTCTTCTTAGTCATACTTGTAAATACATTCTTACTATGATGTAAATTATATAACCTAACTTTTGAATCTAGACATGTGTCTCCAAATGCCCTCTGCCATCTGACTAACTTCCCTGTTCACTGCTCTAATAGTACAAACATAACTCTTGCAGCGACAATGTTTGATGACTCTGTAGCACTGGGACAGGAGTTGTTGAAAAATTCAATGCCAATGCCATCTCTGTCCAGACAATTGAGCTACCATGGCAACATGCGGACACAGCATTAAATTACATATATGCACACACAGACTAATGGGCACATGCATGTATGCACACACATGTGCGGATAGTGTGATAAAACGACTAATTGATATGACTAAAGTAAGTTAAAATTGTTGCTGGTTCTAACTACAACACAATAATGGTGGGTATCAAACCCATGAACCAACCCTTATGTCTGGTGGACATGGTGTTTCCCTTTCCTATTTCTTTTTCTTTCCTTTCTTTCTTTCTTTTTCTTGAGGAACATGTATTAATTCCAGATGTATCTGTGGTCTGATACTTCTAGATACATACACAGCTTCCCCTTTTTTTTTTGGGGGGGGGGGGCACTATATGGTTTGATATCATTTGCTATGATGGTTCTATATTTTCTGTTCTTTCACACTTTTCTATTTTCATTTCTCTCTCTCTTTCTCCTTAGAGGACCAAGATTATCATAGTAGCCTATCTTTCATGCTGCTCTTTTTTTTTTTTTTTTCTTTGGTAATGTATTTCCTGCTAAGTTAACCATAGTAAGGTGGAATATGGCATTTTAGAGAATTTTAACCCTAATAGCCCAGTTTAGTAGGAAATGCTCTGCTTGTATAGAGATTATAGTAACACCCTTGACTCCACTTACAACAAAAGTTACAGTACAACAAAATGCAGTAATGGATATCCAGGTTCTCTCTAAGGATTTAGTTGAGTTGTATAAATACATATCATATGTTAGACTGCAGTTGGTTAAAACCCTTCTACCACAAGTTACCCTTCTAGAACAGCACAACACAGAAACCAACCAACCCTCTCCATATCAGTTCTTGCTTAACTGCATGCCGTCATTTTCAGATAACCCTTTTATTTCCCAGCTGCCTGATATAGTACTTGCCATGTCCACAGGACAACATGTCCCTGGCACAGTTACATGCTCTTTTACTGACCCAAGCATATTTGAAGGAAAACTGGGACAAGACATCTGGTCCTTTTTATACACTTTTTATTTAGTTGCTAGAGCCAATGATTGGGGAGAGTCATATGCATCAATTTTTGTTATGTTATTTCTGCTGTACAGCATCCACTTGGTTCTGCACCTGAGGTTGCTGATAGCTCAGGATTTCTAAATTTCCATTACAAAGAAGATTAACCCTAGGATTACAGGGTGTTTAAAACACACATGAGTGCATATGCAGGGCCAATGAGGCCCTATCCTCATTTAATTTTTTTTTCTTTCTCTAGCCACAGGCAAATTGCTTTAAATAACCACAATTAAAATATGTGTTATATGTAGCTTTCACTCTGGTAGCTCAAGATGGTGTCAGAATATTGTTTGTTTCAGCACATGCATGAGGGCAGCAAACTGAGAAGTAATTATATGTATAATGTACAATTGTTGTATGACCACACAAACCCTAGTATGGGAGAGGGGATCACATCATGAGGTTCTCAAACCATCATTTCTAGAGCACATGTTGCCGGCAAACCTTAACTTAATTGAGGCCCTATTGCAATTAGCTAGGAATTTTGAAATGTAGTCTTAGCTGGACAGTGGGTTGATTTTGTCTCAACTTTGTCCTTTAACACACTAGCAGGCTTATCCCATAATAAATTTGAAGTTGGCAATTGAAAACACTACAGCAACAACTGGCTAGTGTAACAGTTGAAACCCCCACCCTTGCGACACTTATTATCTAGAGGCAATGCAAAAGGATATAATGCCAAGGCATTCAGTAGAAAATGGGTGGAGGGGGTGCAAAGAGTGCAGGGCACCAAGAGCCCAGAAACCTCTGCCACAAATGAACTACATGAGCGATGGTTGACCTATATGTTTTGCATCTTGGAAACCTGAGCATTTTGCCCTTAACTTCTGCAGAAGCAGACTTTCAAAAAGGCCAGAACGTCCCACAATCCAACCTGCTTATGATTTATCTATCCTGTGCCAGTTAGATAAACAAGCAATTGCTAAATTTAACATAGAACTATTGCTCTTGAAGCTGATTCGGTACAATTAGTGTAGGTGATGTATGTGCTTCAACCCTGACTCTTAACTTTATGCTAAATTTAAATCCCACAGCACTATTATTAGATTATTAAAGTATTATATAAACAAATTTCTATTTTGACTGATACAATTAACTCAGTCAGCATAATTAATGACTTGCTTGTTAATTCACCTAATTTAACACGTTCCCATAATTTAATACTTCCCATGGCTGATAAACTCCTTGATGTACCATATTACACTAAGAATATGTTTCAAATTCAGGGGCAATTTTTTACACTAAAGCTTTTAGTATCATCACACTTGGGCCCTCAACTATTGTTGGGTATTAATTTTTAGCGAGTTGTAAGGATATTCTAGATTTGGCACACATTACATCACATTCCAACTTCTGCAAGTATAACCCCTAGTAATTCTCTGGCACAAACATCTTAAATGCCCCCTAAACCAGACTGTTAGAACCATCAATGGCAGATTCTTCCAATAAGGCATCATGTCAAATGGATATTTGGTTCCAACCCTTTAGGCAATTAATATTCCTGTGCTGTTTTGCCCTACCTTGGCAAATCACATTTTAATTGAACCAACACTGCCATTATGCAGAGATGCATAGAAATAGTGGCCATGTTTGCTGAATGTGTAGGAAGTTTTCAACTCCCAGGGCATAACAATGCCACACACTCTCAAACCTTATTTGCAGACACAGCTTTAGCTCATGTGCATGAAGTTGCACTGGTTCACTCCTCCAATTCTTCACCCAGTGACATCACTACAGATGATGACACCTTTCAGATAAATGCTATATTTCTTTAGATTAGCGAACTCTCTTAGTCAATCACCTTATGTAGTTTCACACTATTTTTGCTATTAATTTGCAATGATTAGGTACTACCACCCTGGATGTAAGTGAAACTGAGCTTAGGGATAATAAACACATTATGCAAAGGCAATATCTAGTCTCTCAATAACAGGCACATTATCAGTAAACAGATGACTGAAGTGGCTCAAGCAGAGTAATTCATGAGTCCAACAGCCCCTAGTACTAACCAATAGTTGTGGTGAAACAAAGAAATGACAAGCACTGTTTTTGCATAGATTATAAAAATCTTAAAGCAGTCACCAAAACATGCACTTTCTCCATCCCATCATAAATGACCTCTTTGCTGCTTGGGATAGGTGAAATGTTTTTGCAGTCTTGATCTTCTAAGTGCTTATTTCTAGGTTCATGTTGCAAAAAAATAGTAAAAATATTCACTACTTTCATGATGTCAAAGGGATAATACACCTTTGAAATACTCTCATCTGGATTAATGCCCCTACATACTTTTCCTGCATAGCCAATAAGCTCCTATGGGACCTCAAGTACAAAAAGAAAAAAAAAAAAAAATATTATCTTTAAATCTATGCATACTAAGATGTCAGATAATTTGACAGCTGCCTTCTATTGCCTATAGCATTCTAATTTCAGTTGAAACCACAAACATTTGGCTTTGCTGTGCAGGCACTTACACTGCTAGGCTTTCAAGTATCTCCTCAGAATATTGGACCAGATGCAGATAAACTCATAGGCATACAAGACTGACCACTCCTAAGCCACTAAGAGATGTTAGAAAAGTGTGGGGTTTATTGGTTTCTATCGCTGATTCATATCAAATTTTCAACTATTGCACACCCCTTACATATATTCACAAGATCATCCTTTCAATTGCTCAGACCAGCAGCAAAATTTTTTCGCTATACTTAAGGTGCTACTCATATCAAAATCAGTGTTAGCTCGTTATAAAGTAGAAGCATATACTGACATTCATGTAGACAGCTCCATAGTTGGCATTGTTGCTATCTTGTTTCAGAAAACCTTAGATGGTGCTTTACATCTGATTTCATATATTTTACAGTCTCTCAACATACACAAACAGCATGACAGTGCTATTGAATTGGAACATTTAGAGCTAGTGTATCCTTACACATTTCCAACCCCTATTTTTTGGCTATCCCATGCATATAGCTAGTGACCACCATGTGCTCCGTTAGCTGCACAGTATGAAAGATGTCACAGGTAGATTAGCACACTGGAGGTTAGAACTACAGAAATATGATATTACAATTTTCCATAAGGTGGGGAAGCTATACCCAGATGCAGACTGTGTATCTCATAACTCAGTGCGCCCTCCTAAGTCAGTTAGATGACCTATTAAAGTGTTTGTTACTGACACAGTGGCAGAACAAAGAAAGATCCTCTCTTGAGTGAGTTGATTGAAGTTGTACAGCAGTCAGATTTAGCCTCTCCTAGTTACACAGATAAGGATCATATTTTCTACTGAAGGCCAGAGTACTGCACCAAAGAAATGTCAGTTCAGAAAGGCTCCTAGACATTTAAAACCAGCAGGGCTATTGGAGCACATTACTGTGCGTCATGTCCGTGAACAATTTGGTGACATATCCGGTCTGTTACATAATACGAGGAATGGAAATATGGTCATAATAGTGGCCACAAACTATTTCAGCAAATACAGTAAAACCTGAGTTTTACGCTCAGCACCATACATTCCTAAATTTATTCTAGAAACTATTTTGTCATCATGGGGCTCCTTCCATGTTGTTATCTGACAGAGGTACCTTAGTGAGGTAGTGCTGGGACTTTTTAAACTAATGAGTATTATACACAGCCTCATCATGTCACATAATGGTTGTTGGAACACTGTAATCACACTATTATTAATATAATAAGTCACTATGTTAGCTTTTGCCGAAATGACTGGAATGTATGTCTCCCATGTGTCTCTTCGGTATGTTATACAGCTGTTCAAGAAACTAGGATTTACTCACCTTTTTCTCTTTCCTGCTGTGTGGCAGATATCCTATTTTTCCAACAGAGTTGCAATTAAAATTCTCTTCAGATAACCTGTTTGTCCAAGCCACACAACATGACATTCAGCAAGCACACCAAGTCACACGTGAAACAATTAAAAGGGCACAGACTAGGCAGAAACAGATACTTGATAAGGAACACCTAGCTTGCTATAAGACTGGCTACCTGTTTAAGGTTTTTAATCTTGGGTTACTCTCAATCACAACAGACAGACTTCTGATCACAGTATTTCAAAAATGTTTTTTACTTTTTATATGCCTTTTATAGGTTGATTTAAAGATACCCCTTTACTTTTGTTTTTGCCAAATTGCATTATGTTAGGTTTTCTGCAAAATAAGAATTCTGGAAACAGCACAATACTAATACATATAAATGATCATATCCTATGATCTATTTATCATATGAATTTCAGACCAATAAAAATCATACTGTTATACATTCACATTGCGGAAAAACATCTATTTACTATCCAATGCATTACAATTTTTATATGAACCTTTTTCTATAGTTTGTACTACTCTAGTTATACCTAATTTAAAAAAAGTCAGCAAGGTCTCCACTTAATCATCTTTATATGGGCGAAGAATTTTGGGCTGAGGCAACAATAAGTGGATAAAATTTTTTTCTAAATAAATTTGGTCATAGCAATTGTGTGACATCAGCATAACTTGGCACTGGACACAGTGTGCATTGGTTTATGCATATTGCTCAAGGCCAGCTGACATATCACTTTCATGACACTGGTATCATCCTGGGAAAGCACAGTATGATGTCTCGCTCATTGTATTATTTCTAAAATACTCATTATGGTTGTTTACACTTTTCCAAGGAAGAAAGTATGATGATTGTTCTCAGATTGCTACCATTTAGTCAGTCGTTCAGATAATAGCAATATGGGCAAATACAAATTACAGAATGGTCAAGAAAAAATATCAGTGCAATTAAGTTTTTCTTTGTAAGAAATGAAGATTATAAAATGAATGTGAATTAATAAAGTCTCAATGTAAAAAAATAAAAGTTATAAGTGGTGTAAGTACACTATATGCATACCAGTGTTAAAATCAGAAACACTAAACTAAAGACCAAACTCTTGCATATGAAAATAAACACATCACTCTTTGAATTCCTTCAATATTTTGCAAGCCTTAGCTATCCTGTGTTACAAACTGAATTTAATCTTTGTTTAAAATATGTGTGTTCATAGCAAACAAAGGATGTGTACCTAATGCATACAGTGATAAGCACTAGCACATCCTTACAGCTTCAGAGGTTTCTGTCATGATGCTCCAATGAGACACCACAGCATACATCCTTCACACAAAAACCAGTATTCAGTTAGGTTAGGTTATTTTTTAATTACCATTTATGAGTGTCCCATCCTGAAATTTTGTGTACATGTATTTCATAAAACAAGGAATAGTGTGATTCTTTTAATTAAAAAAAAACACGAGTATGAAATATATAAATACTGCATTTTAAAAATACCTGATCAAGAAACCTTAATTTAGTATTTATGCTACCTCAGAAAGAACACTATAAAGAGCATGAGTTGCACATTAGCTGAAGCTTAATATCTCCAATATTTAGGAGTGGAGAAAAATCCATTTGTAAATAAGGATGTAAATTTTGGTACTAAATATCAGCAAAAGAAAACATAGCTTTCAAAAATAAAAAAAATATATGTAGGTAATGTTTTCAAACATTCTATGGAATAAAACAGTTCTGCTTTTGATACCATGGTCCTTTTGTTTTGTTAAACATGTGCAGCACTCTGAGTTGACAGACATGAAAAGGGCCGACTTCAGACAAACATCAAGTCCAAAATAGGCTAGCAAAATCTAGCTTCCATAGCCTGGATCAGCGATGAATAGGTAGACACATCGTGTAAATGGGAACACTCTAATTATAGATTGACCCTCTTTCTTCTTAATCACAAATTCGTGCAGTTTTTTCAAAATTTACATATTGTGCTAGGCACAGTGTGACCAATTTTTATAGCCTGTAATTTCCTATTTTGCCAGATGTGAATTATATTTTGTTTTAAATTTTATTATTTTTTTCTTCTGTAAAGTTTTTCGAAAGTTTACAGGACCATAATCTTATTGTTTCCTGCAGGTATATTAGTGGAAGAACAAATACCTGCCAATGGTTTGTCTTATCATCTCTTGTTACGCATTTAGTTCATACTTTGCCTTGATCCATTACAATTTTTTTCTCATGGAGGAAAAAAGCAATGTTAACCACTGTTAACATTCCCAGTAGTTTATTATACGTGGCCTGAAATGTTGATTATCATACAATATTACTTAAAAAATTATTACAGGAACATATTTTGATATTTTAAGCACAAAGCTTATAGCACACTTATCAAGGCAATTAAATGTTTCTACAGTAGAGGCAGTCAAAACCTGTGCCACTTTCGCTTATTACTCGTAAGCAACACCACTTCTCGAGAGTAAGGCAAGGAGAATCTCGGTATCAAGAACTAATGCTCACGATCGAGGCAACTCGAGTATTCTCGTAACCACAATGTAGGTTCACGAATGATCCATAGTATAAACTGGTTATGTAATAACTAGGGCCCGGATTTTTAGGTATTAACCTAATTTTTCCCTTATAAGTAAGTTAGAAAGTTTGAAAGCACTTTTATGTTTCAAGCCATTTGGATGCTAGTGTGTGAATCTTATGCAACCTAAATAAGAGGAAAAGCTAAATTTGAAATTAAAATTCACTAAATTTAAGTTTTATTTTATTGTATTTTACTTAACCTCAGTAACAAAAGTATCAATTTTTTCTTAAATTCATTTGAATTACAATTTTTGCTTAACAATTTGTTTAGTTTTGTTTTGAGTGTACATGTGCGGTTAGCCAGGGAAAGAATTTATCAAAATTTTTATCTTGGTATAGAAATTGTATGTATGAAATATACGCCAGCAACATCTTGCAATGTTGAAAGATCTTTATCTGCCTAAAGGAATATATTAAAAAACAACAGAAAATTTGCAAATGTGGCTAGTTGCGTACAGCAAAACTACTGGAATGTGAAGTTTGTTTTAAATGAGTGTTATATATTGAAAATACATGCTAAACTTTTAGTTATAGTGTTCGAGCATGAGCATACTGTGTAATACATTACCTTAAATTACAGTACATATTAATTACATGCTTCTGTGAAGTAAAATAGTTTTCATATTTATATCTACATTATTTTACAAAAGGCCTTTGTTGTCAACTTCCTTAAATAAATAGGAAAATTGTTTAAAACCCTGACAAAAAAAAAAAAAAAAAAAAAAAAAAAAAAAAAAAAAAAAAAAAAAAAAAAAAAAAAAGAGGCTAGAAACAATGTTAGAGAGCTAACAAAATTGTATAGAAACCTAAAGATTTAATAAACGGTTAAAACTGCATTTATAAAAATGCTAAAAATCCAGGCCCTAGAAATAATGACTCCTCATTCAACAGTACGTATATCCCAAATGCGTTCACAGTAAATGGTTTGTATCAGCAACATTAATCATTAATGACATACCTATAATTTGTGTTACTAGTATAAACATGTTCAGATTGCAACCGAAAATAGTATTACTTATTGCAGCATAAACGTCTTAGGAGTAATAAAATATATATGCACTTATTTTAATAAAAGTGGAGACCACATGCACATATCTGCAGATTCTGTGATACATTTCATTTTTAACCCTTTCCCTAGTGTGGGTTATTTAAATAGAATTTTCATCCTAGTAGGCTATTTAAATCTTAAATCATTTAAACAGATGAAATAATTTAACTTGCAAGACTGATTATGTGAGTTTTCGCGCATTACACTGCAGTCTTGTTATTAGCGAGGCTCAGCGAGTATCGGGACTCTCGAGACTCCTGTAGGCTTGCTGGTCAACTTCTTTCGCGCCAGCTATGCATTCAGCTGCAACTACAGGCAGCAGCGAGAGGCGAGCTTAGTGGCAGCGAGAAACAAGCAAAACTGAAAGCTGATTTGACCATCTCTATTCTACAGCCTTCATGACACAGATACTTACTTTTGTAGCATATATATTACTGCACTTGAAAATGTTGGTGGCAGAAAATTCCAGTAACTGTGTAATTTTTTTCTTCTTTCATACTATGCAGTCAAGTATTGCCACAATTTAACTGATGTCTGCTAGGATTTACATAATCTCCATATACTATAATTGCTCTTCCAGCAAGAATTCCATATCCAATAAGCAGCTATTGTTGCTCTGATTCATATTTCTTTTTCTCTTTTTTCCTTTCTTTCTTATCTTTGCCATTGGCATAGCTTTACTGATGCTTCTACGATGCTCATATACACCAATATACTATGCAGACATACATCGCTTATTTGATGATGTAGTCACTCCATCTAGGCAAGTCACATATAATTAATTCCAGGATCACATTCGCTACTGATATTATGTCTCATGTGTTGCTGTTTTTTATGTGGATATACTCTATCCTATTCTCTTCATCCATAGGGATTTTACATATATTTTGCTGTTTTTGCTATAGCCCTGTCACATTTCATAGTAATACTTTCAATGAATTGGGTGATAAGACCCTGAACCCAGACAGGTTCTGAGACCCGGGGTACAGTATATCAGACTACTCTACCTGAAAATTTCATGGTGAGGGTACAATATGACAAGGATTCCCTGTAGTAGGTTAAGTTGATGATACTGGAAGGAGACAACTTCTGTGGGTCTCTGATTTCTGATTTATGTAACCTTTGCCATGGATGAAGATTACATCAGTTGCAACTTACGTAATCATGTTTAATACTTCCTAACCTACTTCTGAATGTTCACTTTTAACCATCCTCACCCCTTACAGTACATACTGGTGCAGCAGGATCGCCTTGATTTTCACCCTTAGTCACCATCCTCTCTTTTTGCTGTATTGCATTGGAAATTAACATATAAGTGTTACCCAGTCCTCTACGGCCTAGGGGTAACATGCTGGCCTCCAATTCTCAAGGTCGCAGATTCAAACCTGGTGGAGGGTGAAAAATATTTTCAAGCGTAAAAATCTTTAGCAGGATTTCCTTTGGAAGGGAAGTAAAGCCACTGGTACCATGTAATAGATTTACGGCACATAAAGAACCTGAGCCTGGTAAAGAATCCTATGAGCAAAATTGAGCTCTATTACATCCCATATATAGAATGGGGATGTTGAGAACCACAGTACTTAAAGAGCATCCATAAATAAAACTCAGCTTTCAAGTGTTGCCCCTATACTTTTTTTTTTTTTATTATTATTTATTTATTTCATGTCTGCTTATTGCAACAGATCCAACAGCTCATGTGTTTCTTAGCCATCTCTGGATGTGGGTTCAGGTGCTTAGAGCCCGACCTGGCAATTTACTCCTGTTGACAGTAGACAACAAGTGCAGCTTGGAAGATTCTACCAGAGACCATAGCATGCCAAGTATTGGTTTCTATTGCATTTATGGCTAAGCAGGACAAATACTTCCCCCCAGCATATGCTCAGTTGTCCACAAAACCTTTAAGTTCTGTTTGCAGTGGTATTGTCTGTGACAGCATACCACCCCAATGGGTTCTACTGCAATGAATATACTGAGGCAATGGCCTGACTACAGCTCTTTGGCAGCCTTCTAACCCTCAGCTACCACTGCTTGAAATTTGTCTCCTGCATCAGCCATCAAGAGCACTGCTTTGGACACATCTTAAGGGCACAAGATACTATGAATACAATTTTCATTTTAGAGAGGGAGAGGGAGAGAGAGAGGGGGGAGAGAGGGGGGAGAGAGAGAGAGAGAGAGAGAGAGAGAGAGAGAGAGAGAGAGAGAGAGAGAGAGAGAGAGAGAGTGTGTGTATGTTATATCAGTGCCAAGCTTGAATCTATCATGTTAGTAAAACTAATAACTTGAAAATGTATTGCTCTTTTCTAGAATAAATCACATTATCATTAGAAAATCACAACAGAAGGTGAACACTCAGCATAAAATTTCCAATGCTGCAGAATTTTGTGATTTAAATCAGTAAATTTTCATATTTTTTGTGCACAAAATGCATGCGCAGGACATTTTTATGATTTTAAAGCCTCTTAATGTTATTATTTGAACATAATTTTCCATCTAAGGGATGTATTGCTTAAATTGCATCTCCCACAAAAGGCTTGTGAAATTGTTCCTGCTTCAAGCTTTCCATTGATTGTTACATATTGCCCAAGAGAATAGCCTTTCTTACAGTTTCAACATAGGATTAAAATATTTCCCGGATTGCTGCCAAGTTGTCCAAACTTTTTTCGTTCCTCTCTCATAGTTCTATCTTCAAAACAGGGACACTGAAGATGAAATTTGAAATTTGATGAAATTTACCATCTGTGCCCCAGAGGTCTTCTAGTATCATTCTATTTACAGGGAACCACCAGCCAAATAGAGAAGACCCAAGAATGCCTTTAGTTCGGTAATATCAGTCATTTTTGCATCTCTTTCCATTTTAAAATTGGTTTTTATGAATTCTATGTATTAATTTGTGTGTAGGACAATACTAGCCAACATTTCATCAGTTATAAATATTTTCCAGCAGTCAAGTACATCTTTGGCTTGACGTGCTTCATGGATAACACCTGGCGATTTAGTGAATAGATTTTGTGAACTTGTTCTACATGTACCTATGGGTTCAGGATGCTTTCCCCAATTTGTATTTCCATCCCTTCCTAAGTAGAATAGAGTATCTCTAATAACAGGTTTGTCTTCTGTATCACTTTCCTCTGTGTCAGAATTTTCCTCCATTCTCTTGGGTGGCAAATCATCAGCATCAGCATCACTGATCAGCATCAGTATCACTGTCTTCTTCAACTTGTTTTTCTAGTTGCCTTTCATCGACATCATTGCTCTGTAGTAAATGGAGAGCTAATTCTATGTCATTTGGGTTGCTTAGACTCATACGTCTTGCGCATTCCAGATATTGTAAACGAATGGATGAGTTCAGTTGCTGGATGAAAATGCTGAAATTCGCAGCACGTATAACCCCAAAAATGACAGCTTATCAAAAGACCAGCAATACATTGTCAGCCAAAAAAGTGATGGCCTTTCAAAGTCAAAAGCCAAAAAGCAGTGCGGCAAAAGCAAGGGCTGGTGCTTTTTGGATGCACCATGACCAATGGAGGGTTAATATGAATCTTTGCATAACAGCTGCAATAAAGTATGTAACAACCCAAGGCCATTCTTTAGAAGTCCAAGATACCCACTTCCATATATGGATGATAAAGCTTTTATTCAACACTTTCATTTAATACTTGGAGCATTATTGCTGGGACACAATATCAGCAATCAAAAATTCAGAATGTGCAAATGAAATTGCCTACCTGGTATAACTACTAGGGAATGTATATAAACCCATCATGGTATACTTATACACAATTAAGAAATTTAAAATATGCTAATTAGGATGAAATCTGTATTTATATACAGGTATCACTTCTTATGTGATTCATTCACAACACATTTATACCTGTTTCAAAAAGTAGTGCTACAAAATTGCTTATAATGTCTCATATAGGCTGCATTTCAGTAGCATAAAGGAAGGGATAATAATACTAACATTAGTAGCAATGATAATGTGGATCTGATGATGACTAAACAATTAGGTGTTAGGCAAATGGAAAAAGGCAATAACAGATGAATGACGGAGACAAAAGATTTATGTAAGCCACCTTGCTCATGCTAACACTTTAGTAACCAGAAATTACATAATTGCATTAAATGAAAATCAATTTGGGAGCTTAGTGTGTTTCTTGTGGATATAGATTTGTCTTGTGCTATTAATTTGTTGAGTTGATTTTTTAACACTACGTCACTCACCTTTTTTTTTTTTTTTTTTTTTTTTTTTTTTTTTTTAAGTGAGGGACTAGTTTCGAAAGCCTATGCTTTCATTTTCAACCTCATCGGTCCAACTGCCCTGGTTGCGTTTGGTTGTGCTCTCTTCTCTGGTGGCGAAATGATGAACTTAACTAAGCTGTCTACTGGTGGGATTTCAAAGTTTATTAGGTGATCTTTGTTTGTCCATATGGGGATGTTTTCCCAGGTTGTGGCCGTTTCTAATGATTCTCTCCCATTCTTAGACCTTAGAATCATCAGAAACGGCATCTACAGAAAACCAACCCAATCAGAAAATTACATTACATTAAAAATGAAAGATACAACCCATTACCACACAAACATGCAATAATAAACAGCCTCCACATAGATTAGTAAATGTACCTATGAGCACAACCGAATTCAACAAAGAATTAAAAACCATAATTCTAACAGCAGAACAAAATGGATACAGTAAGAATCTTGTATAAAAGAAACCCAACACAGCAAAGCAGAAAAAAACCATAAAAGAAGTAACTACCCTAACAGCAAGAAAAAACAATATCAACACATTCAAAAAATTCACCCCCAAGCATTTACAAAATTCAAAAAAATCTTCAAAGAACAAAACATCACCCTGGCTCCTATAAACAGATTTTCTGTCATAAAGTTACTAAATTCAAAAATAAAAGATGAAATTCCACCACAAAATAGGTAGGAATATATCAAATTAAATGCACAAATTGTGAAAAGTTCTACATAGGACTACCCAAAAGAAGTTTAAAAATCAGATCCAAAGAGCACTTTAGAAACCTAAAATTGAAACAAGGAGATAAATGGGCAGGATCATTTCACTTCTGGAAAGAAAACCACAATCTAGATCCAAATCCAAATTGCTAAAAACCATGTCAGGCCACAATGAACTCACAACCTGGGAAAACATCCTCATATGGAAAAACAATGATCACCTAATAAACTTTGAAATCCCACCAATAGACAGCTTAGTTAAGAAGTTCATCATTTCGCCACCAGAGAAGAGAGCACAAGCAAACGCAACCAGCAACGGCGGTTGGACCCCTGAGGTTGAAAATGAAAGCATAGGCTTTCGAAACTAGTCCCTCATAATAAAAAAAAAAGAAGAAAAGTAAGTGACATAGTATTAAAAATCCAGCTTAACAAATTAATACCACATATAATTTGACCGTCACTGTTATTAAATTCCTTCAAACATCAATAGATTGTGCTGTTGAAAACATGCTGATAACAGTTTGTGCTGCAATTCTCCACATTACCCTTGCTTACCTACTAGTCTTAAATGTTTGGCTTACAAAAAACAAAAGTAGCACTTTGTACGGTGATATCATTGTTATGTGTTTCATTAGCTGAGATAGTTTGAGACTTAGGTTAAAATATTATCATGAAGCAAGGCTGCAGGTGTTTTATAAAATAATTTATAATTAATTCAAAACCTTCTCGGGCTTCTAGCCAGGTAAAAACTTGGCTTGACACCAACGTTTCGAAGAAGTGCATCTTCCTCGTCTTCAGGGTGAACTGATCATCCCTGAAGACGAGGAAGATGCACTTCTTCGAAATGTTGGTGTCAAGCCAAGTTTTTACCTGGCTAGAAGCCCGAGAAGATTTTGAATTAACACGTCGCCAGGAAAGCTTTAGTTCTTATTTTAATTTATAATTGTTCCTTATCCAATAATAGGTAGCTTTGCTGAGAAGAAAGAAAAGCAAAGAAAGTTAAACAAAACAAAAGGTAAACAAAAGGTTTAAACAAGGAGGCTAAAACAGAAGGTGAACCCAGACTTAATTTTAATATAACTGAAACAAACACCAATATATCCTTTTCATATGTAATACAATTATAGCTGGCAAAAGGTTCTATTCTCTGTAATATTTGTTCTGTACAAAATTTTAAACATATAAGTACTACTACATCTTGATACATCTCTCAACATCACAATGCTTCAACAGATTTTGCAGCTGTATTGCTTAACAAACTAAAGAAATAGTTCAAAGAAGCTCACTGTGCACCTACTTATTCACCGATTTCTAAAAATCAATTCATTTGTACATAAAAAGGGAAAAAGAAATCAAGAAGGGAGTTCAGTTTTAGTACAATGATAATCAGTGCTCCTAAGAATATTTTGCAAAGTACACTCAGTTGTAGTACAATGATAATCAGTGTAGTTAAAAATATTTTGCAAAGTGCACTCAGTACTGAAAGTAATATGAATCATGTTTCATGCAGCTGTCCAATGTATCATGTATACTCAGTTAACTAGCATCAGATGCTGAGCATATAAGAAGTAAATGAGATAGAAATTCAACAAAAAGGTAAAGATATTTCTATTTCACCCCTCTCAAGTCAAACTTCGCCAGGTCAAATATGTAACATTATACAGTGCTTCTGTTTTTAATATTCAATGCTATATTAACTTAAGACTTCTAGACATCTGCAACCATACCATAGATAGATGGTATAAGATTTGTGACGATGCAACAGAAATAGTCTGATTTTCCCTCCCCCTTGATGAGGAATATATGTTTACTGCGTCAAATTTTGTTAAATGAGCAATTCATTGAACTGCTTTCAAATATTGTCTTCTTTACAAAGCTGCTTTGCAGAGAGACTAAACTAAAATAACACATGGTTACCATGCCCAGTCATTGTCATAAATCCTCTTTTCTCATAATTATTTTGTACATTAATGAATTAATGGGTTTATTATGCTCTATAAAAGTAAAATGTTACTCTGATATTTGTTCCTTAAATCTAACCAACTTTCACTTTAATAAACATTCCCCTTTACCTTATTCTAAATCTCAAACATCTGATCATTCTTTTGGTTAAGTAATCTGTACAAAACATGCAAAATGTAACAAACACATATAGTTCTTGTACATTTAGACTACAACTTACTCACACAAATGGAAGTCAATACTACATAAAATACACAGGTACTTTCATGATACCATACAGGTTCCATTTGAAAACAAGACATGTTAAAACTAAAGCACATTATTCAATGCTTTTTTTTTTTTTTAAATTGCTAGGGACCAGCAGTACAAAATACTGGAGGAACAGTTCAAGCATTTCAACATGCATTTATATATGCATCCTTTTTGGTGATTGCAGCAGAGAAAGAAGAAGAAATAGAAGAGCAAAAAGAGGAGGGGAGGGGGAGTGGGGAGGTTACAAGGGTGATTATCTGAAAAAACAATCCTGTTTAAGTTAACTATAATTTTCTGAGGCAGCAAAGAAACAGCTTAATAAAGGACAAAAAATAACCAAATTACATAAAAGCATCAGCTTAATTAAGAACAAAAAAAAATTACATCCTATAGTGCATCTCATGCTTAAAAGACAGTGCAGGTTAAATGGAGCACACTGTTGCCACATGTATTGTATGTAAGCTTGTAACTTTGGTGCCCAGCTGTGAATGATCTCCAAATTTAATGTCATCTTGTGAAGGTATATTATCAAATATTGAAATTAGTTAATATTTGTGATACTCAAATCTGCACTACTCCATTATACAATGTCTCCTCACACTTAACACTACTGTTTTTCTATGCTCAGTAGCCCTAGCTGTTTCTTTTGCTGCCTTATTGAAACTCATTTTACTTGAAAAATAATTTAATACATTCATTAATAATTGGTGTTCCTTATTTCTTAAATGTATACACATGTCATTTCTTCTAGCTTCTCCCTCTTTAACTACAAATACTTATGTAGCAAGCTTAACAAGAAGGGTACATAGGAAGAAGGGGCTCATTGCATTTTTTGCCAAAACAGATATTGTCACATTTTTGCACATCATTTGGGCTTACATTATATGTAGAAAAACGGGAAAAAGGAGCTCCATATAAGAATAATGCACATTTAAAATATTTCTAGACAATGGAAGAATGGGCTCATTGCGGCGGTACACAAAAGAGGGGCTCATTTAAATTATTATTGTTACTCTGTGTATTCAGGTATTTTTTTTCTTTTATTTGGTACAACTTACAAGTTAATTATTTTCATTTTGCTTGTTATTGTGAATGTTGAGTTTAAAATTATGTATTATCAATTTGCAACTGAAGAATTGTTAGGTCATTGTCTTAGTTGAGATGACTGAGTGGTTCAGAAGACTTAAGTGAGAATATGTTAGTGATTGCAGTTAGAAATACTAAAAAGAGAATCTTATGGTAGAATGAAAGATGTACAGAAAAGATCAATTTTCAAAATCATGAAATGGGAGACGATTGTAAGTGTATAAAAAGGCGTTTTGAAAGTGTTAATGAAGAAAACAGACTTAAACTATTACAAGAGTTTAACATATCTCAATCTGTTGGTGAACAAAATTTATATCTGTGCAGATTAATTTCAATTTTACCTGTGCAATGTAAAAAAAAAAGATACCTCGCAACCCTATTATGTCATTTATAAATACAGGGTACGTATCATGCAAGCTCATAGATGTATAGAAGATAAAGAAGTGCGCCGAAAAGTTTTATAGCCATCCAAGGTATTATAATAAAGAAAATTGAAGTTTTAGTCTGAAAAATACAGGTGTTCACCTCAAGACAAGCGAGGAAAGCATCGACATAAATTTAAATCTGAAACCATTAGCGCAGTAAGAGAGCATTTAAGCTTATTTAAAGGATGAACTAGTCATTATAGTCTCCATGACTCATCAAGAACTTATCTACCTGAAGAACTAAATGTATAAAAGATGTTTAATTTGTTCCACGAGACATACCCAGACGCTACTGTTTCTTACGAGCGTTATAGGAACATTTTTTGCAATTACTTTAATATTTCATTTGGTTATCCCAGGTCAGATACTTGCAGCACCTGTGATATATTATGCCATAGTAGACAATTTAAAAACTGAAATTAAAGCAAAATGGGACAATGGTAGGAAGGAAAAATGGGAAGCAGAGTTAAGAAAACTAATGAGAGAACACTTATTTTCCAAGAAACAAGCAGAATTTTTTTTACAACAGGAAGAAGAATAGCAGAAATATAAGTAAAGGAGGTATCGAAAGGGAAGCAATATTCATGGTTTATGGAAAGAATTTACAGTGGCCAAACATTTCATCCAGTGAGGTTTATTACAAGAGACAGCTTTCCATGTATGCATTCAACACACATGTCCTTTCTTCTGAAGAAAGCATGCTTTACTTGTATACCCGGAAACTGAAGGGAAGAAAGGAAGTGACGACATGTGCTCTTTTCAGCACCCCTTTATGTAGAATTTTCTTTGCCCAACAGTGAAACACTTGGACATCTTTTGTGATTCCTGAACTGGCCAACAAAAGAACTTTAGATGCTTCAGATTTCTCTACAATTTGATTAATGTGGAATAGAAACTTGAGTAGGTCAAGTGATTGAATTACATCATGAGTCTTTCTGAAAGTTGACAGTATTTTTAGATGATGCAGGACATATCACAAAGTCAAGCTTCCCTAGCAGGCCAACAAAAGAAACACAGTTTACAAGGGGACTTTACGTTCAATTTAGAGATGCTTACAAGGGCATGTGGGAAAAAGAATCAGTTCTCAAGAAAGGATCTCAGAAGAAACCTAAAGAGCAAAAGAAAGTTCATGAATTCCAACTCCCAGAATTCTCTTACAAGGGTGAGCAAATATTTTATGAAGTTTCTGAAATGCTGTATATTTTTTATTTTAGTCAGAATATTATATTATTAGTTTTATCTTATACAGAAACCCTGCCAGTTTTAGCTGCAAAGTTTTGCGATCTCCAGCACCTTGCAAAGTTTTGCACAAGAGAAGCATTAAACTTCTACAAAGCTATTAAATACGAGTAACTGCATTGATAGTGTAAGGTAGAGAGTAAAAACAATAACAACAGTGAATAACTGGGCTATTAAATACAACTAACTGATGAAGTTGGCAGTGTAATATAGTAATATTAGTAATAGCAGTGAATAATTTAGTTTAAAATGATGGTGTATTTCATGCAAATGAGTCAACTCTTTCCATGTTCACTTGTGCATTCTGTTGGTTAAGTGATATTTTCAAAGTAGGAAATGAAAGTTTGTTTGTTTATAAGTAATTGTTATGAAACTGAAAGAGCATGGAAATATATTTTGTTCCAAAAAGTAAATTTCATTGAAATAATATCTGACAGTTGCATTTTTAATCTTCCAAATGCTCTTCTGTAAAATTTAGAAAAAGTTTATCAGCTCCTTTCTCCCAGTTTACCCTTCTTTGCATAGCACTTCACATTACTCCACAGGCTATAAAAATACCTAAATGCTTACTTGCAAGCTGAAGTTAACCTGTACCTCTGCATAGTATTAGTATCATGTCTGCTAGCTGAATACATAGATGAGTGTCATAAACCATGACACATTCATAAACCATGAATGAGTTACAGGATTCTGGTTTGTTTTAAAAAACTGTCTCGAACCCTCCTCAAAGTTTTCTCTGGCTAGGTCCCCATTGTAAATCCCTCCCAAATATTAGTCCTCATGGCTAACTTTTCTACTCTATAGACAGAGAATTACCGAAAATATTTCATTTCAAGATTATAATGGTCATCTTATTAAAGATATTATGTGTGCACATTCCCTTGGGGCCTTGGCTCCCTGGTTTAACATCATTTCAAAAGCAGAGCAGAGCAACATGACACATCAAGACATGAAGTATGCTTACATTCTAATATCTGCAACTTCATTGCTAAGGTTATATTCTGTCTGTAGATACCACAGTTTATGCACATGCATGTGTGCTGCTTTTCATTTAATAATTCAGCTAGTCCATGCTATATTAGATAACCTATTCATCATTATGGCTGAGGACCTGAAAGAAAGAAACTTTCTTTGGCTGATAACATTGCAGAAAGAAAGACAGGGAGCTCTCTCTTCTTCCCCTGGCTCTCACTACCTGTAAACTAGTGACCAAGAAAAGGTGTGCGCATAGTAGATAATTCAGACTGGGCAAGTATTAGCACTCTAGTTTACTCTAGCTAAGAAAAATATACCACTGTGTTCTAGCCATTTGATTTTTGCTTAGTGCATAAGCATAGAAACAGCAAATATTGAATTTTTACTGAAAAACACATTTTCTTTAGAAATGTTGGCTCACACCCACAAATGATAGAAACAGATAAAGAAAAACAATCAGCATACGATAATATTTTGAAAGCTGAAGATTTTAACAGTGGACTGTTTTCATCCTGTTATCAGCAATAAATGACAACACGAGAGTAGGAAAGGATGCAGTTAATGGCAACATATGTGCCTTAGAGATATCCAATTTACTTATATACTGTCTTTTAAGGTTGAGACAAGCAATAGTATTAACTAACTAAGCAGAACAGAGGTAATGTCTGAACAGCACATCAAGAGGAAAACATAACCAATATTTATTTAACAATGATGTAAAGTTAATATGGATATAGTACTTACCACTGCAGCTTGTGGTGCTAAAGTGTGTTTGCTCATCACAATAGTAGTTGTCTTAAGATCTGTTTTGGGTCCACCTGGAGACTTGGGCATCACAGTTTCAGTAGGATTCACAAGTAGCTCTGCAGCACGGACGACATCCAGTACCTATAAACAAGGAGTAATTTGGGTCAAATGACAATTTTAATTGATTCTAATGTACTCACTTTAAAGTTTTATCAGAACACCACTGCTTTAAAATTTGAGTTCGTTTCACAATACTAGTAATAAATATTTAGCCTCCCTTCATGATAATTGTTTAAAATTGTGTACTAAACACCAGTTGTAACAATGCCTGTAAAACAATCATAATAATCATGTAATTATAAATATAAGGTATGTTATGTGGAAAAAAGTATTCAGATACCCCGTTAAAAATGGAGGACAAGTTTGGGCCATCCACAAATATGAACAGACATTAATAAAGTGTTGGCCCACCTTTAGCCTTGAATACTACAGGCATACTTTCAATCTGGTAGGAGGAGGTATTCTGTGGTATGACACCCCATTCCTCATGGAATGAAAGAGGTGTTGGTGTGGGTCAGTTTGGCCTAGCAAATTAATGTTCAAGTGAAATCACTCATATACAAACTTTGAAATATGGATGTGTGCTTGGCCAAGTCATAAGATACAATACTCACTCCCAAATTGGTCTTATACAGAATGTAGCATGAATGAAATTTAAAAAGTAGCGTTAACCTAAGCCAGGGCATTGGCATATAAAGCAGCAAGGTGGGCATCTCAATCCAGGAAAACATGACAACACCATGACACCACAGCTCCTGAATTTCACAGTTGGCACTCTACACGTTAATAGCTGTTGTTCACCAGGCATTTGTCATAGCTACTCCCTATCATCAGGTTGCCACATTATATATACATGATTCATCACTCCATACAATTAGTACTCCACTCCATATAATGGCACAGTTTCAATGTTCCTTTGACGAGACAAGTTGATGTCTGGCACTGAACTGTGTGATGCATGACTTAAGAGCTGCTACTTGGCCATTAAAATCAAGTTTACACATATCACAATGAACAGTCTTTGTGCTCGGAGAACATCTAGATGATGTTTGTAATTGTTGTGAAAATGTGTCTTACTGCTTATTGACTTTCCAGCTGTAGATGCTGCATGTGTTGGTGGCTGTTCTCATGTTCCCAGAAGCCTTGGAATGTGATACATCGGTGCAATAGTCATGTGCCATAAGCTTCAGTTTCTAGTACTTTCTGTTGATGTTAATCACAGCTATATAAGGAATAGTTGGAAGCCAGGAGGCAAGTCAGTCTTTGACTGGCAGTGTTAGCATGTAGTGGCATGAGAACAGTGGTGTTAGAGGGCTTTCAACTGCCTACACATCAGATATATTGATGTGTAGCAGTGGATTAAAGAATTATTTGTAACTAATTTTGAAATAAATACACACACTCGATACAATGGTGTTAGGAGCACAAGCTTTATACCAAGATGAGGAAATGAAACATTTGTCAGTCAAAATGAAACAGATGGACACAAAATTAGAAACCACAGAGCAGAAAAGACACAAAGATGGAATTTGGCATGGAGAAAATGGAGAAGGAACAGACAGAAATGAAATGGGAAATGTCTTATGATGAAGATGGGACTATCTACCAAAATCAATGAATCACTGGCCAGCTTGAAGGACATGGCAGAACTTGGGGAAAAAGTGGAAGATTTTGGAGAAAATGTGGAAGAGCATGGTGGAACAATAAAAGAACATTGTTCCAACATTTTAATGCCCTGGAAAGACGAGCCCAAGGCAGGACCAAGAAACTTTTTTTTTTTTTGGTAGTGTTTATTGTCTGCTTTTACTACTTGTGGCTTAGCAGGCGATGACACTGGCGAGACAGGGAATGAAGATGGAGCACCAATGGAATGTGATGGTGAGGGAAACTGGAAGAAATCCATCCCTGCACAGCTTTTTCCACCAATAAATCTAACATGCGGTTGCTTGGGATCGAATCCGCGTCGATCAAGGAACTAAACACCATGGCACAAAAGATGCGGTCAAGATGTCACGATGCAACACAACATCTGCGTGCATCAAGCCATCCCACTACAACAGAACTTCAGTTTTAAAGTCTTCCAGAACATTCAGTTTTAAAGTCTTCGACTAATATTTTGCTGCCGTTGCCATCCAGGACTGATGGTCAGCACTGATAGCAAGCCTCCAGGGATGGGCAGCAGAAGCTTTGAATGTGATCCCAAAGTCAACAATGTCAGGAGACATTTGGGAAGCTTTCAAGAACCGCTCTGGGAGCCATTGCTTGGCTGCAGCCTACCACCAAAGGCTTAAATTGAGGCTGCAACAGTCCAGGGAGACCATGCAAGAGTTTGCCCTGGTGATCAAACAGATGGTGAACAGAGCCCTGATGAAACTACCACCTATGAGTAGTTATATGTCTCACAAAATTGCTCACGCCATCATTGATGGGTGTGTGATGCCGAGATATGACAGTGCCTGATATTCGATGACTATAACACAATCCATGGTAGCACTTAAAATGGAAGCAGCTATGACAACAGTGCTATGACAGGGAGAGGGAAGCAACCCAGAGACGACGTTCAAGTGGTGTGTGCTGGAGGTGTGGTGAGCCATGTAATCTGGTGAAGGACTGTCCACATCAAGCTGACGAGCAGGTGGAAAGTGAGTAAGGACAGACAAAGCGAGGAGCAGATTGGGCCCATTTTCACCACTCCCTCCCCTTGAGTGACAGTACGTGCCTTGGGCAGGAAGAGTGGACAACAGCCTCATCACAGACGGCTGGATACAAAGAAAGGTGTGCTGGATACTAGTAGACACATGTGCATTCGTGACTGCAATCAGACCTGACATGCTCAAGGACTTGAAACCCAGCCAGCCTCACCAACTAATGACGATAGCTGGTAGCATCTTGTCTGCGGAGGAGTCTCTGCTATAGTTGACACTGGGATGGAGCACTGTCAGTTTTGGATATGCATTACAAGGGTGGTTAAGGATGTGATACTAGGATTGGATGCCCTCAGGGGCTATGAAGCAATGGTCAACATCAGCAAGACAGTTTTGCAAGTTGGGTGAGGCAAGTGTTACTCCTGAGTCTCCATGAATATTCCTGTTTGGAATTGTATGCAATAATGCAGGTGTTGCATACTAGCGGCTCACTCTGGTAGAAACTTTGTTCAAGGTTATGATCATGAGCAATGCATACATTTGGCCATGTTTAGAGCATCAAGGTTGAGAAGATATTTCTATATTTGCTGTTTACCAGCCATTTGTCTCATTTGTTTGCATGTGCAAGGCTATGTACTCATTTTTATCTGCTGGTACTTATTTTTGGACATGTTAGATCAACAGTGAACAAGAGCAACATTAACAAGAACAGGAAAATACAAGGTGAAAGTAGAAATTATAAAGATACATGGAATTGGATTATTTTGTTGCAACCAATTATGGCAAGTTGCAATGTGTTGTGTGCATGCAAATAATATCTGCTAGTAAAGAGTAAAATGTTAAAGACATATTATAATACTTCACATGAAAAACAAATGAAACATGTAGGAGCTTCACGAGCTGCAATTTTAGATGATACAAGAAAAACTTGAAATATCAGATGGTTATGCTTACAAAAAATGTTGTCTGCGCAGACTGCTGCTTTAATTGCTTCTTATAGTGTATCTTTGGAACTTGTAAAAGGGAAGAAAGCATTTAATAATGCAGAATTAGTTAAAGATGTACAACTGCTAAGGCAAATGCATTTGATGAAAGCAGTTTATTTACAAAATTTTCAGCTGTTCCTATCTCATCAAATAATCTCAAGACAAACACAGAGTATGAGAGGACAAATAACAGAAATTAGAAGAGACGGTTGGAAATGCAGATTTTTCTCTATGCTTGGATTAGTGTCGAGCAGATGTCTTTTGATTTCCACACTATGATTATCATTGATTTTTCAACACAAAAAGAGTCTTGATCTGCACTTTTTAAATGGAAGCAGGAAGGGTGAAGAATATATTTAACATAGTCAATGAAACAGTAAAATAATATGGCAGTATTGTGACTGATGGTGCACTGTGTATGAGAGGAGGAGATAAAGGACTGGTAGGCTTAGTTAGGAAAGCTGGGATAAGTTGCACAATGTTCCATTGCACAATTCACCTAGAGGCTTTGTTTGGGAAGTCAGTAATCACAGTGATGCAATGAATATCATGGTGACAGTTTCCAACAAGGTACATGGTGGCAATAAGCCACAACTGCACAGCAGATTTCAGGAATTTTTAGATGAGGTGCAAGCCCAATGTAAGAGAGATATCACTCTATGCAAATGCATGTTGGCTAAAAGCAGGTACTATCATCAGAAATTATTTACCCTGCGATATGATATTCCAGCACTTTTAAGAGTTAATACAAGAGAGAAAGAAAATCTTTGACAGATAGCTTGCTTTCATGACTGACCTGGCACAGCACCTAAATGAACTGAACCAGAGACTTCAGGATGAAGATCAAAATGTATAGCGTTATTGGTCAGGTTAATGGTCTCAAAAATAAGATGAAAAATTTGAAGTAAGTTTTATTAATATTGAATATGAATTTTTTTTTTCTGAATTTTATGAAAATATTGACATTTTTAAACAATTTGATCAAGGATTTTCTGATTTTAAAATATTAAGGGTGAGTTGCTCCTTTTTAATGAACTTTTGAATATAGATATTGATCAAAGTATAAATTGGAACTCTGTTATCTTCATACTAATTCTTTTCTTTAAACCAGGACTGAGAGAGGGCTAAACTTTTTCAAGCCACACCTACAGGGAAACTTGGTTTGCAACTTACCTTAATGTTTGGAAGCACTGTCTATGTGAAAGTGCTTTCTCCAACATGCAATTTATAAAACATTAGTACAGAAGCTGTCTCAGTAATAATTTTTTGTTACATCTACTAACAAAAAAGTAGACATCACTGCTTTGGTGAAGGAATCTGACAATTCTCAGTGCTCATTTGATTTCTGCATTTTGTACTTTGGTAATGTAACCTATTTCAACAATTTGATTTGTTGTATTTTACTGTTAAATATATCTAAATTAAACTTTTTAGTGTGTGGCTCTTAGCATGAATTGTCTAAATATTTTGCTCCCCAATCCCTCTGAAACTGGACATACCTGATATAGATTATGTGTATATAGATTTTGATAGATGTACATAGATTCTCACCAACCTTTATTATGCTATGAGAAACTCTACATTTACCTAACTCTATGAGTCAAATTAGCTATCATGTAATTAATTTAGACTGTCCTGATGCATGCTGAGTAAAGCAAATTAAAACCCTGTTTCATGATGTATCTACTTTTTATGTAAAAGTGCATTGTAACTTTTTTACAGGGTCTTTCTGCCACTGTAGTTCTGAAGAGAAAAATCATCTGTTTTACTTGATTACAACACTGCAGATCTAATAACTAAAGAAAAAATCTGTGATGTGTTCCATTCACATGTCTTTCTCTATATCAGATTATTGTTAAAAAGCTTTTTCTTCTATCTACATCAAGCTAATCGAGATAAACATTAGCAGAAATTGTGCTTATTACTTGGTCCTTTGTAAGTAGAAGGGAAAGCATCTAATGTGTACCATTCATATGATGTGCTGTAGCTGTTCGGCAAACAAACCTTTTATTCAAAACATTAATATTTTATCTACATGCTAATCAAAATAAACATAAGCAGAATTAGTCTTAATACTAATTTCCTTGTAAGTAGAAGGGAAATAAGAAAATATACAGACTAAAGTGATAGTCTTATCCTTTAAAAGCCAGTTGCTATGTGAAACAATTGAAATTTCAATCTCTTTGGTTGCCGGGAGTAAACAAACGAGAAATAAGAAGAAAGATGTCTTCCCATTGGAGAAAAGTTTGAGTGGCTTAAAATTGAAATCAATAATCTGGAATATCTCGAAAATGCTCAACTCTACACAAAAAATGTATATGACATAAATTGTGTGTTTTAACAAAATTTACATTTTTTGTGTAGTATGCTTTTGTATATTTCTTACGGTTTGCCAGTTATATGAAAGTCATCCAGAATGAAGAGGTTTTCAGAGGCTATTCCCAGAAAATTCAAGGTATACATTTCGTTTGTCATAAAAATATCTTAAACATAAGATATTTTAATCAAAGCCTTTAGAGCCATTTTGAAAAAATCAAAATTTTCGAAAAATGTTCCACAAAAAGTTTAGCTGGGTTTAGTACAAAAGAAATATAGAAAAAAAGGAAAACAAGAAGTTATTTGAACAAATATATCACAGGGTGAACAAATCTTATAGTTGCATTAACAACACTGATTTAATTATCATTATTGTATCACACACTAAAAAGGGTTTTACTTTAAAATTAATTTGGCTTGTATAATGAAAACTACTTCAATAAAATGAACGCTTTCCCTTTTGAAAGAAGTAATTTGATTTTAATTTGTTTATTTTGTATTATCATTAAGTTTGTGCAGCTTTTGGATTTAAGCAAATACACTCTCTTGTACTTTCAGACTCTGGAAGGTAAATAAATTTTAAATGATTTTAAGCTTAAGAACATTTCAGCACATTACAGTCAGGATTCTAGTTCAATATCGCAGATTGCATGTGCGCATGTAATCAGATGGATGGAAAGATGGACAGACATGGAACTTTTTCTAAAAAGGTTTTTCTGGACTCAGGCGTCCTCAAAACATTTATTTCTAATGCTCTTTATCAATTTTTTTGGTGGAATAAAATACCTTCTGTATCTACCATGCATGTTGTACATACATGCTAGAGAAAGCAAAAAGAAAGAAAGAAATAAGAATACCCTTTCAGGTGTTGATTTCTCACGAGCAGCTTCTGCAGTAGAAACCAGTTGATTGCCTTGGTGAAGCACTATGCCTTGTTTCTCTTGTTCTTCTTTTTCCCACTCTACTAGTTCTTGTTTCATTTCATGTTCCTGGAAAGAAAGTTCATTGCTTTTTACTCATGTTCTAAATAACATTTACAGTTTAAGGGCATTCAGATATGTGCAAGGTTCTTCCTCTAAATTAAACAAAAGAAGAAAGCATGTACACTGCAACAGTTTAAAATTTTTCATTACTCAGAAACAGCCTGCTCTATCATTTCATTTTCAGCTATTAGAGTTAAAATCTGGCATTTATTGCAATATACATCCAGTTTAAAAATTGTTCATGAAATATAATAAGTAACTCATAGATTAAGGATATAAAATATTTGTTGTAGCTTCTTACAACATCACTGCAACTAGCCCAAGCAGCAAGTTTGCAGTTCAAGCGTACATACTAGCTTGACCATAATATCCTACATTCAGCACACATTCAAATCTCATTCTGGTGACCTTGAAGAACAAACACCAGTTTTTAATTAATTAATCCCTCCTCTGTTTACCTAATTTCCATATTTTCATCATGGAGAAACTCCAGGAACAGCTTTACCAGCTTCAAAGTCAAACCAACTGATACTACACTACATACAGCAACAGCAACAACAACAGCCACTTCCAGACTTTGATCTCTTCGATCAAAAACATTAGTGGATGTGCATACTAAATGTTAAAACTACCAGTATTTTGGCCAGAGCACTGCTCTGGTTTTGCAAATTAAAGCACATTTCAGTATCACTATTATCACTTAGGAACCAACATGATATTGTAGCATCCAAGCTACCATGCAGTTCAAGTAGATAAATCAATAACTACCTGCCAATGATAAGTTGTATACAGAGTAGTATGTGCTGAGTTTACTTTTAGCTTGTCCATATTTGAGGAACAAAGGGTTAAGGAGCTGCTGATGGAAGAACTCAGAAACCTCAAGCTGTCAATGTTTCACTGCCACTTGTGATTACTCATTGAAACTAAAGAAGTTCAAGACGTCCTGCTTACACAATTGGGAAGTCACCATTTGCTGCAGCAGATGCAACTCAACTTGCAGACTCAAGTGGAAGTGCTACTAGGTAGGTGGTAGTTCTGACAGAAAATATGATAGGCCATACAAATTGTCTTCTCCATGCCATTGGTACACTATGTTTGAGGAAAACTACCATACTAGCCTGATCAGTTAAAGTTCTAACCAAACAGATGTCATCTTTGTAGACTTCTCACTACTCTCAATTCTACTCTCCCAGGGTTACAAATCATTCTTATCAAACATCCCTTCAGACAAACTCAAAATCAGCAGTGGAAGTATCTGCTGGAACATCTGCCACTTTCACAAATGTTCCTCATGGTACCTTCCCCTTAATTTAAAAAATAATCAATGATGATGACAATGAATGTCAAGGTTTTCAGGAGCATGAGCAGCTCAAAAAATTTCAGGTGGACATTGGAATTCACCTGGCATTTCTGAAAGAAACTGCTAATATACCTTAAGTGAAAATAGCAGATAACAACAGATGAGTCAAAAAAATATGAACCGGCTGTGTGTGTTTTGCCTGTCCACATTCTCAGCATCCATTGCCGTCTGCCACTATCATAGAAAGGAGCAGATGGAACCATACAACATATTTAAAACAACCTTTAAAAGCCTTACTTACTAACTTTATGAAAGGAGATACTGAAACTGGCCACCATCATTGTCCATACATCTTTAGCACCTCTTTTGGAAACTATCCATCACTCATGTAGTTCACCTTGAGAAATGCTGGAAATTTCCTGGCAGGTATTTTGTGTTAATTATTCCAGGGTATGGGTTTGTCTTGTACACTTTATGTTCTAAATTACCCCAGAAGGAGATATCAGGGGACCAAGAGGGCCACAAAACTCTACTAATAATTCTGTCCTGAAACACACCTTCAATTATTCTCATCGAAAAATTAGCCATATGTGCCAAAGTTATTTTATATGATTTTAATTTCAGCAATTTAGTATCTATTTGCACAGAGGCATAATAAATGCCTACCAGTTGTGAAAGATGCATAAGCAATTTTTGGGGAGAATTCTCCAAATTATGACCGATGTCATCTAATGTTTCTTCTGTAAGAACCGTATGGCATCTTTTAGATTTCTTAGCCTGAAATTTATTGTAAAGTTCATGGATTGTTATATGGCCTGGAACTTTTACACCTGGAAATCGTTCTGCAAACCATACTTTCACTTGGCGAGCAGAATGGGTTAACATACATGTGTAGTAGAAAACATATGCTGAACCATAATACACTGTGTGACTAAGTAAAAGACAAAATAATAAATCACTCGCAATAACTGAACTACTCCATATCACTGTCAACTCAGTACTGCACTTCCAGAGCAGAGCAAATCTGCATCAACAGCATGACCTTGTTTACAGCAGCCGTGTGGAATCACATGTTCACACGTCCAGTGGAAAAACACCACACATCCCATTCAGAAGTTTCTGCCTCACTCGGTACCTCTAACATGCATGACGGGTGATGATGATGATGATGATGATGATGATGATGATGGTGACTTATTGCCTGTGTACTTTTGTGTTACCAGATTTAGACAAGATCAAAATCTAAGATATACAATGGAGAATCTTAAATATCCAAACATTCATGCAAATTATATTTTTCCCTCTTCAGCTGAACTTCAACTGAAAATTCATAATCACAGATGGTGCATTGCCAGTTAGTGGCCCTTGACTTCCTCACTCACTAAAAACTACTTCTGGGCTAGAGGTAAAAAAAACTGGTCCACAGTAGGTGCCTTTGGAGTGGCTTACTGCCTGCAAGCCGTTAATATTGGATCTTGAGCTGGTATCAGATGTGTCAGTAGGTGATGTTTAGCCAGGACCTCAATGGTCTGGTTGCCTGACTATCAATTCACTGGCCAGGCCTGTCTCTAATAACACAGGCCTCTTAAGGAAAGTATTGCATGTGTGATGGAAGGCCAAAATCATTTCTTTCATTTAGGCTAACCTGCAACTAGCATTGCTGCCTGTAGTGTCATGTGGTAACATATAAAGGCAGGATTGGGAGGTCTTGTGACAATTAAGCCTGCTCGTTGCCTACATTGCCAACAACTTACAAAGCTTAGTCACTCAAATCATCCCTCATGTGCTTTAGACCTGACTCGAGCCAGTTTGTTGAGTATGGGCCATCTGTGAATTCATTCAGCTCTATAGAATTGGGCATTGATGACTCGCCAGGCAACCTTCACTGATTCCTGCATTCTTGTGACTTTGGAGTGCACAGAAAAGAGAATATTAGAAGGAATTAGGGCTTTTGAACTAGAATTGTTATAAATGCATGTCACTCTGCTATTCTATTTTCAAATTATACATTCTGGGAGCCGATGAACATTTTATCTAGTACTAAAGTTTTATGGTATGAGATTAAGGGATTGTCAGCAGTTAATAATTATATGTATTTTAGAATTGCATAAACGTATCTAGAAATATGAAAAATATTTGCCTTCTCATATAATAAAATTATGATTTTTAGGTTTCAACTACACACATGAATGGATAGTTTATCTGAAAAGGTCCCTCTTTTGTGAACAGAAATGAATCACTACTAAGTTTTATATATGAGACATGTAGTTATATGAATTATGCACTAATAGTCATCAAAATGGGCATTTAAACTGATTCAAGCTCTGCTGCCACTATTTATATGGCTTATTTTAGTGATTGAATAAACTATATCTGTATTTAGAGGAAGAAAACAAAAAATACAGCAATAGAGAGAACAAAACAAAAATATACAAATCAAGGAATTAACAGACTAAAAATCACACTGATTGTACCTGTATGCTTTTAGTTTGCATTGTTACATTACACTGTGATAAATCTCTGTTGTTGTGACCGAGTAGCATATCATCAACAATACTGGGAACCAGTCTACTTCAACAGTTGGTGAGTATTAACATATTGAAGCCTGGGCATTTCACTAGTTGAAGTGCCTAGAAACCCTGGGTTTTTACGCCTATTTTGAGTTATTATTTACAGTACATCCATTAAATCTGCCGAAGAGTATTGTGACAATCTAAAAGTATGGCATTCAAGGATTTCTCAGCAAATAAGAAAATAGTCATAGCTTCCGTATTAATATTTTATTTTAAATTTACAATAAGTATCAAATGTGAGTTTGAAAAAAACTGCACAAGGCTGTTTACACTCCATTTATTCAAAGTTCGAAGAACTCTCCCTCAGAATCAGAATTTTCCACACCTTCATTTGTATCCTGAATTTCAGCTTCAGTTCACAGAAATCAAGGAAAATGCAGAATTTTAACGTTTAAACAGAACACCACCTTCAAATAAAATGGCATGACTACCGAGAGCAGCCAATATTACTAAAATAAGAACTGAAGCTTTCCTGGCGACGTGTTAATTCAAAATTTTCTCGGGCTTCTAGCCAAGTTTTTACCTGGCTAGAAGCCCAAGAAGATTTTGAATATTACTAAATCTCCTAAAATTCATAATAGCTGACTAAAGCAAGGACAGATGGCAGCACAAATCAGACAACTAAACAATAACTGATGTATGTTCTTTACCGCATAGCCAAACACCGAGTTAAGGTTGTGGAATTGCATTAAAAGTGTTAGAAATAACTGCCCGAGGTATGCTCGGGCGTGGGCCTCATGAACATTTTGCACAGCCCAAGCTATACTCGGGCTTGGGCTACAATGTGTTAAACCAGCCATACTGAAATTCCTTTCGCTAGATGAGCTGGAATGCTCAATCTTTTTCTAGCAACTTTCACAAGAATAGATAAAGCAGACCCATGCTTCTTCCATCATCCAAAGTGTCAGTCTCTGGAGGAGTGTCATCATGTTCAGCTGAACAAAGTGATCTATAGAGAGGAACCTCTCTATGGTGATCTAGTTTTCCAGGATTTGTAGCAGATTTTTAAAATGTTAACTGCTTGATAGGTTTAGAAGGCCCAGGAGCAATTTCACTAACACCACTGGATTCCATAAACAAATATTTCTAAAATACTACAAAAAGAAGAAAAAAAAGCTTAAAAATTATTTCTAAAATGTAATTGTTACATAAACTGGTCAATAAATTTAGTATAGAGAACATCAATATCTTTCATAATAATATTTTTGTCTTCAGGAGTCAAGGTCACAAGATGTTAATAAAGAGAAGAAAGAAGGTAGCAACCAGGTGAAAAATATGCAGTTTAACATTGTCATTTTAACTTGGAAGGAAGAGTCTTCTTCAACTTTTCAGAGTTGCTATAGTAGTGTTTTCCGATGCAAGAAGGATCAAATAGTCATCATATATTTTACAGCACCAGAGAAGGACACGGTGTAATGTTGCTCTTTGGTATTCTTCAAGGTCATCAGCACCGCCTTTGAAAGGAGATAAAAATGTATTAGGTCTCCAAGAGTAGCCTCATCTAGGGTGATGCAGACCATTTCAAAGACTGTCCTAAAGATTTTGGTGCACCTTCCTCTGTTGCTTTTATTTTTAAGGAGGCCACAAGCATGAGTCCTCACCACCTCTGTACAATTGGGGGAGCGGGTGGAGATTTAAACTAACTCATAAGGCACACTCACTGATCTTAGTTGATTTCAGGAGAGGTGCCCTACCTTTGTGATGGAAAGAGATTTGATTGGTACTATGCCTTCTGTATGCAGTGGTGATTCCCTTCAGGGAGGAGTGGAACCCAGAGACCTGGTTTCTCCTGAAGACTGAAAGTCAGACATGGTACATGGATGGTTCCCACTTTGGGGGCAGGATGGGGGCTGGGGTTGAGGGCCCCAGAACCAGCTTGCCATTTCCCCTGGAAATTTTGCCATTGTGTACCAGACTCAGACATATGCCAGGCAGATGAGTGGAGTTCACATATGCTCAGATAGTCAACCAGCCCGGAAAGCCTTAAAACAATTAAACAGCATCCAAAAGAGAGTAGGAATACCAAAGGATGTGTTAGATAGACTTTCTGCTCACAGTCCATTACCCTTGTTTGAGTTCCTAGGCAGGTGGGTATCAGGTCCTGTATTTTTGCAGGGCCTGAGGCCTCTTGAGGCATGTCTCCCACAAGTGTCAAGTAAGAGATAACATACTTACAGCAAGGTCTCATGCTGCAAAAAGAAAATCCCTGCCAGACAGAACCATGATTTTATTCCTGGGTCAGGCAGTAAATTTAACAAATTTAATGAGGTGTTTATTAGGAATCTAACCACAGCTAGAGATGTTGCTGGCCATCTTATTGACCACAACTTTCTGAAAAGACATCCCTATTTAGTGGGATTTACAAAAAATCTGTTAATTAGGAAAGGTAGGAAGGATTTTGAAACCTTCCATTATATTCTATGTGAGAGCAGCATTCACTAGGCAAAGATATGAGACCCTAGGCTCCTTTTTTGCAGAGCCTGAAAAAATAAGAGCTGACATGGGGGTCATGGTCTGGACCATTAGCTTTGAGCAAAGCAGAGAGCATAAGGAACAAAGGACTCCAAGAGCCTACGTGCGTAGCTTCTCTGAAACATCATCATCAGCAGCAGAAGAACCTAGTGGACTGTGTTATGAATTGACTATAAATATATGAAATCTCCTAATGGCAAGGACCTCTATTTAAGGGCTAGCCTGTTTATTACTTAGATGGGGAGCAGGAGTGCACAAGTTTAAAAGGTTTGTTGGTTTAGAGTTCCTATCTTTAGAATAACAAGGTTGCAGGTTCTTGGTTTGCCCCATGACTTTGTTGCCTATTCATTTCATTTGCTAGTTTGGATGTGATGTTTACTTGAGATACTAATATAATACTCATCTAACACTACTGCATCTTCAGCTGTTGGATTGAGCCACATATGCACTGTCAAGTTAAGATATACTCTTTTTATGTTCTAATTAAGACACTCCTCTGTACAAACTCCTATTTTTGGCAATGGTAGATCAATGTCTTCCTACACTTTCACTGAAGGTTTTTGGCCATCTGCATTTCAATCTGCCTCTTTTCTGCTTGCCTGTATATGGGTCCCACAACATAGTCCGCTGCATCCATCTATCCTCATTCAGGCTTACCACATGACACCCCCATTTGTACTTGATCTTCATAGTTTGTTCTACAATGTTCTTCGTTGATGCTACTCTGAAAAGTTACATTGAAAACATTGTCGTTAATACAATAATCTAGTTTCTTGCATATTGTGTGTCTCTGGCATATATGAATGGTTTTACTGTGTTTACTTATAAGGGACCTTTTGGCATCCATAAAGTAGCACTGAGTGGAAATGGGTTTCTAGTGCTTCCAATTGTTTCATTATTGATCCAACATGATAAACTTTAGTGACCAGAGGACAAGTCTCTGCGTCTGTGAGACTTGTCACTTTTATTTCCTTTTCTGCTTTGTGCTTGAATGATAAAATTTGTCTGTGGTATAGGTACTCAGACTTGTATGTTACTGTGTCATCTACTACTACCATGCACTATTAACAGAGTTTTTAGGTCATTTGTCATTTTCTGTATCTTGCATTTTTCATAGGGAAGCCCCTCTTCTGCTATGGCCTCTGAGTTCTTGTATGCTTTTTTGCAGTATGCCTGGTGAATTGGAAAACAACATTATGTCAATTGTGAAACTCAGGTTTGTTTGTTTGTTTGTCTGTTCACATTGATGTTTCTTCCACTTTAGATTATGAAATATACCTATACCATATGTGAATATTTTAGAAAAGATAGGGTACTCTGCTATCGCCCTCTCTTGTAAATAGAATGGATGACCTTCTATTTCTCTCTTAACTTTGGGGTAGCTTTGATTATAAATTTTGTCGAGAATTCAAATGTATTGTCTTTCCACTCCTTCAACAGTTAGTGCCTGGATTATGTTTGTTCAATGCGATCAAAGGCTTTGCTGTAGTCTATGACATTTAGATATATTGTTATTTGGAATTCCACTGCTTTCTTGATCACTTTGTTGATGGTTTGAAAGTGGTCTGCAGCAACAAAACCTGAGCAGAAGCCTGCCTTCTTGGTTTTCATCTAATACTCTTGTTAACCATTGTGTTAGAATCTCTAAAAGTAACCTATACAGATTAGACAACAGGCTGATTGGTCTGGATTTGTTCTTATCTTATTGCCTTTTTCATAGAGATGATGGTACTAGTTTACCATTACTCTGGTAACTCCTCTGTTTGTAGAATAGTGTTGAAGATGTTGGTTATTCCAGGGTTAAAGAGTCTGCTGCTTGTTTCAGCATTTCATTGGAAATGCCATATTTTCCTGGGGTATACCCAAGTTTGAAAATTATTGTTCTTTCTTCACTCCAAATTATACGACAGAGTCCATCGGTTTATTGGAGATGGGAGTTTGCGAGTAAATTGTTTTAGGATTTTGAAGTCTCTAAAAGTCTGTGGCATTTTGTATGATATTTTTTCTTTTTGTTGTAAACCCCCCCTGCTGGACTATTCTTCCCCGGCATCAATTGCCTGCCTCACTAACACCCTCTCTCTCTTTTTTTTTTTATTTTCTTAATTACAGTATTTCCCTTGATACTGGAATGCAGTTTCTACAAAAGCTTTACATATTGCCCACTTACTTAATTTATCTAATTCAATGTAATGTTTTGATCTTTTCTGAGATGTACCTGGCTTTACCAGCTGTTCCCAAGTTGTATTTGCTGTAAAATGTTCTGCATAACTTCTTTTAGTTCTTCCTGGTTGTCTTTTCCATGGGTAGCACTGACTGCATATTGGATACTTTGCTCCAGTGCATTATCTTTCTGTACATACCTTAGTCAGTGTCAAAGCATTTTTGTTCTAATTGTATTTGGAGCTGATGGTGACATTTTCTTTCCTTCTGCTAATTCCAAGAAGGTTGGGTAGTTCTTATCTCATAAGTTTGCCTCTTTCTGATGTTTATTGCTGTTTGCACCATTATGTGGTCTCTACTGAACTGTAAGCTTTTTATTATTCAACATTCTTTACGAGGTTGGGCAGTTGCTTTGATAAGGTTTATTACATTCTTGGCATTGCCATAGGCGATCACTATGCCGATTTGTTTCATAGCTTCTTTTTAATGAATGTGTTTGCTATTTCCATTTGGTACTCTTGAGCAAATTGTGTTAGCATTTCTCCTCTCTTGTTTTTTGTTCCATAGTCATATAGTCCCCAACTGGAACTTTGCCCACATGTTTCGAGATCCTGCTTTGCTGTTATAGTCTTCTATTATGAAGCTGACCAAGGATCTGAGTTTGCTGAATGTTGATCATAGGTTTTCATAGAAGTTATCTATTGCTTCTTTGTTGGTGGCTTCTGTAGAGGCATATGTATTATTGTTATTTGTGGGGCTTTTGTGAAAAGCTTTACTAATACAATAATTCTTTTTGATACTCTGGTAACTCTTGCACCATATACTTTATGCTTTTTGTTAACTTTGAACTGGATCCCTCTTTGACTTGCAGTTTCTCCTATTTAGAAGTGCAGGTCTCCATTTTCTTTGTCTATTATTGATTTCCCCACTTCCCTTACTTTGTTCAGGCCAAGGTTGTCAAACTTTATTTCTTTCGTGCTTTTTCTATTTTTTTCTTCTATTTCTCTGGTTCTGTTTGTGCATTTTAATGTTACTACCCTGCTTGATGATCAATTTTTTGTCTGATTTGTTGAACTCTTGTTTCTTGGTGTTCTATGTGGCTTTTTGGCAATGTAGGTCGCTTCAGCTTGCCACTCACTGTTTCAGTAAAGTTTCTGGTAACAAACTTCCATGTTGATGCTTTTTTCTGCTCCTCTTAAGCTCCACCTCTGAATCTCTTTCTCTTATTTTTTTTCTATTTTTCAAATCAAGAGTCAATGTAGCAGTCTTCTTATGAACTGGTGTTTGTTTTTCATGACAATTTAAACTTCCCTACTCTTCAGTTATACATTTACCACTGCTCTGCCTTTGCCAATAAATGTGGCTCTCAAGGCTTCTTTGTTACATTTGATTTTCTTTATAGTGTTTTTGACAATGTCAATTGTTTTGTTGTCAGTTTTACCCATAATCCCCCCCCCCCCCCCCCGTGATGTTTAGTCTTCTGAGTTTGCACTGTTTATGCTCCTCAGCCTCTTTTTCAATGACTCAATTACAGTTTCTAGTTGTTTAACTGCTTGTTTAAATTAATTTTTCTGATTTGAAATTTTGCTTTTCAGTATGATAAAAGTTATATTAAGATTTCTTATTCAAATGTATTTGGGTTTTCAGCTCAATGATGCCTTGCTTTCTTTTTTTTTCTGAAATCATTGTTTTCTTTCTTTATATCTTGTACTTCTTTTAACATATTTGAGAACATATGTTTATTACTGCTTTGTCACAGTTTTTTTCATATTCACTTGAGACCATTTTGGATGTAGGACTGCTCCCAGTGGTTGATTTGAAGCCATTTGGTGCCACCTGTCATTTAATGCTCCATTACTTATGCATTTCTGAGAGATACAGAGAGGACTCTTTTGTGAATCACCAAAATATGTACAGAGCTGCCCTAGCTCACTGGAGGGGCTAGATAGTAATGGTCTGCAATTCTAAGGGTGAACACATTTCATGGAAATATGTATTGATATCTGTGGGATTTAGAGCAACTACTTTTGTAAGTACTGTTAAATTAGAAAGTAAGTTTACCCCCACCCCCAAATTTTAACTGTTTTGTGTAATAGTTAATGTGTGTTATTACCTTCGGTAAGATTCAAAGTATGCGTAACATCAGGATATATCAGAAATACAGTGTGCATATCTTTGTTTCAACAATGAACTTCCAATAGGATTCTGCTCAAGCATTTGGCTTCATTATTGTAGGTTAAGATTATTTCAAAAAAGGAGCTTTTTGACTTTAACAAAGGAGAAGATATAAAAAGAATACTCAAATATTTTTCAAAGCTGAGGTAACTGAAGTCAGTGAAAGTTCTGAAGACAAAAAATGACCATCTGAGGAGAACAAGGGCTGTCAGCAGGTGTCTACAGCCTTTAATGTTGAGAATGAAGATTGTGATATGGACACTTATGAACAAATTGAAGAGAGAAGAAATGATTCTGAAACAAAGCAGATTGACATAGGTTTAAGCATTGATGACGAAGGACAGTATTTCCATGTTTCCGTGCAAAAGCAGGGAAATAAGGTTGTTGAATCTTGTAAATGGAAGAAAATTCCCTACATTACCCAAAGAAAAACTGAAAAGCATAATTTGATCATCAAGCTTCCAGGTGATAGACAAAGCAAAAAACATAAAAGGAGTTCTGGAAACCTGGGGATATTTGATTGATGACAGTATTTTAGATATTATTGTTAGATTCACTAATCAGTACATTGACAAATTAGGAGGTAATTACTTGCATGCTAGAGATGAACTGCAAATTGGTGCTACACAGTAAAGGCCTTTATTGGTCTTTTGTACTTGGCAGGTGTGCATAAAGCAGGAAGATTGAATCTTGAGGATAAATGGATAGCAAAAGTTTTGGTGTTGAGATTTTTGGCTATGAGCCTGAAAAGATTCACATTTATCTTTCAAGCCTTATGATTTGATAAGCAAGAAACTAGATTGGAAAGAAGAAAAATAGATCACTTAGCACCTATTTGAGAAGAGTTTGAAGAACTCATTCCAAATTACCATTCTTGCTACTCTGTCGGTGAAAAATGTTACGCTTCAAAGAAGTAAAAAATTTTAGGGGATGTCCTTTTATACAATACATCCTATCAAAGCTAGCCAAATAAGGCAAAAATATATTTGCTCTCATTGATTCTAAAACCTATTACACTTAACCTCAAAACATATGCTGGAAGACAACCAGAAGAACTATTTGCAGTGAGTAATAACAGCTTGGTTGTTGGAAATTGCATAATTGGACATATTCATAATTTTGGTGGCAATGATATGGTTGACAACTGGTTCACTAAATATCTCTTTTTAAGACCGTGGCAGAAAATCATAAGTTGTCACATGTGGGAACTCAACAAATTGCATGCGTGTGTGTGTGTGTGTGTGTGAGAGAGAGAGGGTGGGGGGGCTAATGTTCAGTGTTTAACAACAAAGCCATTCTCCTTTTTGCCTCCCAATATTTTGGGATGAAGTCTGGATACAGTTTAAGTTGTTCACAGACTGATATATGCTCCATTATGCTCCAAATTCATTTCTTCTTCCTTGTTACATAACAAACAATTTGGAGACCATTAGCAATCCAATTTAATGTAGGTGTTTGCTGAGACTGTCAGATCCACTGGTAAGTTTAAGTATGGCAACAGCTATTTTTTGAGGTAATTCAGGAGTTATTTTCAAGTTTTCTAAGAATTTTTCTCCTCTGCAATTGAATGTGTTTGAGGTTAATCTAGCTTTATAATCATTATTCACTTTCTTCTTAATGATACGTTTAATTGATTCCAGTGGTACTTTTGGTTGTACTTTATTTTGAATTTTGATTCCCGTTTTTGCTAGGATGTCTGCCTTCTCATTATTACTCCATCCACAGTGTGCAGGAATCCATTGGAACATATTTTCTTACTTAAATTTTATATCTGTTTAACAAAATAGTGAATTTCTCTTATTTTGTCTGTTTTTGGATTGTGAGTTAATGCTACTACTTGGATTGCTGCTCCTAGAATCTGATAAAATAACAATGTTTTTACATTTTTGTAGCGAAACAAACATTTTAGAACAGTATGGATTGCATCAATTTCTCCATCATAATTTGTAGTGTTTTTATCGACATTTTTGTAAAGGAGAAAAACTGACATGTACCACCTGCTCCTGCTCCAGCTCCATCATCATTACTTACAAATGAGCCATCTGTATATATATATATATATATATATATATATATATATATATGTGATTGTGGGTGTGTGTGTACAATCTTCTTCAGGATATTTGATTTGCAGTGTTTCTAATGATTAACATCTTTGTTTGTTTCTTGAAGATTTCACAGAGGTCTAAATTATATTCTATTTCAAAGCTGTCTATTGAATTAAGGATGTAATAGATTTTCTTTTGTATTCTTTTCCATGCTTGATATCACTTGAATCAATTCACAAGTAATATTTTTGGGAAATGGAAATGAAGTTCCTCCTCATAGGCTTTTTCTCATGTGTCTAGGAAACGAACTCATTGAAGATCAATTAGTTAAACCACTTAAGTTCATCTGTCTGCCACTCTCAATTTCATACCGAATCAAAGAACTTTTGAAGTCTTAGCTCCCTAACTCAGAAGACAACACTAATCTCACTAGTACAGAGGGTGTACCTTGAAAGCATTGTATGCCTTGTCTGAAAAGTAGAAAAACAAGGTTAACGAGATACTCATGCAAAACTTGTAGCCAATAACCATACTTGCAGTATTGTGCAGTTTTTTACCCTGATGGATGTGAATCATGAAGTCTTGAAACTGAAGTGTTTTGAAATGAACATTTCCAGAGTGATAGACATTTAAAGATGACCAGGAACTGAAGACAAAATTTTCAAAACACAGGGATTAATTCATTTGTAATAATTGAACTTGCATGTTTGTTGTCATTTTATAAAATAAAATATTCTAAAATGGTTATATAGCAAATTATTTCATCCCAAAACATAAGTAGTTTAGTTTATTCATTTAATGACTAAAAATATAGCCCATATTTCCGGGATACCGTTCAAACATTACAGTGTTAAGTGCTTTTAGATGTTAATCACAAATTGCTAACTTAGGGAAGTTTTTATTTAGAGTAAAGAAGAAATGGTTATGATCAGTTAAGTAAATGGGAGTATGTAGTATAAACAGTTATAATGTAGAACTTACGGGGTAGAAATGATGACTGGATTATTAATAATAGTTATAGGTAGTAGGTTACTTATTGTATGGTATGTAATGGATATTCTGTATTATTAAGAAGCTGTTATAATTTGCATGTAACTGCATATGGCTGGAAAGAGCCAGACTGAATGCCTAGTTAAGCCCACAATTGTCATTACTTAGCACTAATAAATATTAATACATAATCTTTTAGAGGAAGATATAAAGAGGCTAAGGGATAGGTATACATACATAAAGATAGCAATAATGGGTGATTTTAATCTACGAATAGGCAAAAAAGATGTAAATCTAACAGAGGGGTAGGACATAATTGATGCTCAGGCACAGACAGGACAAAGCAGATAGGGGAAGTCTTCTTATTGAATTTTTGAGCTAATGATCTTGATATCCTGAACAGGAAATGTAGAGTTGATGAACACGGGGAATATACTTTTATAAATATAAATGGTCAAAGTGTTATCACCTACATACTGTGGTCAAATAATATTAAATATATGGTAGCCAAATTCAGAGTTACAAACAAAATGTGTGAGCAATGGGCACTTTCCACTATTAATGGGCATAAACCTGAAACCAAAGCCAGAACAGCAGGAGCAAAAAAGGAAAAATTTGCAAATAAGAAGAATAAAAGCATTTAAATGGAGAGGAGAGCAAAGACAAGGTTTTATACAAGATGTAAAATCAATGGTAGGGCAAATTTTTGAAAGAGGAATAATGGTAAATATCAGGGAAGAGAATTCGGGAAAAGTATTAAAGCTACTAGAATTGCTAGTAAAAGAGCAAGGAGAGAAATGGAAGTAAGGCAAAACAGGAAGGGGAGGAAGAAGAAGAAAAGAAAAAAAAAAAAAAAAAATGGTGGTTTGATGAAGAGTGTCGGCAGAAAGAAAGTATTCAAACAACTTAGTAGATGAAGGAGAATGGGAGAGGTAGCAGGCAGAAAAAAAAAAATTATGATTAAGAAATGGGGATATAAACATCTTTTGGCGATAAAGAGAAAAGAAAGACAGGAAAATATGGGGAAAGGATAAAGGAGGCTATAGAGGGAAAAAACAGTAAAAATGTTTGGGAAGCAGTAAGAAGGGTAAGTAAGAATGGGGAGGTAAGAAATGAGATTACACCAAATGTATGGCAGGGATATTTTAACGAACTGATTGGGAAACGAAAAAAGACAAATTTAGAAATACTTAGGATAGGAAAAATGGAAATAGCAAATGACAAACTAGATGGTCAATTCACAGTGCAAGAGGCCCTCCAGCAATTGAAAGGTATAAAAAAAGAAAATGCAGTAGGGTGTGATAGAATTCCAGGAGAACTCTGGAAAACATTATTGTGAAACAGGAAAGGGCTTAGAAATAATGTCAAAGGTATTAAACACAATAAAAAGAAAGTGCGAACATCTTGGAATGTTGGAAAATAAGCTTGAGAGTGCCTATATATAAGCGGAAGGGGGGTTCCAAAAAAACCAGAAAACTAGAGAGGAATTAGTTTGCTATCTATTTTAGCAAAAAATTATACCAAGATATTGGCAGAAAGATTAAAAAACTGGGCAGAACAGGAAAGGAAGGTGTCAACATTTCAAGCAAGCTTCAGAAACGGGAAGCAAACAATAGATATTTATAATAAAGACAATAATAGACAAATATCTCAAATATTTTAGTAAGAAAATATATACATGTTCTTTGCAGATTTTGAGAGGGCATTTGAATCAATAAACAGGAAAGCCCTATCATGAAAATTAAAGGGAAAGGGACTCAGTTAACACTTTATAAAGGAAGCAGAAAAAATATATAATGGGATAAAGTTTTGTATAAGATGGGGAAAAACCATCATGGAAATGATGGAACAAACAATTGGTCTGGGAAAAGGATGTAAACTGAGCCCAATATTATTTAATACATTCATAGATGGTAACATAGATGAAACCCAAAAAAGAAACCAGCACTGTCCGGTAATACAAATAAGGAAATCCCAGGATTGCTATATGCTGACTATTTAATGGTAGGATCCATAAAAAATTGTGGATAACAAAGGACAATAAACAAGGTATAAAATTTACGTGAGGAATGGGACATAACAATAAATATTAACAAGTCTTAAGTTATGGATCTCAAATAACAATTTAAATTGAGAAAACAGGAGAAGTGGGTATTAAATGGAAAAAGGGTAGAAGTGGTCAAAGGATTAGTAGAATACCTGGGAGTGAAGTTGAATAACAGAGGGGAATGGGAGACACTTGGGAGAAAAATAGAAGCAAAAGGAAGGGTTGTAATATCAGGTTTTAGAATTTGCAAATACACATTAGAGATGACAACCAAGTTGTTGGAAAGAATGTATGAGGCGTTAGTGGAATCAAGAATGCATTAGGCAGTAGAGATCTGGGAGGGCCACAGACATAAATAAGAAGTTGGATCATATATATATATATATATATATATATATATATATATATATATATATATATATATATATAGGATGTTCAACAAAGAATTATTGGTGTTACTCAGATCAGTGCCAAGAGAAGTTGCTTTGATAGAACTTAGAAGAACAAGAAGGAATGGAATAATGATGGAGAGAATGACAACATCTTGGTATAAATGTTTAGTAATAGAAGATGGAGAAATCTCAAAGCTGTGTGATGCACCAAAAAGTTTAGCACAAATAGTTGGTGGACAGGGGTTAGAAAAATTGTGGAGAAAATAGGAATGGGAGATATATGGAGGCTTCAAGAGAGAAATGAAAGCAATATGCTCCGTCCACCTTGCATGCTGGCAACAGGACAGCAATCAATTCTTGTCACGAATAATCGCCATTGATGTATTATGGGCCAGGGCATGCAAACCAGAACTGAAACGTCAATCCGCAGAGTGGCGACATGCTGGATAACCAAGGAGGCAGAAGTCCTATCAGAATCCTTCCCCAGTCAAATTGATGGTGGTGATCACTGTGTATGATGTCAGGGGTGTTTTCCACTTTGTTCCACATGGCAGAACAGTGACCGTACAGTACTACAAGGACTTCCTGGTATGACAAGTAGGACACGGCATTCGAGAAATGTCCAGATCCTGCATGACAATGCAAAACCACATAAAGCAGAGGGTGTAGGGCAGCTACTGCGACGTTGGGGATGGGAAGAATTAGAGCACCCACTGTACTCCACCAACATTTTGCCCTGTGACTTTGATCTCATTTGAAAGATTAAGGAACCACAAGGTGGTAGGCGGTTTGCAACACAAGAGGATATTGCTAATGCTGTGCGCAAATAGATTCATACATGGTGCAGCAGATGGTTATCAGCACCTCCCACATCGTTGGCAGCGTGACAGTAGCAGGGGACAACTTTGAGGGTCTTTAGACCAAGGTTTATCATGTCAACTATATGTGTACTGTGTTGTCATTCTTTAGCACCGTGAATGCCATATTGACCTGTATACTACCGTAATAAATTAGTGTGTTACTATATTCAGTGCTATTCGTTGTCCACACATGTAGTTAATACCTTAAAAATAAATAGTTGCCATAACTTTTGTCCCAACCCACATATATAGTGAGAAAGAAAGTATAAAACATTATATGATAAAATGCAAGTGTTTAAGGTATGTATATTGCAGCCCCACTTTTTCCCTGCATTAGGGAGAAACAAGGTTTGCGAGAAAAAATGGGAAAAAAATAGAGGGGAAAATTATAACTATAAAAATGTTAACAGGGAACTAGTTTTTGCTGACAATATTGTAAAATGGATTTCAAAACCAAACAACCAAAGCCAACAGTTAATCAATATAATTTCACAATCATTTAGATACCTGGACATCCCAAAATATAATCAAGATAAATATACAGGAGACAAATTATCAATTATTTTCGTTAAGAAAGAAACCATTACTTCTTTCACTAAAATTAGAAGGGAAAACACTAACTGAAACACATGAAGCAAAATGTTTAGAATAACTTTTGATACCAAACTAACTTGGAAAAAACATATGGAAAACATGCACAAAAATGGAAAAAGACTACAATTATTAAAGCGATTAGCAGGGAAAAAGTGGGGCTGCAATATACGAGGTACGTCCAGAAAGTAAGTTCCGTTTCAATTTATCTCCGCTGCAGCGCTGCGATCGCAGTTCTGCACATGCGCAGTAGACGCTCTGTATCAAGGAGAAGAAATGTGCGCCATTTTGAGATCGCTGTCAGCCACATACGCTTTGTTGTGCTTGTTTACAATGTCGGTGTTGATTGAAAATCCCGCCGCTTGTGAAATCAGATTTGTGATTCGTTTTCTGAATGCTAGGAAAGTGAAACCAATTGAAATTTAACAGCAAATTTGCAAAGTTTATGGACAAAATGCGATGAGTGATTCAATGGTGAGAAGATGGGTCTGACAGTTCAATGAAGGACATAGTCAAGTGCATGATGAAGAACGAAGTAGGCGTCCATCTTTGGTTACAGAAGAACTGGTTCACACAATTGATGACAACACCCAGGAAAACCGCAAGTTTACAATTAGTGCTCTCGCTATGGAATTTCCCCAAGCTCACGATCACTAATTCATGAAATTGTTACCAAAAAACTGAAATTTCGTAAATTTTAGTTCACATTGGGTACCAAAGATTCTTACTGAGCAACACAAAACAAAACGGATGGGTAGTGCACTTCAGTATTTAACCCGCTATGATGAAGACGGCGAAGAATTTCTGACACAGATAGTCACAGGAGATGAGACTTGGGTTTCTTACGACACCCCTGAAAGTAAGCGGCGATCAATGGAATGGAGGCACACTTCATTCCCAGCAAAGGTTAAACCGAAACAAATCTTGACACCTTGAAAAATGATGTGCTCAGTGTTCTGGGACTGGAAAGGCATCTTACTCATTGATTTTTTACCGTGTGGTCAAACAATCAAAGCAGATGTTTATTGTGAGATACTTAGGAAATTGCGCCGCGCAATATAGAATAAGCGCCGAGGATTGCTGTCAAAAGTTGTTGTTTTTCTTCACGACAACGCACGACCACACACTGCAAATGTGACGAAAAACCTCCTACAGGGATTTGGCTGGGACGTGTTTGACCATCCTCCGTACAGCCCTGACCTCGCTTCTAGCGACTTTCATCTGTTCTTACATATCAAGTCTTTCCTTGGCGGTCAACACTTCAACAATGACGAAGAGCTGAAAGAAAATGTTTCCAACTTTTTGAAGACACAGGCGGCAAACTTCTATGAAGAAGGTATACAAAAACTTGTGCCACGCTATGACAAATGCCCGCAAAATTTCGGCAGTTATGTATAAAAGTAGTTTAAGAGTTGTAGACTTTTGTGCAATAAATAATTATTCTGTATCTGTACACAATTTAATTTTATTACCAAACGGAACTTACTTTCTGGACGTACCCAATACATACTTTAAACACTCTCTACCAGATGTACATAAAACCTTTTATTCATTAGTGATAAGAAATTCTAATAACTACAAATAGAAAAACTTAGTAAACTTCAAAATCAAATCCTTAACTAGATAACAGGAGCTATTAAAACAACACCAACCACTGCCATGTAAATGTTGACAACAACCCAAACATAGAAACTGAAATAGAGAAAACATCAACCATACAATACGAGAAACTTATAAGATTCTCATAATAGTTGGATTCAGCAATAAACAGAAATCCATTTTAAAATCCAACAAAGCTACTTAAGCATAGTACACAAAATCAAACAGCAATTACAAATCCCAAATTTAAAAAAAAATTTACAAATAAGAAACAATCCTCTAGAACTCTTTGAAATTCAGTACAACCTCGATCTAACAGAAGAGGTCAAGAAATTAGAAACTTCTCCAGACATCTTAATACAAATGTCACTGGAAGTAATAAATACACAATATCCTTCACCTGAATGGTTACATTTTTACAGATGGTTCCAGTCTACCAAATGATGGAGGCACCGGTGCTGGAGCAACATGTCCCTCTTCTCATTTTATCAAAAATTAGATATGTATTCAGCAAATTTTGATAGCAAAATAATGGCAACTCCCTCTAGTCTACAAAATCTCTTTTATCATATAGAAACATTGAAAAAACTATAATCAATCTAATTCAAAAGCAGCTATTATCACTTTAACACAAGATACAACATCCAAAAGCATTAATATTAAACAATGTCATAAAATAATACAACAATTAACCTATTTACATAAAAAAGTGGTAATCCAATGGTTTCCAGCCCATTGTGGAGTAATAGACAATGAAATTATGATTTTTTGGCCAAAAAGAGAAGTAAAATTATCACCAAATTAACACCTAGTTTAATCCCATTTTGCTCTATTAAAATGATAAAATATCAAATAAGTACAAAAACCAAATCAATGAAGAATACACAGACAAAACATTTGGAAAAATTTACAACATTTCTACATTACCAAGAAAATCTGCGGTAGAAACCTTCAGACTACTAACAGGATATGACTGTTTACAAAAATACTTATACAGATTTGGCATAGAAGAGCTTTCTATATATCTTTTCTGTAACCTAAATGAAGAAATGGATCTTGATCTTCTATGTTGTCTGACTTTTACAGAAGATTACAACCTCCCAGCTAAATATTGGAGGACAAGAAAATGAATCATTTCATTATCAAGCGTTTAGCATTAGATACCAACCAATCATAACTGCATGGTCATGATAGAACATTCTAATAAATAAACACAAATGTCCAATATCAGGAATATCAATGCTTTCATCAAATTAAAGCGTAAAATATTCATATGATTGCAGCTTCTGACATAATTGAGATTCTAAATTCTTAGAAATCTGTTCAACACACCTAGCAAAAGTTTGCTGAGACAACTGAAGTCCCTTTTTTGAAGATATAAGTGCAGATTTATCTTTGAGACCATCAAACAGATATTCTGCATCACTGATCATTACTTCTTTAACTACTTCCCCGTCACTTTCCTTTTCGTTAAAACATGCCATTGTCATGTTAATATTTTGCTGAACTAGCATTGTAAATATGCTTTGCTGTAATATTAATTTACATTTTAAGTCTTAGGTGTTTTAGTAATTTAATTCAGAATTAACAGGAAATTTGCTATTAAAGTTTGTGAGATTTGTCGAAAAATGACATTCTACATTACTTCTCTTGGGAAAGACTACCATTACATAATAAACATACAGGATTTCCTCTGAATTCCATAAAGAAATACTGCTCCTCTCCCAATCACTATTAAAACTGTAAGTTCTTTGTCTCTTACCCATATCATATTAAGAATATCCATCCAACACAAAACACATAACTGTATAAATTGTAAACTGTATAAATGCGTTAAGTATAAATTTTCTGAAAATAAAGTTAGGTTCTTTCTCAACATCTATTAACAACCAGCCTGACCCTTAGTGCAGAGACTGGTTGTAGTTCTGTGCATCGTCAATCTCAAAACAGTATGCTGGAAGATATGAGGTGAAAGCAAATGACATGGTGTAACTGTTGTTGATACAGTCCCATGCAACATAAACGTTTCCTCTAACCTCACCAACTCTTTATATCAATTATTGTTATTGTACATCTTTGTTTCTTACTGCTGAATGGCATCCTGGTATGAGTGTACCAGCATTTAGCATTTTTGTATGAAATGAATAAGAATATTTGTCTAGACCAACGGTTCCCGACTGGTGTGCCCCGGCACCCTAGGGAGCCGTGTGATTGGCTAAGCGGTGCCGCGAGATATTGAGATAAAAAAAAAAAAAAAAAAATATCTTCTACTGAAGCCTTAAGTCTTGTAAGGTCTTGAAATAAAATAAGTCAAATCAATTACTCTCATGCACAGCAGATGGTGATAGTGGTCGATTCATTTCAATAATTCAGTTCTACTAGTATCCCACAGCTGGCATTACAGCTATACCCTGCCGAACATTCGCGAGACTACTCGCTTCCTCACGAACATTCCCAAGACTTCGACAGATGAATATATAAAAGTGTGCGCCGCTTGGCGCTTTCAGTTGTCTTCCTCGCCTTGATTCACAGTGTTTAGCTATGGATAAGTTCATTGTTAAACGTAAACGCCAGGACAGTGAAAGTGAACAGTCGGCTCCTACTGCTTGCTTTAAGAAGCCAAATCTTACAGTTTCTCCCGGACCGTCGAATTCACCACATAAAGAAGACAAACGAAAGAAAAGAACATACCAGGACAGTTACTTAGCATATGGATTTAAGTGGAATAACGAGGAAAACCCTGTCCCTGTGTGTTTAGTTTGTGGTGAAACACTTAGCAACGAGGCCATGGTACCTAGCAAACTGAAGCGGCATCTTACAACAAAGCATCCTAGTGTGTCATAGAAAAGTGTAATGTATTTTTCACATATATTAGAAGGGGAGAAGAAAACAGCTGTGCGAATGGTAAAGAGAATGACCATAGGTGATACTGCTCTTGAAGCCTCATTTAAAGTAGCAGAACTGATAGCTAAAAAAAAAAAAAGAAACCTCATACTCTTGGAGAGGAAATCATTGGCCCTGCATGTCAAGTTATGGTTTCAACAATACTTGGCGAAGGAGCAGCTAATCAAATTTCGAAAGTTCCTTTGTCCAACAACACAATCAGCCACAGGATATCTGAAATGTCATGCAATATCAACGAACAAAGTCACGGAGAAAATAAAAACTTATAGAACATTTGCTTTGCAAGTAGATGAGAGTCTCGATATTGGTGACAAACCGCAACTCCTTGGTTTTATCAGATACATTGATGAAAAAGATATTAGTGAACAGTTTCTGTTCTGTAGACCGCTGGAGACTACAACCACAGGCCATGATATTTTCGTTTCTATTAATTCCTGTCTCAATGACCATGATCTTTCATGGAAAGACTGTTGTGGTATATGTACAGATGGTGCACCATCTATGTCTGGGAAAATTGAAAGTTTTACTGCCAGAGCTCCCAATGAAAATCCATCCAATATTATAACTCACTGTTTTCTGCATAGAGGGGCATTAGTGGTGAAAGCGTGTAATGAAGATTTTGCTGAAGTGTTTAACCAAGTTGTGAAAATGGTGAACTATATGAAGTCTCGACCTTTAAAGTGCAGAATTTTTGAACAGTTATGTCGCGCAACGGATGCAGCTCATACCTCTTTGTTACTTCACACAGAAGTAAGGTGGTTGTCGCGGGGTCGTGTATTGAACCGGTTTCTCGAACTTAAACAACGGGTAAAAACTTTTTTTAAGGATGAAAATCAAGACACATTTCATGAGCTCTTACTAAGTGATTCTTGGTGTTTTGAACTGTTGTATCTGGCAGATATTTTTCATAAGCTGAATGAACTGAATGTTTCGATGCAGGGTCGACATGAAACAATAATCTCCTCAACCAATAAAATGAAAGGTTTTAAAAGAAAACTTAGTTCTTGGAAGTCTGCAGTTCAAAAAGGAGATTTGTTGAACTTTCCATCTCTTCTTAATGTGGCCGGAGATAAAGATCTGGGTAAACTGAAAGACCGCATTTGTGATCACTTATCAATTTTGCAAGATGCAATAGATGCGTACTTTCCAACTATTTCCACTACGAATCTCGACTGGGTTGTCTCACCATTTGATTTCTTAGATAGTGCAGAGGAAATAGATTTCACTGCTTGCGAACGAGATGAATTTATTGATCTTTGCGCTGATTCCACACTCAAAGGTAAGTTCACCAAGAGTGAGGCGTCGGTGGCTAGTTTTTGGCTTCAACGGAGAGAGGAGTACCCTAACCTAATGAAGAAAGCAATTAAAGCACTTTTACCCTTTTCAACATCCTATCTATGCGAGCAAACCTTTTCTGCTATGGTGACAATAAAATGCAAAGCAAGAAATAGACTGAATAACCATGAGGATGATTTGCGTGTTTCACTGTCAACTGTAAGACCCAACATCACATATCTGTCCTCTAAGCATCAATCACAAGTTTCACATTAATCTTTAATCGAACAAAATTTATTGATGTATTTTTACTCGGTGATTGTAGTAAAGTTTACTGTATTATCTTATGGTGTACGTTATTATTATATAATATTTCAATAAATTAACATATTAAGCTTAATTTTCTTTTAATTCAAGGAAGGGTGCCCGTGGTGTTTAATGTTATTCCCAAGGGTGCCGTGAACTTCAAAAGGTTGGGAAACACTGGTCTAGACTATTAAGGCAACATTCTCAAAAACCTAGAAATTGATATATTAAGTACATTATTACAGCTAGAAAAAGCTGCTGATGGAAGCAGCTTCAAATTCAGAAACCCTCTGTTAGCAACCTGCCGCCCTAAAAAAGAACAGAAAAAAAAAAAAAAATAAATAAATAAATAAATAAATTATGCTGTCGTCACCACTACCACCACCACCACCACTGAAGATATTGTGTAATATGAAATTACTTTTCAGGATTATCAGTGTTATACATTGCCAATAAACATTTCATAATAAATACAGTAAGTCAGTTCATTGAAGTAACAGTTAAAACTAAATGTTAGTGTAAATAAACTTTATTTATATGTGGTGAGTATTAGCAGTAAGAAAAAGCTTGTAAATAAAATAACAAACAGAAGCAAGTATTCCTATTTAATGTCATAATAGTGTAGTAGATGTTTCTTACCCTCCCTCACATTGTCACGCAGGTTGCCTATTCTAATAAATTGGATGGTAATTTGGGAACATCCTATATAATATATGCAAGTGTTATTGATGCAGGGTTTACTATATCCACATTGTAAAACTGATAGTTTAGAAGTGAATTTGAATGCTAGCTTTGGCTTTTTATTAAACAGTTCTTATTAACTTTTTTAGTGCCAGCCAGGATAAAAGAATACTGTCTGAAAAGTACCAAAAATTTTCAGAGCACTATGCAGGGTTTTAAATTTTATTAGTAATAAAATGAGTAATAAATGACATATGAAGCTGAATATTGCTTTTGTTTTTAGTAAACCTATTTGTCCACTGTATAATATGTACTATATAGATGATAGGTCCCTTCAACATTTTTAAAAAATTAAAAACATAAGATAATTTTAAAAAAGAAAAAAATCCCAAAATACTCAATAATTAGGCACACATTATCTTACTATACAGAAAGTTCAGGCTAATGAAATACAGATATTTCTTTATGAAAACAGCAATCTATTTTGGTCTGGTGCTTTATGTTTTAAAATACAAAAAATGAATTCATGTAAATTGCATCTGAAAAAAATCACTAAAATCATACACATTGGCATACTACTACTACTACTAATAATAATGAAAATGGCATAAAGCAATAGGATAAAGATGTGATGTAGATTACTGTACAATTTAGCACTTGTGTTATTGCATAGCTAAATGGTTGATTAACATTGTTGGCGTCATCTGGTTACACATCCGTAAATCCATTTTTATAAGTACACTAAATATTTGCATGCGTACGAGACCGTTGTTATCTAATGCATTTTCATCGCTCTAGCTAGAATATCCTCTCTTACATCGATGTCAGAAATGCTTTCATCAAGGTCTGAAATTTCAAAATCACTCGCTTTCTTCCAATACACCACGAATGGCAGCTCTTATTTCATCTTTAGTTTGTAACCTTTTGCTAACCGGTGCCATTTTTCAACCAACATAAAAACCGGGAAGACAAATTAAATTTGGAGCTAATTTAGCACTTTGGAGTGTACAGATACTGGCCAGAAATCCTCCAGAAAACATTTCTCTATGGCTATGACTTAGAAAGCACACAGACCTTCCTGCTGGAAAGAGTTAAAACATATGAAAATGGCATCACGATTTGATCATGATCAGTAATTCTCACAGAATTCTTGGATCACTATTTGATTGTGATTGGCACTACAAGGGTTAAGCAGTGATGAATTTATTAATATTTTACATTTTGATCTGTAAATGTGGAATTCTTTGAAGCTTATTTCCTTTCTGAGGAATGGTTAATTCTTTGGTCACTCAATCTGCAAAATACCCATGTTTTCTGTCTTACACACTGAGTATAAGAAGGCTAGTCATGAATAAAGCATTGTTGAACATCAAACTTAACCAAAATATTCCAACAGTTTGTAATTTTGTGAATTGATATGTCTGTAACAAGACAAAAATAAAAATGTTTCTCCATAACAGTATAAAACCACAACGGAGTACAGGGAGTATCTGTATTGGTGACAAATATTTCAGGGATGCCATCCCAACATAAAAAGTTCATAAGGATATGGGTCTGAAAATTGTATATTAGACAGTTATTAAATGATTTGCCCCTTTGTTGACATCAATACTAATTACTTGATTATATGCTGTCTACTGTTTGTTTTGTTTTATTTGTCTTTAGAGCAAATAATTACTAAATTATTTAAATTAAAGTTTTGCATCTTGTCTGTTTGGTTGTGGAGCACAGAAGACAGAAGAAAATATACCAGGTGACTAAACAGACCAGTATGAATGAGATGTAAAACCCTGAAAAAGGTAATGCAATATGAGCTTTATATAGAAAGGTACCCCACCATACCTTGTTCATAAACATTCTCATGAATTCACCAATGCTTGAGAGAGTGTGGTTCATTTGAGAGGAGTGTTTGAGATGTTAGAAAACCACCTAGAGAAGTATAAAGTAATGACCATAAAGAACAAATTCTTTACAGATGGACACAGACCATCAGATAGCACAAGATGCATTGCAGTAAGGGAAGGTCTTAGTCACATTACTATCTGGGGAGTTTTTCACAAAAATCTTCTGCACCCATATCACTTTCAGCAGATACAAAATTAAATATAGAAAATTTGGCCTACAGAGAAGATTTCTGCTGTCACATGTTACAATTGTGTTATGTTCATGAATTTCTTAACATGCACCTTGTTCATGGATGAGGCTAGGTTTACTCATGAGAGTGCCTTCAATTTTCTTAATACTCATAACTGGGAGTAATGAAACCCACATGAAGTACCACTGGATAGAATCAACAAATATTCTGCCCAAACATTTGGGTGAACTCATCAATGGTCACCTTATTGGTTCCTATTTCTTTCCTCTACTTGAATGCAGAGACATGTCTACAGTTTCTATGAACTGGATCACATAAGTTAATTGTTGATGTGCCTCTGGATGTCATCCAAAGATAGTGGTTTTTATTTAATGATGCACCAGCTCATTTATTCAGTGATTAATTTCTGAAGAGATGGATAGGGCAAGGGGGATTCATTGCAAGATCTGCACAATCACCTGATTTTAATCCAATGGATTTCTTCTTCTGTGGGCATTTAGAGACTTTGGTTTATGCACCTACTCTACCAGATATATATATATATATATATATATATATATATATATATATATATATATATATTCATTCTAGATTTTATTGATTATTAAACACCCCAGGAATTTGTAATAGAGTAAACAATAAAACAATAACATGGGATGCAGGTTTAGGGCATGCATGAGGCAGGAGGAAGTGATTTAGAGCAATTTTGACAATCTTTAGTTTGGCTTGTAATTCAGCAATATATTATTCATATGAGAGTTTTTAATGTTTGGATGTTGAAAGGGCATCCACGACATACATGGCACCAATAGATATACACCCTGTATATTTAGAACAACTACACCCCTCTCTGTGCTATGGTTATTGTACATACATGACTGCAGATCTAAGCTAAGGAAATATTTAAGAGAGTGGTGCGAGTATGCAGGTAGTTGTGAACACAGTAGCCCCATCAGCCTCTTAAACATTTCCATGACTACTATATGTACCTGTCTTATTGTGGCAGCTTCTTCATCATCCCTATCAAGGCTTGATACACTTTGTGAAACTGATTTGGATTCCCTGCTTAACTTTCCCTCTGCTAATAATCTGTCCACTTCAGCTTTATCATATCCTAAAAAAAGTAAGTAAATAAAACAAAGTATTAAATAAAACTAAAAATAAATAAAATTCTAATAACAATATTAACAGTATATGATAATGCTGCATTCATCACAGCTAAATCACAGAAGAATTAAAACCCAAAAGACTCTTATCAACATTTATGCAATAAGCTAACATCCTTGAAAGTATCTGAATGTTCAACATTTTTATTTGAAAACATAGAATAAATATTCACTAAAATAGTGCATATTGCAGTACAATAATATGTGTCCGAAAAATCCTCTTGATCCCTGTAAATGTGGAACAAGAGGTACTGAGAATTAAGGATTGAGTAAAGTTTATCTACAATATACACCACAGTTATGTATACCCATAGGAACTAATCCTCAAAGTCTTCCTTCATATTGCACATGTATATTATTCTCTCCCATGGGACCTTTCCTGAATACTCTTTGCTTCATTAGTATGAAATTAAATATGGGTTATGAGAGAACGTAGGCTTTCATGGCCGCAGCGAAACCTTCTCCTAGAAAACTTCGACCGCACCACTGAAGATGTCCACCGTAGTTGTGGACGAAACGTCTGGTACTCCTAACACCAGCAGACCACGGCAAAAACAGCCCGGAAACATTTCTTAGTTACTTAAATATGGGTTATTCCTGTTTTCTTCAAGCAAAGTTTGGAATAGAAATCACTGATGGATTATACTTAATTCTTTAAGGACAGGTTGTATCTAGTTTGTTCAACCATAATGTTAATTACATCTGCTGAAATCTCAATTGCCCAAGAGAAGAGTAACATACTACTGAAGTCCAGTTTCATTATGTGTTTTGTTAATTTGACATATAAAAACACATTTCAGAATAGATACCAAAATGCATCCAAGTTTGATTTAACTGCTAGAGAATGTGATCAGTATTTTATATTTGAAATTTATTTTATACGTTAACTACTTCAGAGAGAAAAAAGTATTTTGCACTTCAAATGCAGATGTTTAAAATACTGAAGAAATATAGGCTGCTAATTATTTACTACACTGCTTAATCAGTATTCAGATTATAGACTTCATGGAAATATTCGGAAGCAAATTTCACCATTTTCAGTAATTTCATCATCTGTTAGCATAAAAGCTTTTTAGTTTTGAACTGCAGAATTAACACAGTTTTTCTTCTGCCATTAATGTGCAAGTATACAAATATATGAGATCCTTCATTCTATAACATGGTTAAACAAGACTCACGCACCTGCAATAGCTCCAAAAGTTATTTTGTAGAGACAAATGCAGAAAACAAATCAAGGTATATATGAGAGTCTACTTAAAATATAATAAACAACATACTAGTAATTCGATAAGTATCACATACCCTTCTATATAGCATTTACAGCTTAACCATAAACAATATATACAGGTTAAAACATTATCTTGTAAAACAAAATAACACAGAATTTCTTCTGATTTTATTGGCCCAATACTTACTACTTCACCACAATATGAGCGCCCTTGGAGGAGGGTGCTGCAATGTTGATGACATCATCAACAATGGGAATCTCAGGGGAGTGAGGAGCAAGGCAATGATTGTTGCATATTGAAAACATTACTAACCCGCTGATATCCTCACATTAGTTCTAGGAAGCAGCATCTCTGCAATGTTTTGTTTAGCTGACTGTATTTTCAATGCACTGTCCACATGTTCCTCAACTATATAGTTTCTCTTCTCACAAACATTGTTGAATAGTAGTTGTATAGCTTTAAAGACGGCAGCACATCTTAACAGCAATGACCCAAGTGGAATATTTCTCCACATATCCCATAGTGCTCACTAAAGCTCTTTTCTGTTGTAGTTTTTCTGGTGAACATATCTATCCAGCGCCTCCCAAGAATCCTTAAATGGGTTAAGGTCCAGACATTGACTTCATCAATATTAATCCTGTGCTTCTGCAAAGTTTCCTCCTCAAGCTCAGATACAGTAAGCAAGCATCATTGTCATGTTGAAACTCCCAGATACCAGGTGGACCCATATTTCACATGTGCAGAAAACCCTTCATTTGTTTAAAAAATTGTAGAGCTGAACATGGGCCTATTCAGGCAAACAACAGTCAGTGGCTTTGTTAGCACAGGTGACCTGTATTCTACTCCTTTGGCATTTCATGGAAATGGTGAGGAAATTTTGCTCACTGAGAGGAGTTCCCAGGTTTGTATAAAAGTCCATGATCTTGTTCATTGAAAAGTGCAAACAGATCATAAAAGTAAACATGTTTTCCACTACAGTTACAGAACTCTTATTTTTGAAAGAATAAAGTAAATTTTTTAGACTGAGAATTAATTAAAACTTTTTTTTGATTCAAGAACTATTTACAAGCTGCCCAAGAATTCAACCATACAAATTAGCAGGATTGTAGAGGGGTCCTAGATAAACAGTTTGAGATCAGGAACCTATTGTCCATTTTACCAAATGTCAAAGTTATGACGGTTACCTATCAGTTTCACATATAGCAAGTTTTGCAAGTGTTCTTATTTAACATTACAGACTAGACCCACTGTAGCATTACATCATAATATTATGGTGCTGTAATAAACATGCATGAGTGCACACAACATTATGCTTACTTTGCTACTGCTACTGTTACTGTTGTTACCACCACCACCACCACCACCACCACCACCACCACCACCACCACCACCACCACCACCACCATCACAACTGTTGTTGTTGGTGGTGGTGTTGTAGTTTTAATGTGTTTTTATATTAATACTGAGCCAAGTGCCTATGCCTTGATACCTGAACCACTACACCTGTGTGTACAGCCTGCTTTTCATCATTTATAACTAACTGTTGCCAGTGATTTCCTTTTAATGCTGTATCCATTGTCTAACCTGTGTGTGAGTCAATATGTGTGCAATTAATAGGCACATTACATCAAAGCTCCAATTGAAGAGGTCACACCTGTGCAAAGTATACACATGTCAATAATGACCTCTGTCAGTTTTGACAGTGAGTTTCGACTGTGCAGTTGCAGTCCAGAGATAACAGCATACAAGCAAGCATTGTAGTGTCAAGAGATTAAACTGTGTTATAGCTTTGCAGTTAAGACTTTTATTATAAACAAAAGTATTTGGAATAATAAAGAGATTGTTGTTACACTTGCATCAGGAATGGCTTTCAACATCACAACGGAGGATATGATAAAAGCCCTAATACCAAAAATCAGGAAGTTCAACACAAAAATAGAATGCAGAATGGAGAAGTGGAGGAGAAAATAAAATCAGGAATGAAGGCAAAAATTAAATGCACAATGAATAAAATATAAGGAATTAAATTGCGAATGGATGAACTAAAATTGGGGGGGGGGGGGAGGAAATGAGAAATGAAATCAAGACTGTACATTTCATGATGGAGAGGATGAAGATCACCATGAAGATGGACATGGAAGAAGTTTGTGGAAAATTAGGAGAGCTTGTGGAATGGTAAAACACATTGACCAATTCGTGGGAGAAGTTGCAGAGCGACTTAGTGTCCTGGAAGGAAGAGCCAATGTCAGGGCCTAGTTAATGAACACCATTGTGACAAACATGCTCAATGGAAGACTTGAGGAATTGAAGGCCGAAGCGCCAGGACACAGCACAACACCTGTATGCGCCAAGTCACCCAAATATAACAAGACTTCAATGTAAATGCTTAAGCAGAATAAATCACAGCAGCAAAGCAACATAACGAAAGCCATGCAATTATGATAGTGCTAAGTGTTTCACTATATCATCGTCATCGTCATAATTATCATCATCACCATCATCATCATTAGCACTAAATGCATAAACAGAGTAAATCATAACAGGAAAGCCTTGTAACAAAAACTATGCAATTATGATAATATAAAGTGTTGTTGCTGCTGTTATCATAGTTGTTATCATGATAGTCATCATCGTTATTGTTGTTGCTATTGGTATTATTATTATTATTATTATTATTACACACCATATGCATAAGCAGAGTAAATCAGAACATAGATGCACTGAAACAAAGAAAAAGGAAATGCGGTGGCATAGTGCACCACGACCATGACCTCCACCAAACAAAAACAAAAAACAATGCAGGCACGCACACACAAAGCAGAACAGCACTTTTTTTTTTTTCCCCTTCACATCCACACAGCCGGAAACCTTTTCGTACAACAAAATATCAAAGTTTTGAGTATAAGAAATTCTACTCTTACATTGGGGTTGTACTTGAATAATATTAAGCTCAAGCTTTGGTCAGGTGCTGTTTTCAGTTCTAATTTTTTGGATAAACTTAGCGAGCTTAACACAACTGTTTATGGTTCACAGATTTTCATTGTAGCTGTATCGCACTGTAACTGAGCGCAAAGCCAACAGGTTACTGTGACTGGACATCAAAGGCAACAGGTCAAAGAACTGTAAACCCAGAAATAGCCATACAAGAAAAAATCCTGTGTCTTATCTCACTTCAGGCAAGCACATCCTCAGAGGGTGAAATAAGAGTGGGCATTTCCATCGTTCATATCTCCAATTTGAAGCCATACAATTTCAACTGCAGGCACCTTATATGTACTTAAAATTAACATTTGATTGCATTAATTTGCTCATATGATCTAAACATTATGGGAACAATTGTGAAATCAACTAATTTACAATAATTAACATCAACCTTGTCTACGTTACAGAAAGAATAACAACAAGAATTTCCATTGTATACATTCCATGACACCTGGGCTGATTTTTCTCTGCCCCATGCTGGCCTTAGTTAAGAGAGTTGAACAATCTTATAACTATGCTGTTGTCATGGTTAACAACAAAAACAAATCAGAAGTGTCGGGCTGTCAGGATCTCAGCCCAGCAGACTGTCACCATAAAAATTAGTGTTAGAAATAGGAGAAAAATGGAACAGTTTTAAATGTATTTAGTGTATAAAATAATATATCTATATAATGGATAAATTATGACCAAAAAATATCACTATCACCCTATAACTAACAAAACATCAATAGCTAACAGAATGTCATATTGACAAATTCTCTTTGCACAGAATAATTACATTTTTTCTTAACTTTACTTAAAGACTGACCTAAACTCTTGCCATCTTTCTAAAAACCTTCCTTAAAGCTGTTCTTCTATCCACTTTGATCCACCTCTATTCCAAGAATTCTTTCCTCCATACATCCATTCCTTGGCATTCAAATACTTTCACAGGCTCTGTGGTATATATCTTTTCTTTTCCCTCTTAATCTCCAAAGACCCATTCTTAACCATGTTATTCCCTCTCTTTGTTTGCTGTTTACCTTATCAATATATTCACTAATTTGAGGGAATAGAAGCTAGTAACTGTGATGCATAGTCATGTAATAAGTGAGTAGGTAAATGGTAACACTACATCACTGAAATTCCACTTCTTGGACGCATTTCGGGAATGGGGTATTTTTCCCATTATCAACACTTCTCCAACTGATTGTGCCACTTTCGTTTCCTATCCAGGGGAGGCTGTAGATTGCTGATGCTCTCTGGTGGCAGGGTGATGAATCCCCTAAGGGTGGTTGGTGACGGTAATTTGAAATTCAATATGTGGTCTTTGTACTTTTATATATGAATCTTTTCCCAGGTTTCTAATTCATAGGTAGGTTTTTTATAGGTTTTAAAAGTTTTATATCAGGTGTGATGTCTCGATTTGAGGTCCAAAATGATGTGCTACTGCTAATTTGTCCAACTGTCTTTGGTATAAACATCTCATATGTTTCTTTAGTCTTGTTTCCAGATTTCTCTCAGTTCTGTTTATTTATACTAAGATTACAGTCATTGCAATCTATTTGGTATATTCTAACTCTCTGGAAAATGAGAAATACAAAAAAGAATACCAACACATTATACAACCAGCCATCAAAAATGGTTACCAAAAAAACCCTAATAGATAAGAAGATTAAGAAATTTGAAAGTAAGAAACATATTCGAGAAATAACACTTCAAAATTCACAAGAACCACAGACATACAGAAAATTCACACCACACCATAAATTTCAAAAAATCTTCAAAAAGCAAAACATCACCTTAGCTCCTCAGAATCACCATAGTGTACAAAAACTGCTGTGCAACAAAACAAAAGACCCTATCCCTAGAGAAAAGTTAGCTGGAATATACCAAATAGATTGCAACACCTGTAATCTAGTATACATTGGCAGAACTAAGAGAAATCAGGAAACAAGAATGGAAGAACATATGAGGTGTTTATACCAAAACAGATAAAGCAGCAGTAGCACATTATTTCTGGATATAAAATCATGGCATCTCACCCAGTATAACATTTTTAAACCTATAAAAAACAGCTACGAATTAAAAACCAGGGAAAAGATTCATATAAAAAACGCAAAGACCATGTAACGAATTTCGAATTACTGCCATCAACTACCCTTGGGAGATTTATCACACCGTCACTATAGAGCACCAGCAATCTACAGCCTCCCCTGAATAGGAAACGAAAGTGGTGAAATCAGTTGGAGAATTGTTGATAATGGCGAACAACACCCCACTCCCGAAACGCATCCAAGTAGGTGGAATTTCAGTGATGTAGTCTTACCATTTACCAACTCACTTATTATCAACATATGTCTACCGTTCCCATGTTTCCTTCAATAATGTATAATATACCAGAAACCTTATTTTCATTATCTCGCCAAAAAGTTCTTGATTTCTATATCTTCAAATTTCTTCCTTATCATTTTCCAAAATATATTACGATTATTTTGTCCAGTATTCCCCCATCCCATTCACTTCTAGATTCATTCCGATGCCACAAGTCCATCCAAAGTTACTAAGACTCTTTTCCTGATATTCTGCATATTGCCTAAACAAATTATTCTTATTCAAAACTTGCAAATATGCATAGAAGCTTGTGAAGCTTGATTATTTTATTTTTTATTTAAATTATTCTTGTTCAAATTCAAGATCCTAAGCCAATATTTCAGTGTTTTTTCTATAGTCATAGCCTTCCCATTTCCATCTGCACTACTTCTTTTGTCACTGCAGTTGGTAAGCATAATACTTCCCTATGGACCATAATAGTGGATCCCCCCCTATTCAGTCCCCATTTCTCTATTCCATGTAGCATTTATAAATTTTTTCCAACCACTTATCTCCAATGTTTGGTACTCTGTGCTTACAACTTCTAATTCCTGACATGGATCCTTTTCCTTTTATCAGTGCTGGTTTCTTATGTTTTTCCCAACCCTTCCCCCCAAACCCATAGGTTTGCCATTAATATCCTCACCATATTTCCCATTTAAGATACTCAATGAAATATGCTCACAAAATTTGGCCAACTTGTCAATAGCACTGTCTGTAATTTTATCCTACATTTTTTACCCACACCCTTCTCTGCTAATCTGTGCGATTCTTCTAGCCCTGACTTCTTAGGGGATAACACTCCATGTCATGTTAGAAATACCTGAGGTATCAGTTGCCAATCTTGCTGCTGTTTCCCTTTCTCCTTCCATAATTGCAATTGGCATCACAGATGCCACCCTTGATGTAGCTCCAGCCCTTGATACAGATCCCAATTTCCATACTGCTTTCCCTTGTGGCATGTGCCTCTCCTCCAGATGTCCCCTATTGAACTTCTTGCCAATGTTGCAGTAATTTCCTTCCTTGTGTGCTCTGCCCCACATGTCCTTTTTCTCTCCACTGGGTACATTTACTCCTTCTAACCTGAGTTGTAAATTCCTAATGTGGGCTTGCTTTCTAGTTGCTCTTGCTTCCATCATTCTTTGTGTTAATTTCACTTTATCTCCCTGGGCCGGCTTCAAATCTTTATTAATACATTTATTGGAACCTTTCAGCCTCTTCAGCTTTCCCTAAAATATAATGAATTAGCTGCAATGTTGCAAAATGGGTCATAACACTAACATACAACACTCTCCTAGTTTTGATGAAAATAGGTTACTTATGTAGAAGAAAACGTGCTGATTTTGTGCATTTTTTACGTAATATGTACAGTTTTTATGTAACTCAATATTTTATATATGCTTTTAATATATTGGACACTATATATAATTCTGATTATAAATATATTTTTGCAGCAAAGAATGAAAAATAAAATAAAATATTACGCATCTTCATGTTGTATATATATTTAACCCTTGTGGGCTTCCCTGTTCTGTATCCCTTATCTTCCTAATGCAATGAGCTGATGACAGACGAAAGACAGCTTCAGTGCCGAGCAGCTGAGGTTTATTTATGAATGCGCGACTCTGTGCAGGCAATAAAACTATCAACCATGGCATGATAAACAGCCACCTGTCACTCACCCATCAGGGGCTTATGTGTCTTAAAATCTCAGAACTTAAGTTGCTTTCTATAACTCGCGGTGATCGGTATTGCGGTTTCTGTAAAACATTATTTTGTATTGTTAGTACATGTTGTATAGTTATATACTGTTCACAATGGCTTCTACCTCTTCTAGGAGGAAATGTATGAACAATCCACATAACTTTTGTTACATATGTGGTTCTTTCTTGTTGCGAAGATAGAAAACTAACATTACACCGTTTTTGAAGAAAGTGTATTTTGCATATTTTAAATTTAAGCTAGGAGATAAACGTCAAACATGGGCTCCGCATACTGTTTGCAAAACATGTAGTGAAGGGCTAAGACAGTGGTACCATGGGAAACAGAAATCAATGAAGTTCGGGATTCCTAAGATATGTTGTGAGCAAAAAAATCACTATGATGATCACTGCATTTGTAAAGTATCGAGGTACAATAAGACAAATAAAACAAAAATTAAATATCCAGATGGCCTTGCTTCAGCTATTAGACCTATGCCACATGGAGCCGATGTCCCTATTCCTATTCCACCAGCTCAACTAGAGGATACTGAGAGTTCAGTCTCTGGGTCAACAGAAAATTCCAATACAAATGAGGATTTCTCAGCACACACTGGTGAAGACAAGTCACAGCATTTTACACAAGAAGAGTTGAACGACTTAGTAAGAGACTTAGGTCTTACCAAAGAGAATAATGAATTACTTGGATCAAAGTTGAAAAAGAAGGAAGTGCTCGCTCCAGACACCACATTTTCCTGGTAAAGGTATAGAGATGAAGAATTTACAAAGTTCTTTAAGATGCAAGATCTACTTGTTTATTGTTGTGATGTACCAGGTTTAATTCAACAACTAGGAATACCAACATATGATAGTAAAGACTGGCGTTTATTTATTGGCGCTTCGAAAAGAAGTCTAAAAGCAGTTTTATTGCACAATAGAAGTGAATTTCCCTCAATACCTGTTGCATATTCTGTGTTTCTGAAAGAATCGTATGAAAATTTTCAACCCATTTTAGAAAGAATTAATTACAAGGAACATCTATGGCTATTGTGCGGAGACTTAAAGGTATCCCGTATCATACTAGGGCAACAAGGAGGATATATAAAATATCCATGCTTTTTGTGCGAATGGGACAGTAGAAACAAGGTTGAACACTGACAGTGTGAGAGTGGCCTAAGAGAAAAAGTTTAATGCCAGGAGAAGAAAAACGTCATTCGTGCCAGTCTAGTTGATCCACAGAAAATGTTATTGCCTCATAAAATTAGGTATTATGAAACAATTCATGAAAGCACTGGACAAGAATGGTTCATGTTTCAAATACTTGAGCAGTAAATTTTCTGTGATGTCCGAAGCTAAGATAAAAGAGAGTATATTTGATGGACCTCAGATAAGACAATTAATGAAGGATAACACATTTTTGGACAACATGAATGATAGAGATCTGCAAGCATGGTGTGTTTTCAAAGAGATAGTGAATAAGTTTCTTGGAAATATACAAAGAAATTGTGCGAAATACGCTACAAAAGCTGCAAGCTCTTGGATGTAATATGAGTTTAAAGCTTCACTTCTTGAATTCTCACCAGACTATTTTCCTGATACTTTGGGATCCCTCAGTGATGAACAGGGTTAAAGATTTCATCAAGAAATCAAGGAGATGGAGAGGAGATATCAGGGTTAGTGGAACATTGTGATGTTAGCGGATTACTGTTGGTGCTTGAAAAGGCAAGTTTCTCGACCATTACATAAACGTAAATCAACGCAGGCCAAGGAAAAAGTAACTTCATGCCTTCCTTTGCAGGTATGTAGGTGTTGTTATGTATTTATTACAGAGAAATTTTGCACTATGTATTTATTTTATAACACACTTTTTTTACATCAGAAACAGTATTTTCAAAATCCTTAATTTGTGATTTGTGAGAAAACCTTACGTGATAGAGAAAAACGGAAAGAACTATTCAATTTAGCATATCAAAGTTAGTTAATATCACCTTTCAGATCACAAGCCGGCGAACAAAATATAAATTTTGTAGTGTAATCATTCTGCTGGTTTTCCTTCCTACCTGGTATCTCTCAGCCTTCCAGCTCCATTTGCAAATTTTGAACCAAGATTGGTTTAATGTGTTCAATGGGTCAAACCCCTCTTCTCTCTTCTATGCCTATAAAGAGTAGATTAAATCTTCTTCTCCTCTTGTCCAATCTTTCCATTTCAAGTTTCACCTCATTCATTTATTTTCTTATTCCATCGATTTCTTCTCTCAAATCCTCTTGTATTTCCCTGGTCATTTTGTTCAAATTAACTGGGGTCCTGGCCAATAGGCTGCAGGATTGGGCTGAGAAAGAGAATATCTTGTCGGAATATCAAACAGGCTTTAGGAAAGACAGGAGGACAGTTGCTAATATATTTGTCATTACGACAATAGTGGACAAACATTTGGCAAAGAAAAGGGGGTAGAGTATATATATCCTTCGTGGATTTGGAGAAGGCCTTTGACACCGTACCTAGGGAGGCATTAAGGATGAAGCTCCAGTTGAAAGGAGTGAGTACCAAGATGATTAGGGCAATACAAAATATTTATACGGAGAATAGGTTCTGTATAAAGATAGGTGCAAATAATGTGTCACAAGTTATGAAGAATACTACAGGACTTCAACAAGGGTGTGAATTGAGCCATATATTATTTAATATTTTTATTGGTGATAATTTGGAAGTAATTAGCAAAGAGAAAGTTTACTCACCCACAATAAATAATAGGGAAATCCCAGGCTTATTGGTTGCTGATGATTTGGTGGTAGGGTCCATATCTATTGGGGGATTATCGAGAGCATTAAACATGATGGGAAGATTCTGTAAAAATTGGGGGGTTGAAGATAAACTATAAAAAGTCTAGGATTATGGTCTTCAAAAAGGGATATAAATTAAAAAGAGAAGAAAAATTGAATATGAAAGGGCAGGAAATAGCCATAACGAGAAAAATGGAGTATATAGGTGTTCAGCTAAGCAGTAATGGAAAGTGGCATGATCAAAACAAAGCAGTTTTAGCTAAGGGTAAAATTGCCATGAAAGGGATAAGAGAAAGTATTAATGTGAGATAATTGGTCTTTATCATTACAAAATATAGAGGAAATAGGATGGGGAACTTATGGAGGGAGAATGTCAGGAGACAGGGTTTTGGAAAGAGATCAGAGAGAGAATTGAGGGTATCAATATTCAAGATATTTTTAGCAGAACTAGGGAGAAGATATCCTTGTTACTATATAGACAAATTAAAAGAGATTGGGGGAAGGAACAGAATATTGATGTGTGTAATAAACTGGAGAGGGAAGAGTGGTCATGGTATAGAACCGAAGCAATGAAATTGAAGGGAACGAAAGGGGAAATGGACCCACAGAAGTGCCCATTATGTGGGGAATAGAAAATGACCTACATTTTATTTTAGATGGTGAAGAGACGAAATTATGGAGGGATCAATTGGTACCAGCTAGATGGTTGTGTTTACCAAGATAAATAATTAAAGTGAGAATTAGAAAATCTAAGAATACAGATGAGATAAGAAAGTTGGAGGAATTATTCGGAGAGACTAAAGAGAAATATAAAAGAAGAATTCTTAAATCTTAAATTCATAATTGGAAGGATGCCTATCACGAAAATTGGTTTAGTTAAATATAAGGGAGTTAAAAATTAGGTAGATAGTGAGCTTGGTGTATAACGTACTAATAAACATGGTGTTTACTTATATTTGCACCAGTGGCAACTCATATGTAAATATACAGGTTATGGTACCAGAAGGAAGACATGATGTATATGTGATTGAGCTAAGCTGTATAGTAATTACATTTATGATGTTGGAAGTGAAATAAATTAAAATATAAATATAAGTATAATAATTATCAATTTTTGACCGATTTATTGTACCTTTTGACTGAATGAAATCCTCTGTAGAGAAGATAATGTTTCATTTTTAATTCTGATGGATTGATTGATGTTTAAGGATACTCAACTACTAGTTCATCAGCATTTTTAATATTTTTCATAATTCCAGTTGAGGTAATATGGCAATCTCTGAGTATCACATATCATGCATTTTAATTGTAATTAAGAGATGGGATAATGTTATGGAAGTAAAATAATGGAATCAACTCAGTAGGATTAGGAAGTTTATGATATGAACTCTGGTGGAGTAGGGAGTCAATGCTATGAAATATGTATTATATGAATATACCACTAGATCTGAAAACACATGTAGTTACTCCAAACCACAATTTCAAGAAGTGTAACTTCCTTTTGAAACGACCCCAGCTCACCTGATCCATTGCAAATTGTTGCACAGAGGGGTAACAAGGAGGGAAAGAAGAGTGTTGCAAGCACATGGTGAATTGGCATGAACCAGGGCAAAATATAACGTTTTTGTTAAATGCATTAGAGTTTGTAATACTTTACGCTTATTATTAGATCTTCTTTCAGTCTGAATTCTTAAGGTTATGATGTACATAAACTAGAGTCAATTCATGCCTAGGAATTATAAAATTTTGTTGCTAAACAGAAACAAGTTCACATAAGCAGATTACTGATTTGGGTGGCTAGGAAACATATGAAGATGCCACCAAGCTTTTTGCTAGTTTAAAACTGCCTTTATTTGTTCATTAGTTTTGGCAGCAGCTAAAAATCACAACTGCTCTTGGTCAGTTGATTATAATGGCTTGCTCAACTAACTGACATTCTATAGTTACCAAATTGAAAATGTGAAAATAAGCACACAAAATTAGTACCACACAGCTGTACCACAAATATGCACAGGAAAACTGAGGACAGGTTTCAGCAATAAAATCAGAAAAATTTCCCCTAACAATATTTAGAATTTGGTTTGGAATTGTAATTTTTCTTTCAGTGAAACTGCAAGAAGATAATTTTCATTTATTATTTTGTAACTAGTAAATATACTAAATGAGGCATTTTCCTACAAAAACATTGTTATTAATCCAGTAATTTTAACATTTGTTGCAGAAAATGTTTCTTATACAAAAAATAAATATATAAAATAATGAAGTACAGAAATTCAAAGAAAGCATTTTCTATTTACAGTAATATTTTAAACAGATAAGAGAATCATTCTAAAAAACCAAAATAGGCTGTAGTAGACCAGGTTTCATTTGAGCAAGGAATTACATTACATAGATATTCACATTTGTTTTTATAAAGATTAACAAAATAAAGCTGTTTTTACAAAAAAAAAAAACCTCTTTTACTGACTTCTAGCAAGGACTATGTAATATCCAATACCTATAAATATTTATTTTGAGTTATTATTCAAAATAATGTAACTATCTCAAAGTAGCACACGCTATAGCTCATTCACTAGGCAATTAAGAATGTCATCTCTGATGTCATATTTACTTCTTCCAATTACAGGGGATGCAGAGGTGATTTAGGGTATCAAGTTTTGAGGAACCAATGTCTGGACACCTACAATTTTGATACTATACTCGACCACATCAGTAATTTTAAATTTCCCACTTCATGGTGGTGAACCCATGACACTTCTGGGTGACATCTCTAGACATTTGATGCCATGTGTGCTCCTTCCAGTGTCATCTGTTTAAAATTTCAAAATTTTGTGTAATTCAAAATTTTGATCACTTGTTTTCAGGCCCTGTTGAAGACAGTTTGCTCTTGATTATCCAGGATACTTCAGCCTTTGTATCAGTTACAATTCAGTAATTTTTGTAGACATGCTCTGTTTACAATATGGTGCTTCAACCTTCACACACTTTGCTAATCAGTCATTGCTGCAAACAGGCCCCTATTTAAAACCTTGAATGCTCCAAATTTCAAATGATGGTTTTTCAGTTATATGAAAGACAGTAGAGTATGGTTGACTATACACTTTTGCACAGAACATTCACATATTAATTTATGATGAAGTTTGATGAATGGCAGAGCTGTGCAATGTATACACGCAGAAAGTTCTAGGCACTCCATCACAGCATTTTTGCCAGATTAGATCAATGGCTTCAAGGAAGGTCTTCTTCAAAGCTAACAGGCCTCACTATGGGAATTAACGTAAATATTATACTTGCTGCTAAAGAAGTTCATTAAACTGAAGAGAACACATTAACCCTCGGTTGTATGTGCTGCGGAATGTGAGTCCGCAGTTTTAATTTTCCGTCAACAATGAATTACAAAATTAAGATTCCCAATAGCGGCTTTTTCTACCTTCCCCTCCTTCCTTAATGAATCACTGCCAATAATTGGAGGCAGTCATTATTGTCTGAAGTAGCATATTCTTGAGGCGTGATATGTTAGTCCATGTGTGCATATTCTTGTGAGTCAGTTCTGTCATCAATTCTTTCAATTCTGTTACAATGTTTGGCAGGTAAGAGAGGTTTCTCCCATGTAATATTACAAAATATAAATCATAAGCTTTAGAAAAGTTGTTTATTTATTTATATAATTTATTTATCGTAATTGTCATTCAAATTTCTTTTTAATGACCAGTATTGAATTCTGAAAGAAGCTTTATTTTTTATTTTCAGAAGAATGGAGGATGACAAGCAGTTGAAATAGTTGGAGGAAGAGCTTGCTAACAGAGATCGTAGTGATATACAGTCAAACTTCGAAAGTGATCACAATTCTGAAAGTGAGCAGTCTTTGGAAGAAAATGATGCAATCGATAAATTTGACCTGTACATTGGAAAAGATGGTATGCAATGGAGTCATTGACCTCCAATTCAAAACAGGAGAATAAGAAGAGCTCAACATAATATTATCAAGCATTTACTAAGGGTCATACGCAAAGCAAAAAGTTCTAAGGGTCCAATTGATTGTTTACAGCTTTTCTTCACGGATGCCATTTTAGAAGAAATTGTTTGCTGCACTAATATTTACATATAAATCATTCGTTTTAATATTCCAGAACAAGGGATACATCAGACAGCATTATTACAGAAATCAAGGCATGTTTAGGGTGTGTGTTCTACAAACATCACACACAAATTTATAAGATCTCTGGGCTGCAGATGGTATTGGAGTGGAGTAGTTCAGACTTTCAATGGGTATAAATTGCTTTCGTTTCTTGCTGACATGTCTAAAATTTGATCACATCAGAAGCAGAGCACATCAGAAAGAAACAGATAAATTACTGCACTGTCCAATTCTTAATTGATCAGTTCAATGACCAGTTCTTACACTACAATTTATCAGAACTAGTAACAGTTGATGTGATGCTGGTTGTCTTCTAGGAAATATGTGGATCTATACAATAGATTCCATCAAAGCCGGCAAAATACAGTATAAAATTTTTTGCACTTACAGATGCGAAGATATTTTACACTAGTCATCTAGAAATATACTGTGGAAAACAGTAGATGGGCCATATTTGTGTGACAATACACTTCATGCTATTGTCAAAATAATGGTGAAATGTATATAAAAATATGGCAAAAATGTAACATGTGATAATTGGTTCACATCAATTCCACTTGTTGAGTTGCTGGAAAATGATAAACTAACAATGGTTGGAACAATTCAAAAAATAAACATGAGATTTCTCCATTTATGACAGTAGCAAAAAATTGTTCCTCTGGAATCCAGCATTTTTGCATTCAGGAAGAATGTGACACTTGTTTCATATAAGGCCAAGAGAGACAAGGTTGTTCTGGCACTGTTTACTTTACATGATGATAATAGAATTGACAGTGAACCAGAAAAGTCCAAACCAGAAAACATAACTTTTTATAATGACACCAAATCTGGTGTGGATAAAGTTGATGAGATCAAATGTACATACTCTGTGACAAGAATTAACATTTATAATTTTTCCCCTCTTCTGAATATTGCTGCAATTAAAGGATATGTAATTTACAAGAGCAATTCAAAATCAACCATTCCCAGAAAAGACTATCTAAAAACTCTTGCCAAAGAACTGTTTCATGATTATTTGAATATAGTCATTCAGCTAAATACTCCTACAAGTATCAAGAACTTCTTCAGGGAAATATTGGGTTTGCCGAAAGCTGAATTTACACCTACTGCTCCACAACTAAATATTCGAGGAAGATGCAACTTCTGTAACAGGAAGAAAAACAGACCAACAAGATTTTCCTGCAAGCTGTGCAGTAAATTTGTGTGCCTGGAACATGTCACAGCATATCTGTGCAGTGAGAACCACCGTGAATGATTTACTTGAAATTGACAGTGAGAATCAAAACAAATTAAAAAATATGAACTATTTTTCTACAAACAAATGTTTTAATGTGCATTTACAAAAACAGTTAAAATTGGATAAACATTAATATCCGTGACTACAATAAATGTTCTTAAGAATAATTATGACTTAAAAATGTTTATTTTCAATAGTGATGCTCAAATATTTTGTCTTTGCAAATCCACTGCATTTTTATGTTGTTCAGGTCCAAATATATTATATTTCGAAACTATACCATTAAAAAGGTATGTCAAACTTGTATACAAGCTAATGCAGACTCTCGATCTGCACGCAAGTAATGGAGGTAAAAAGACTGCGTGTGCATCAAGAGTTAACAAATACTCAAACGTATTGTAAGAATACGTCTCAGAGCAGCGACTGGTGATTTCTTCATGACCAGTAGATTCACCTGTACATCCTCAGAGGGTACTGGCAATGGACCCAGCAGATTTCCTACCATTGTCAAATACTGTGCATGGTTTCTACACCATTATGTGGATAATATAGTGTTCGATTTTTACAGTTAAAGTGAATTTCACCAGGGAAGGTGCTTTCAATAGTCAAAACAGCTCCATTTAGGATAAAGAAAATCCTCCTGCCACACATTCTCTTGGATTTCAGCAATAGTTTGGCATCAATGTATGGACAAGTTTCATCCATAATCATGCAACTGGCCCATATCTTCTTCGGGCAGCCCAATAGGTCAGAGGCACTTGACCTTCCTGCAAGTTGTAGTGGCATAAACATCTGCTAAATGTCCCAATACACATCTGTTAGCACATGAGGTTTCAACACAATGTTGCAATAGCACATTTTCCATGTCTGACATCTCAATCGAACATCTGGGGACAGTGTATGGTCATGGTGTACCCAACCACTTCACAACCATGATTGCTGGAACCAACTTCACTTCACTTTCTTTTATGAAGCCACATCACAATATTAACAACTTTTTTTTTTTTTTTTTTTTTTTGACAATGTTTAATGGCCACTTTTGCTACAAATGGCACCAAAGGCGAGAGCAATCTTATATATGAGACTCCCAATGAATTACAAGAATATTTGGTGCATTAGCATAAACAAGTTGTTTTTGAATATGTATATGTAACCATTTTTTGAGTTATATTGTTTGCATTGAAATTAGGTTTGCCATTAAGCAGCTCTTGTAGTGAAACAGTAAAGTGCAATATTTGAACCTCGATATCTGGTTCTGTTATCAGTATAGTATCAAATTGCTATGTTTCCATATATTCATTCTTTTTCAAAATGTAACTTACTAAGTCTGCTTTATAACAGCTAGAAGAGTGTAATAAGAATTCTCAATCACCATGTATAACTGTGCTCTGATAAGTATACTTATTTAATCCTGCTGCTTTGACTGAATAGGCAATGGCTTCCTTTGAAGATGAAAAACATGTTCAATAAAGAGAGAGAGAGTCCTACAGGCTAGAGGCAGCAGTTGCAAAATGCACGTTAAAATTACTCACCTTTACATACAACAAGAGTTATTTCATTCCCTGAGTTACGAAGTACATTGACAGCTTCTTGATGAGAGGCTCCAAGCAAAGAAATACCATTTACTTCCAACAGCCTCATTCCCACCTAGAAGAGAAAGATTAAACATAATGAGGAATATATAAAAAGAAGTATTGTGGTGGTCAGTGAGTAACTGACATTCTTCGCTCCTGTTTCCACTCTTTTTTTCTCCATATCTGCCACCATGCCTTAAATTTTCTGATGTTCTATCACTCACTCACTCACTACTTATTTAAACCTATTTCTTTTTATGCCCCTCTAATTCTCTTTCACTGTCACCTATACCATTCTATTTCTAACACATTAAGCATAGCCAAATATAAAATAAATGTTTGTTATGCGTGCTAAAATGAGTGCAACATACCTCAAGATATCCATTTATTGCTAAAGCATGCACTGTTATTCCAGACAAAAATAATTAGTTTAAAGCATTAAGAGAGTGGTATTTCCCCAACATGAAAAATATCAGATGGAAGGGGTACTTATATTATCATCTTAAGAGGTGATTCTAGCTATAAAGCTGAATGAAAAATAATGCAATTTTGAATGAAGAAACTGTTTCTCCAATTTTCAACTCATAGTTTACACATAGACCTACCAAGGCAGGTCTACTTGACAGAACATTACTTTCTTCCTTAAATGCATTATGCCACAATTTAACATGTTTATTCTGCAAAAGTAATAGTTTCTGCCAAAGTTTAAACTCACAATAGTGGTTGAAAAATTAAAAAAAACAAAAAACAAAAACAAAAACAAAAAAAAAAAAAAAAAAGCACATGCATTGTCACATGTCCCCTCATTGTCACATGTCTCACCTACTGACTATCACACATTCATTTCTTCTGTTTAAATATTCTTCTGGACATTGAAAATCAGTTTTCTTTTATTTCATATTATATGTTAAACTAGTTTGATTGTTTGTCTTGAAATTTAAATATTATAAATTACTTTGTTTCATTGTATTTAATTAAAGTTAGGCGAAAATACTATTTTAGCTTTTATTAATTTTCAATGAATAGTTCAGTAAGCACCTGAACATTTTTGCATCTATGAAGTACTATAAATATTTAGGTTTTATATAAACATTTACTTTAATTTTTTCTTCTTATTGTTGCATTATGAAGGGTGTTTGGAAATGGTTTTATATTTTAAGATTTTTTAATATAAAAATAATAGGTGGTGGTATGTGCTTTTATTTATGGGAACTAGTTCTTAAGAAACAAAGCTGTCATTACAATGAGATCTTGCATGAAGATAACATATTCCGAGATTGAAAAAAAAAAAAAAAAAATATATATATATTTATAATATTTTAAAATTATTTATCCTTTAATAGACTGACATTAGAGTTGTTGGCATACCTTATTCATATATTATAGTAAGTGTATCTGAATTAGCTGTTGTTGGTCTTTTGCTACTGCTGGCTATTGAGCTCTGCTTTGAGAAAACTCTATAGGTCTGAATTTGAACTAAATACTTCTGATGACAGCTGTAGCATTTTCCTTGTACAATAACCTTAGTCCAGTAAGTATACTTATCATATCTGTTGCAACAGAATCTTTACTTTACAGATTCTCCTAAATTGCATCCAAGAAGATTGTTTGGCCCTCTAGGAACTTTGAGATTATATCTTCTTTAGAAATGGCACATCTTTCTCTAAAACAGTCAACTCTTCCACAGATCTGAGAGCTGAATATGCACCTTCAGATTCCACAGTTTTTCTGGCTGGATCCAGGACTTAGCATTTTCTTAGTTTTGCCAAAAAATGTAAGAATACAAACTAAACTAATGGAGGTTGTTTTGATGCCTTTAGTCGTTCAAGAAGCCGCTGGATCTTGTACAGAATACTATGATCAAAGATGTTATCACCTAAATTAGTTTCATTCCATTCATTGAATTTCCCTGCAAGAACATGGATTATCAGATAAGATGATCCTTCAAGGAATGTAATAAAATCTGACATAGAAGGGATGAAATTTCAGCAAAAAATACAGCTTCTATTTTCACTGTTTGCACTGTTTCACTAGATGATCTCTTGAAAAAGTTGAATGCAGCATTGTCATCACCAAGTAACAAGAAAAATTCCACAATGATTTAATAGGTTCTGAAATATAGCAAACAGGTCTCATGCAAGAGTTCCACCTTATATTTAGGTACCCTTGCCTTGTGTTTATACAAAGGAACAATTATTACATATGAAGAACAATTTGAGAAATTTAGTAACAAATGCTGAAATACATGGTCACTATCCATAATAAAAATACACTGCATATTGATTTTCACAAATACAGCATTTGAAAAATTCTTTAAATTCTGTAGTAATAAAACTCTACAGTAATCTATTAACGCATTCAAAAGAATCTCTAAATTAAAATTAAGAGGAAAGAAAAAGAAAACAAAAGATTGAAAGAATGAAAAAAGAAAGAATGAAATACAAATTTTTACTCAAGAGAAACTTCAACTCAACGAATACATAGAATACTACTCAGAAAAGAAATAAAGGTATATTATGAAGCAGAATTATGATACAATTACAGTCTCTTGTAGCTTATACGAGGGCGGTCCAGAAAGAAACCACTATTTGTGCATAGCACAGGAAGTGGTGGGGATAGCGCCATTTTCTATACATCAGTGTGCACAGTGGTTAGTATGCTTCTAGCTGTCTAAGGAAGAGCATTGTACTGTGGCACGTTTGAGAGATATAACCTCAAAACATGAGCGTAGCAATAGAAAATCCCGCCAAGTGTGAGGTGCACAGTATTATAAGGTTTCTTTTGGCAAAACATCATTCAGCAGCCGAAATTCATCGCATATTGTGTTTTTTTTCTTCTTTTCTTTTGGTAGTGTTTAACGCTGCTTTAACTACTAATGGCACTGCAGGCAGTGTCACTGATGATACATGAATGATGATGGAGCACCGGTGGAATGCGATGGCGGAGGAAACCGGAGTACCCGGAGAAAACCCGCCCCAGCGACATTTTGTCCACCACGAATCTCACATGTGGTCGATTGGGATCGAACCCCGGCCGTCTAGGTGAGAGTCGAGTGGTCTAACCACTCGGCCACGGCGCGGCCTCCGAATTGTGTGCAGTATATGGTCCTAACATTATGAGTGAAGGTGTTGTCCATCAATAGGTATCAGTATTTAAAAATGGAAGAACAAACATTCATGAAGAATACAGGAGTGGTAGGCCTACTCTTGTCAATGATGACCTGGTGGTCAAAGTGGATGGAAAAGCTTGTGAGAACTGTTGGTTCATGATAACGGAACTTCCCAATCATTTTCCCGAAATTTCTCGGAGTCTTTTGCACGAGATAGTGACCAAACACCTAGACTATCACAAATTTTGTGCTCGCTGGGTACCAAAACTGCTGACTGACAACCACAAAACCAAAAGAATGAATTCTGCCATTGATTTTCTTTCTTGGTATGCCACTGAAGGAGAAGCATTTTTGAACAAAATTGTTACTGGGTATGAAACTTGGGTGGCCTGTGTGAATGTAGAGACAAAATGGCAGTCAATGCAATGGGGACATACCGCTTCTCCAAGCAAGCCAAAGAAAGCCTGTACAATGCTTTGACTGTTAGAACCTATTTATGATTGTTACATTTCAATTGTTTTAAAGTGTAGGTGGGAGCATAAAATTAGAAACTGTTACCTTTAATCTACCATCTCTCTTAGCTGCACCTCCAGAATTTATTTTTGATATGAACACTCCTTCATCTGATCGATCCAATGGATTGCCACGATGACCTCTGAGTCCACCTTTTATGTGCATGCCCAATTTCTCTCCCTCAGCTCTAATAATTTTCATTTCCTGTAACACAAGAAGCAGACATGAAATGCAGTCACCTCTCAGCAATAACAGTAGACATTGTATACAATAGCTAATACCAATTACTTACTGTGAATGGTATATATTCAACCTCGACCAGCTTGTAAAACAAAAATGAACAAGAATTTTAATTACTGCTAAGGTTTTATACATCTATAAAATCTAAGACAAGAAAGAAGTTAAGCCAGAAAAGAAACTTTAGTTCAATTAAACACAAAGTTTCAGATAAACAATGCTTTTATTTTGAAATCAATGATTACGTATATCTGTGTTATGAAACATAAATATATTCTGTAAGAATAATGCTTGCCTCTGTTCTGTTCCATCAGTACATAACATTCTAAAATATTATGTGCACAGAGAACAAGATAACCCATTGGTTCAGCAAAACATAAATGCAAATATTCTCTCTCTGTAAATTCACAATAATTGTTATCAACACTTTTTCTGACTACAAATATACCCAACATCAGGAGAAGATAATAAAATTTGCAAGAAAAAATCTGGTGTGCTCCATTAACATGACTTTCTCTACCTGTTCTGCAAACAAACTATTCTTACGAAAGATTCTAGTTTTATCTACATGATGTTAACCGAGTTAAACATTAGCAGAAATTGTTTTATTACTTGTTTCCTTTTCAGTAGAAGGGAAACAAGGGAATAGTCTAGGCTAAAGCAATAGTCAATGTTTTCAAAGTTGTCAGTATGAGATTGACAATGAAATTCACTTCTTTGCATGACCAGAACTGAACAAAACGAAGACAAAAGCCATCTTGTTTGAGAAAAGTATTAAGTGTTTTAAAACTGAAGCCAATAACAAGAAATGTCTCTGAAATTGTTAACTCTAGAAAAAAATGTTTATGACAAACTATGTGTTTCAACAGTATCTGCATTTTTTGGGTCATAAACTTTTGACTACCTCTTATGGTTTACCAGTTATACAAAAGCTATCCGGAATGCAGAGATCTTCTGAGGCTATTCCCAGAAAATTCAAGACTTGCATTTCATTTGTAATTAAAATGTCTTAACTCTTAACATTGTAATCAAAATAGTTAGAGCCCATTTTGAGAAAATTAAATTTTGTTAAAAGTGTTCCATGTAAAGAATAGTATGTGGAGGGGGATTTTTCCTTTGTGTTGCATCCTTTGAAGATGCTTAATTTAAATAACAAGTGTGGTATTTAAGAAACTCTCTCTCTCCTCCACTCTCTCCCCTCCCCTCCCCTCTCCCAGTCTCCACCTCTCTCTGAACAGCATAGCTCAAAAACAAAAAGGGCATTAAATAACAAAGTTTGTGCCTATGTTTAGTATATCCCTAGGAATTGACACAAAGATTTTCAAGAAAATCCCCCCACCCCATACTACCCTTTACATGGAAAAAATTTTTGAAAATTTAGTTTTTCTCAAGAATGGCTCTGTCAGTGTTGATTAAAATACAGTATATTATAGATATTTTCATTACATATGAAAACTATATATTAATTTTCTGGGAATAGCCTCTGAAGATCTCTTAATTCTTATGAGTTTTGGAGAATTTTTCATAACAGATAAACCTAAGAGATAAACAAAACTTACAACACAAAAATGTAGATCATAATTTATAGTATATATGTTTTTCTTGTAGAGCTTACCATTTGAGATATTCCTTGTTTTTGGTTTCAAGTTTTCTCAAACAGGACCATGCAAAGCAAACTGAACTTCAACTGTTTCACCCAGCGACCAGATTTTAAAACATTGGACTATTGCTTTAGTTTAATATATTCCCTTATTTTCCTTCCACTTACAAGGAAGCAAGTAATAAGGCTGTTTCTGCTGTTTATCATGATTAGCATCATGAAGATAAAAACAATAATCTTTTGTAATAGTTTGTATATGGAACAACTAGATAAAGTTATGTGAATGGAACACATCACATTCTTTGTATTGTAAGTTTTTGTCTCTCTCTTAAGAGTTTACAAGTTACATAAATTCAGAAAGAAGATAACCTATACCTACTGGGTAAACAAAGTAAAAATGACAATGTTTGTCTTCTAATTGGACTGTACATTAAGTTTAACCATATCTAATATAAAGCACATTGATACATTAGTCCCTAAGAATTGTAAACTTAATTCAACTATAAACTAACAATTAATATACAGGGTTATTCAAAAAGAAAGAACACATTTCAAACTTTTATTGCTTCCAAACTACAAAAGATAGAAGCATGATTCTAACGTTCACGGAGAGAGAAAAGTTCACAATTGAAATAGCGCAGGGGGTAGAAGTTCCAATCACACAATTAGCAAAGCTAGAGTCCATTGTTGCAGTTCAACGAAAGGATCCCAAAGAAATCCACATCGCGAGCAAGCAACCAACAGTATGGCGAGTTCTAAAACATTGTCTGCACCTGAAGACATACTAACTGCAGTTATTGCAAGCATTGAATCCTGATGACCACAACAAATGGTACAAATTATACATTGGCATGTTAGAAGGTGTGAAGGAAGACAATTTTACTCAACGATTATTACTTGAATAACACGTTTGCAGGACGTTGGATTGCGAGAGGAGGAGCAAATCAACTTTATTGCCGGTGGCCTCCCAGGTCTCCAGATCTCACTCTGTGTGATTTTTATCTATGGGTTACGTAAAAGACCGTGTTTTTATCCCTCCTATGCCTGGCACTCTTGAAGATCTATGACATTGAATTGTTGAAGCTGTACATTTGATAACTGGAGACCAGCTGATTCGTGTGTGGCAAGAACCGTACGACTGTTTTGACATATGTTGTCTAACACACAGTGCTCATATTGAATGCATGTTATAATAATGTACACTTTTCTATCTCCATGAACGTTGGATTCATGTTTCTATCTTTTGTAGTCTAGAAGCAATAAATATTTGAAATCTCTTCTTTCTTTTTGAATAACCCTGTATATTATATATACACAATAATGGAGTTTAATAAATATTGTGCTTATAAAATGTGTACAATAAATATTTTAACAATCCATAACTAAATCAGCCGAGCAGTCATACCCATGTCTATTACATCACCAGCAAAAGGTACGTAGAAAAGAGGAAAAGTAACTGCCCTGTTTCCCCTGAATTAAGCTACTGGTTTCTTAGAATGTTACCAATTTTCTGTACATATATTAAAACAGAGGAATTGGACTATGCATACTTTACATTTTTTTCCATAATTACAGAAATTTATTTTCAGGTGACCAGCCACCAACTAATGTAATATTTGAAATATACAAACACAATGAATGCAAACCTGACAGAAAAGTTCTTCTTCTCTTTATCACAAAATTAACCTTATATTAGTTTGAGGAAGAAGTTCCTGTATCCATAATATGTATTATATACACTTATTTAACATTTCTAATATAATGATTTTGCTTTCCTCTTTTCTCCAATACCAGGTACTGACATAGTTGTTTCTATACATTTTACTCAAAATTCTCTATTCTGTAAAGTAATATACTGATACATTGTTAAAGATTAGTGTTTTGAACAACATTCTTACCTGATAGCTCTCTGGAAGGGGGTCATGCTGCACAGTAAGGATAATTTCATCTCCAGGTTTTAACAACTGCATAACTGCTTCTTGGTGACTGGATTTGGTTATGTCTTCCCCATTGACCTTTAATATTCTATCACCCATTCTCAGATTACCTGAGCGTGCTGCTATCCCACCTGGTACAATCTGAAAATGATAGCATCACATATCAAATTAAAATATTTAAAATTATTGAACCAATATATACAATTGTTATACAGTGTGTCTACCTGAATTCTATTATGCTTCCTTAAGTTATCCTTTATAATGTACTTTATGTTTTTGAAAAGCGCAAAATATCTCCAAAGAAAATGGGCATAGAAAAAATGAAAGATACAAAATATATTCCAAATAATACATATGTAACTGGTATAAATTAATGTAATGACTTCCCCTCTATACTTTGGAAGTGTTCTCTTCGATTGCGAGGTTTAGTATGATAGTTTCTGATTGCTTAATAAAATGCAATGTATCCCTATTATAATAGGGATGTGGCAATAGTATGTAATGATCATTTATATAATAAAAATAGAAGGTATATTTTACTGTAAGCTGAAAGCTCATGAATATTTTGAATAAACAAAATATATTTGCATGTACAAGGTACTACTCCTGATGCCATTATTTTGTTTGAATTTGGATGACCTTGGCCCTGAATTATACGCCATGGTAAAGTTTGTAATCTGTATCCTAGGGTACTTCCCATAGAGCCTGTGGAGTCATGGCAGAAAAGCAATCTGTTGAGGACCACAATGCTTTCTAGCCTGGATATACTAATTTAAAACATTGTCTATATATAGTTAAAAACATATTATTTTAGTTCACAATGACACACACACAAGTGCAATTGCTCCTGCTTATTTTTCTGAAATGATTACACTGTGCAACACAAAATTTGTCCTTTTTATGAACGTAGGTGTTTTAGGTGCACTGCTTAATGTAAAAACAAATCCATAATTAGATTTTGTCTATCACATACCGCTAAAAAAGGAATGTTATTTACGAATGTTATTTTAACATATATATATCATAGTAGCTGAATATCCCACTTTCCACATAGTACTTCAATTTCATGTTTATTCCTTTGGATATGGGTCGACATCTAGTGATAAATGTTACAACTAATATATTGGCATCCCATTCCATGCTTCCATCTGTATTTAACATTTTATAACTAATGATACTTCATTTATTTTCAGGATGTTGTTGCTTTCCTGTTGCTGTTCAAAGAGGGAGCTAGTGTTTCATAATCCTGCTTCAGAATAGTTTGAAGAATAGTAAATATACTATAATGCAAAGTCAGTAAAAATTCATTCTAATTCTTTTCATTATGTATGTGGACAACTAACCTTCAAGAACCAAAAGTGTAAATTGCACATGAAAGGTATATGAAGTGTATTTTGGATATTGTGTGGGAGACTAAGATAAGTCACTTACACTTAACATATGCTGCAATTCATACTCCAGAACCTTGAGAAATTGGCTGCAAGGTAAACAAAATGTAAAGCGATTTGGTGTACCTATTTTTAGCGAGAATCTCGGAACCATGTAACAAATTGTTACTTCTGTTTGGTATATATTTAACAGGATATACTTCAAAATTCTAAACACATATCCAGTAACCTAATTTATCTTCAGCCATCTGATAAGTTCCATACAATGAACATCTTCCTGTATCTAAGCCTCCACAGCAGTACACTGTTTCAGATTACACATTCAATGTCTTATGCTGTAGTAGTCCTACTCGGGATCCAGAGTTTCAACCATCTACATAATCTTTACCCTGTTATCACCAGGTGTTCTCACAAAATGCCCTCAATGATCTTGTGAGGGACTTAAACCTTTCCAAAGGGCAAAAAGAATTATTGGGCTCTATAATGCAAAAACGGAATCTTTAAGATATCGATGTTAAAATAATTTCATTTAGAAAACAGCAAACTCATTTTGTTGAGTATTTTTGTGAGAATGAAGGGATAATTTTTTGCAACAATGTGACTGACTTATTTCAGGTTTTGGGTATTTATTTATTGATTCCTCCAAACTAAGTCTAAAGGCAGTATTTATTAAGCGCTTGAGCAATGGCCATTTAAATGCTTCATGGTCGGTAATGGATATGCAATACACAATTCAAGGCATTTAAATTGTTAAATGTAGGTAAATATGCTTTGTACATAAACATTGGTATCTTTGGTATTTATTAAGATATTTTAATGAAACAAAAACTGGCTAAAAGCTTATTAAATACCCTATACATCTACCATAGAAACAAAGAGAGGCTGTATTAACAAAAGTTTAAACATCACTAATTTTTCTCTGTAGCAAAAGTCATTCTGTACGTCGAACACACCTAATTTGTCAGTCAGGCTTGTGTTATGTGCATATAAATGTATATACATATAGCTAGATGAGCACAATGTTCTCGGCTTGAAGGTATTATCGTTCTGTTTATTGCTATGATGCAATTACGTGTGAGTGATTGTGAGGAACACCCAAGCTACAAAGAAATCAAATCTCTCTGTGAGCATTTCTATTTACACCTTAGAATAAATACACAGCAGAGATTTATGGTAGAGCTGTGTAGCTACCGGATTCAAAGTTTTTTGTTTTAGCTATTGAAATAGCACATTTGAAAATATTATATCTCAGTTCTAACCTTGGCTTCGATTAGCAATGTAGCTAAGAAATTAGCTCATGTAGGCAGTGTACGGGCTTCAGAAATAACTTCAGGAGGAATTTTTGCTATATGACAGTGACTTTGATATTGGCCGCGAGTTTTTAGATTTTGAGGGGGGCCTCGAGGATATGGGTAGCAGTGAGGAAGAAAGTGATTCTCTTCCTTCAGGTGTTCATGAAGAAGCAACAGTGTGGGGTAGTCAAAATGACTCCAAATCAACGAGACATATATTCACGAGCACAGCCTCTGGTGTACAACCCCAAGCTCAGCTGACTTCTGACAGCCAACCAATTTACATTTTCACAAAATTTTTTACTGTAACTTAGTGTCTCATTGTTACAGAAACACATGAATATGCGATTAAGTTGAAGGAAGACCTGACTTCTAAAGGAAATTTAGGCCTAAGGGTAGAATTCAGAAGTGGACAGAAGTAACACTCAATGAGATTTACAGGCTAATTGGTCTAATTACGCTCATGGGTGTTATTCATAAACCAGCTTTAGACATGCTCTGGTCTACAGATGACATGCTAGCTACTCAATTTTTTGGGAAATGCATGTCAAATAACAGGTTTACTTCCATTTTGTGGTTACTTCATTTCACCAGCACAGAAAGTGTAAATGAAAAATTACATGAAATTACATTGCTTTTGGAATATATTATTCAAAATTCAAAGAAAAATTACGTGCCTGGTGATAAGGTCACTGTAGATGAAAGCTTTATGCTTTGAAAGGGCTGCTTAGGTTGGAAGCAATACATCAAAACAAAGAGGGCCATAAAGAGTTTTGATCTTTGTGAAAGTAAAATGGAATATCTTTACAATAGCTGCATTTACTCTGGTCAAGGAACTGATAATACTGGAGACAAAGATTTGGGGTTATCTGGCTCCATAGTAATGTACCTGATGGAACCTATACTTGACCAGGGTAGGACTGTATATTTAGATAATTGGTACAGCTCTCCTAAATTATACATGGCCTTATACAAAAGGAAAATAAATGCAATTGGAACAGCATGTTCAAATCGTGTTGGTTTGCCGAAGAATGTGAATACAAAGACTCTAAGCAGAGGAGAAATGCAGGTGCATGAGCTCCCACCTTTGAGAGAGAGAGAGAGAGAGAGAGAAAGAAAGAGAGAGAGAGAGAGAGAGAGAGAGAGAGAAAGAGAGAGAGAGAGGGGGAGAGATGTAAGGCTTAAGGGCGCCCAACTTATAAGATTATCAGTGCCCGATAAAGTTTGTACATAAAATTAAACTTTTCACTAAAAGATCATGCTAAAATGAGTATTAAAACCAGTTAAGATAACCCCCTGTAGTTAAAATGTTAAAAACGGTCCAGTATGTTAAAAAAGCGGTAAAACAGAAATAAAACTTGTCGCTAAAAGATCATGGTAAAATGAGTATTAAAACCAACTAAGATAACCCACCTGTAGTTAAAAGTTAAAAACGGTCCAGTAGGTTAAAATATAAAATAAAACTACATACTGCCAAAGCAGTAAAACGGAAATAAAACTATATAGACCAATCATAGGGCAGTGTCAAATAAAATATAGAACATGTTCGACAACATGGAGATTGTCCGCCAGGAGGGCATACATGTCAGGTGGTAACCGCGATGACATCTAAAGGGGAGATAAAAACTGCAGTCGATTAAAATGTGTTTTACTGTCAAGGTCGCGCTGCATCGACAAACTGGCACTGGCTCTCGATGTAAATGACAGTGTCTGATATATAGGTGACATAAAATGACGTCTTCTAGGTGGGAAGTGTGACAAGAGGTTGTCCAGGTTTCCAGGAGTTGCTTAATTACCCACAATTTGTTGTAACTAATTTGGGACCATTCAGCCACCCAACGAGAAAGAATGGTCCCACGGAAAACCGCCTTCAGATCAGTCGCGGGAACGAAAGAACAAAAAATCCTGGGAGATAGAATGGCTCTCTTGGCAGCAGAATCAGCTGCCTCATTCCCGACCATGCCAGTGTGACCAGGCACCCTAAGGAGTGTCACACTGAGGCCTGCCTCTGAGAGGGAGTGAAGACAATCCTGGATGCGCTGTACAACGCACGAAGGCTTTGGAGGGTACTGCGAGAATCGGTACAGATGGCAGTGAGCGGTATCATATGTCTCCGTACATAAAAAAAGAGCCTGGAGAATACTAAAAAGCTCGGCGGTAAAAATCGAGCACTGTCGCGAAAGACGAAAGTTAAAACTTTGGCCTCGAACTACAAAGGCACATCCAACACCTTCAGCGCCCTTCGGCCCGTCAGTATAAATAAAAATCTTGTCCGGATGTTGGTCCTGCAGGGCTAAAAACAGGGAACGAAGAATAAAACCATGAGCACTTGACTTCGAAATGCTGAGGAAACCTAAGTGGATAGGGGTCCCCTGACGAAGCCAAGGAGGGAAGAACAGTAGACATATCCATTTGCGCAAGGAGGTTGCGAAAACGCACCCCTGGTGGCAAGAGGGCAAGAGAGCGAGAAACGTACAAATCATCCAAAGAATCATTAAAAAAGGATGCATGCTGGATAGACGGCATGCATAGCTGCAGAGAAGGTATTCACGGCGATAACATAGCGGCGGTTCTGCAGCTCCCACACAAACACTATTAACTCGGCTAGTGCGGAAGTTGCCATTGGCTAAACGTATGCCTTAATGGTCAACAGTGTTTAAGCGACGAGGGATACATGGTCGCGGTGAAGAATAAATGATACACTCATAAATGCAATTTGGAACGGACTAAGGTTTGATACAAGTACGACCCTAGCAGCTCCACAGGATGTGCCACTTAAGAGGTAAAATATCAAGAGAACGAATGCACCGTGCCTTCAAAAAAGTTATATGGGCGGATCAACATAACTTTCGATCGAATATTAACCCCAGGAATTTCGCCTCATTTGCAAACGGTAGTATCTCTGTGCCGAGCTGGAGAGTAGGAGAAGGCAACTCCTTCCGGCGCCAGAAATTAACACAAACCGTCTTCTCAGTGGAGAAGTGAAAGCCATTGGCCAGACTCCAGGAGATAATGGAGTCTAGACAACGCTGAAGACGACGCTCAAGAAGACAGGTACGCCGAGCTGTGTGGTACACAACAAAATCGTCGACAAAGAGCGACGATGAAATCCCTGGTGGAAGGCAATCAACGACAGGGTTGATAGCTATAAGGAACAGTGTGACACTTAGTACTGAACCCTTAAGTACTCCGTTCTCTTGAGTAAAACGAACAGATGAAACCGAACCCACGCGCACACGAAATACCCGCTCTTTAATGAACTCCCGAATGAAAATGGGCAGGCGACCACAGAAACCCTACTGATGAACTCTACGAAGAATACCAGTCCTCCAACACGTGTAGTAAGCTTTCTCTAAGTCAAAAAAGCAGCTACAGTCTGGTTCTTTCTTAGGAACCCGTTCATAATGTGAGTCGAAAGAGACACCAGATGCTGTATAGTAGAGCGGTGCCGACGAAACCCACACTTAACATTCGATAAGAGGCCACGAGATTCAAGCCACCACATTAACCGCCCATTTAACATGCGTTCCATGACCTTGCAAACACAACTGGTTAGGGAAATCGGGCGGTAGCTGGAAGGTAGTTGGCGATACTTCCCAGGTTTCAGAATTGGAACAACGATGGCCTCGCGCCAAACAGCAGGAAACGTACCTTCATGCCAAATACAGTTATACAGCTGGAGGAGAAATAGCTTACCATCTGAAGGGTAATGCTGTAGTAGTGACACACGTATGGCATCGGGCCAAGGATCAGAATGCCTAGAAATAGAGAGGGAATTTTCTAGCTCAGACTAAAGGGGGGGGGGGTTGCAGTCCTCATGATTATCGGAGAGGAATGATAACTCTTGAGCTTCCAAAGCGAACTTGAGGGGAACAAAAGAGGGATTATAATTAGCGGAACCGGAAACTGCCTCAAACTTCCTGTCATTGGGCCGGCTCCACCAGGATATCACCCCCTACCCTAAGACAGCACCCAATTTTGCCTGACCGACTACGCACCAAAGTCGGTCCCACACTACGGATGTGGGCGTGGAGCTATGAAAGCTCTCTACATAACGCTTCCATAAGGCCTTCTTGCTTTCACGGTATATGCGACGTGCTCTAACCCTGAATCGTTTATACACTAGTAAGTTATCTTCCGTTGGGTGAAGTTTGAAAACCCGAAGAGCACCTCTTCGCGCACGGATGGCTTTACCGCATTCCTCGTTCCACCAAGGAACTGGGGTACGTATGGGATGGGGAGACGTATTGAGAATGGAGCGCTCGGACGCAGCCTTAACGGAAGTCAGGTGATCAACCGTGCTATCGTAGGAATAGGCATAAAGTGACCAATCCGCTTTGCTGAACTGGAATTTTGGTACACCAGTGGCTGGAGGAGTATGTTGAAGAAGAGTAACAACAACAAGAAAATGATCACTGGAGTGAGCATCAGAGACGACGTTCCACTCCAAGCTGTGTGAAAGCTGTGCTGAGCAGATACTTAAATCGAGGTGAGAAAGAGTGCCAGTGGAGTCTGAAAGAAAAGTAGGCTCACTAGTATTCAAAACTGAGAGGTTTGGTTGGTCCAGTAGATCAGCGATTATGATTCCCCTCGGACACGCCGTGGGAGATCTCCATAAAGGGCGATGACCATTAAAGTCTCCCACTAGAAGATATGGTGGAGGCAATTGCGAAGCTAGACTCACCAGGTCAGCAATGGCAAGGGGAGTCTAAGGTGGAATATAAAGATTACAGACGGTAAACTAATATCCGAAAGAGAAAGGTGGACAGCAACAGCTTGCAATTGAGTGGTGAGTTTCACAGGTTGGAAGCACACGTCATCTCGAATGAGGACCATGGAACCGCTGTGCGCAGGAGAACCCTCCTCCGGTTCCAGATCAAAGCGAACCGGTGTGTAACTATGTAAAGTAAAGGTATCGGGAAGGCGAAGCTTTGTCTCCTGTAAGCAAACGATGAGAGATGTATAAGTTTGCACCAAAATTTCCAGTTCAGACCTATGTTACGTACACCACGTATATTCCAGAGGGCGGTAAGAAGTCTGTTTGCAGTATGCGCGTACCGGTAAGGAAAGGAATCATTGGGAGGCCTGTGGGGTCTGGAGCAGCTTTATCTTTTCCTTTTTGGCTGGACTACGGCTCAGGCGAGTGTGGCCGCCAGCAGGTAAGGAATCAGGATTTCCACGCTGGTATCAGAAGTCGTTCGGTTGCGGTTAGGAGAGCCGGGACGACGAATGGGCGACTTACGGGTCTGGCGATCAGGTACAGTGGATGCAGATGTAGAGCAAACCGGGAGCATCGAAGCGGCCTTTGGAGACGAAACGTCGGAGTCGGAGGAGGAGGAGGAGGAGGAGGAGGAGGAATCCGTCTGTATTCCAATTGACCCGCGAGAACGAGGACCAGGGATTGTCTGAACTACATCATCCTGTTTCCGCACTAGCTGCCGTACAGCAGCGGAATAATTCAAGGTGGTGGTCGGGTTGAGCTCAAGATAACGTTTGCATGCCGCTTGAAAGGTTATGTGGTCTTTGACTCTTATCTACTGGATCGTCTTCTCCTCAAGGAAACGGGAACACTCCTTCGAATTAGATGTAAGCGCCTCTCCACAGTTGACGCAGGTGGGACCTTGGGCGCATACAAAGCCATCGTGTGCTTTTTACCCGCATTGAGCACAAACCGGCGAATTGGTGCAGCGTTGTTGTGTATGTCCAAATTTCTGACAACGGTAACAACGCATCGGGTTCGGGATATATGGGCGTACTGGCGCCCTTTCATAGCCACACATGATAAAACCCGGAATTTCAGTCCGTTCAAACGTAAAAAAATACCGTGCAAAGCGGAAACGGCTTGCCGTCCCATTTGCCAATTAACCTGTACGCACCGACAACAGCTTCTTCAGAGAGACATTTCACTATTTCTTCATTGGATAATCCGTCCAAACTGGCGGTCGTCCCTACACCTCGGCTACTATTCAAGGCTTTGCGCTTCTCTACCTTAATAGGGCAAGAACACAAAAGAGAAGCACTAATTAACTTGGCCGGTTATTCAGATGTGGCTACCTCAATGAGGAGTGTACCATTTCTACAGCATGTGGCATTGGTGACCTTTCCACAAATTCTGTCCAGCTCTTTTTGAACATAAAAGGGACTGATATCCTTCATTGTCTTTTTCTCGCACATAAGACGCATCACAAAAAAAGCATGGTGTTGAGGGGGTTAAACGTAGAGGAGCCATGATGGTATAGTTCCCCTTCCAGAACCGTCGGCGTCAGCCCGCCATCCGGGGAATACAAGAAATGACACCTAAATTTTCCAGTCTGTGCCAGCCTGGAGTACCCGCTACAAGCCTGATCTCAAGGAGTACTTCAGAGGATTTATCCTCCGACTATCACTATTGACCAGTATGCAACATTATCACCGATGGCAGGCCCGTCTTTATGCCCCTACCACTGGAATAACCGCCAGTGGCCACCCACTATAGGCCACGCTTCCTCAACAGAGTCAGCGTCAATTCAGGGGACTTATGGTTGATTACATCGGGCCCCAGGCAGCGGTAACATGTCGGGTTCCCCCGATCAATCCAATCACTCACGGTCGTTCAGTTACTTGAGGGGACCCGGCCGCTTGGAGCTACGTGAGTGTACATGACATCGGAACGGCTCCGCACCTAGTGTCGCACGAAAGGGGTAGTGAGCAGGGTCCACTCAACCTTCACATTTGAGACCTCCGGAGAGCACACAAGTTGAAAGCTGCACCAAAACCGTGGGACAGGAACCACAGAGATAGGAAAGATCCCTGTTGGAGAGACAGAAGTTCATAAATCTAAATACCTTAAACCTAAGAGTTTTATAAATCTAGAAGAGGAAGACACTATCATAAGGAGGAATGGAAGGTGTAACGTGAAGTGGAGTCTAACATGGCTGTGACAGATGCGAATGAGTTAATTTCAATGAGGGCGAGTGGCTCGGGCGCACCAGGTACGCCAAGCCCGTACTAGCATAAAGTGAGCCCATGGGCAGTAATAATCTTAAGGTCTTAAAAAAAAAAAAAAAAAAAGCAAAAAAAAAAAAAGCAAAAAAAAAAAGCAAAAGCAAAAGCAAACAGAAGACGTGGCAACACTGGATGGCGATGGATAGTGTGAAGTAGTGGTGAGTGGCTCGGGAACACCCGGGTATGCCAAACCTGTAACTACCATAGTAGGCCACTGAGGGGGTGCACCATTGACCTACATTACTTGGCAAGATAGGAGGGTAGTTACGGCATTGTCCAATTGCAGCCCTAAGATTTTCATGATTGACACTGGAAAAATAGATGCCTACACCAAAATGTAAATTTTCAAGCCTGATGTTATCCAGGAATACAATATGCATATGGATGGTGTGGATCTAGTAGATAAGGTATTGCAATCATATCCTTCTTTACGAAAAAACAGTTAAATGGAATAAAAAGGTATTTTTGCACCAGCTGGATATTACCATATACAGTTGTTTAGTAATTTGGAGAACTCTAAACCCACGCAAGATAATGTCCTACCTGGACTTCCGCATATCAATAGCTTGTAGCCTAATTGAGCACTGTAACATTCAGAGGCCTCTTCATACAGGGGTAACAAATCTACAACCCCAGCACCCCTCAGACATGAAGGAACACACTTTCCTAAAAGTATACCACCGACAGCAAAACAGTTGTGTCCATTTCGTAGGTGTTTGGAGTGCCGCAGATCTCGTAAAGAGACTAACATGATATGCCATGAATGTGGAGATGTGCCCTAATGTGTCTATCCATGTTTTGACATGTACCGTTCAGAAAAGAATCTTTAAAGGTACGACTTTATTTATTCTAGAATGTTTTTAAATTTATTATAAAAGACAAAAATTAAAATAAATAGGGTTAAATAAGCATTAAATGCATGCATGCACAGGATGTCATATGATGTCCATATTGGTTCTCCTGCATTTTAAAATTGATGCCTTATGGCGTCCATATCTGCGAAAAGGTTAATATTGGCAATATTTTTCTATCTGTTCCAATCTCATATGCCATTCATATGAAGGAAACATTTGAGGTTATGAATGCAATACTAAGGTGCACTGAATATACTTGATACAAATGGCATATATGTGTACCAACAATGATACACTGAAGAAATAAATACCCATTGTAAGGGACCACCTACATAAAATATCTAGCACAAGCATATATTTATAATCAGTGAATAAATTAGAATAAGAGAGAAACAGGAATGGGTAGGAAATAACAACAATTCTGACCAGAACACCAGTCTCATTCTGATTTGCAGTGGACACAACTTGCAGTACATCAATTTGCAGGAGAGGGGAAAATGATTACATGTGACAGATAGTTTTCCTCTTTAACATACTCAGATGGAGGGGTTAAGAAATCAGTTTATCATACAATCAGGAAGTGTGTTGCCAGTTATGACAAATATGAAATATGTGTTTTCAATATACCAGTTTTACTTGCTTTTTAATAATTTATTTGGAATTCAGCTGTAATGAATAATGACAATCAGACTGGAGTTCTGCTTTTACCTTGAGTATTATTTTTGTGAATTGTGATACCCTTTTTACTTGATTAAAGTACTATAATGTGAAATCCAGTTAATTGATTTTGCATAGCTACCAAGTGATTGATTTTAACCACCAGCCTGATACTTCAAAAATCGTTCATCTCAGATCAATGAATTCAACTATTGTTTGAGATGCTGATTCACTAAATGATCCCAGCAAGAACTGCCTCCTTACACCACCACAGAAGCTACTAACCAGAGTAATAAATCTCAATGTCCTCACTGCAGTAGTGCTGTTCTGGAAACAGAGGTGTTAGACTTCATAGAAGCAGAGCACACTATGAAGAGCATAGAAATGAATTATTAGGAAATACACTCCAAATACCATTTCCCAAGAGGAATCAAATAAAACTGAAATCTCCAATAGGTCTATAAATGAGAATACAATAGAAGTTACTTCAAACCACTTAAGTGTGCATGCGTGCATTGTTGAAAAACCAACGTTGTTGTTCTTATGACAGTAATTCAGAATGAGGAACAAAAAAGAATGCTTAAAAAGAGATGGGAAATGTATGAACCTCAAAAGACCCAGTATCTATATTATAGCCAATGACGCAAAGCTGTATGATCTGCTCTTAATGAAAAAGAGATATCCTGTCAAGTTGATATGAAGAACTTTTAGTTCTCAACTTTTGACATCAAACAATTGCAAATGGCAAGACTGTAATTAAAAAATACCGGCTTCTGAGCAATTTGTTCTAGATGATACCGAAAACAAAATAATCAAAAAAGAAGAGGTCGCAGCAGCCATAAGTACAATAACTGTTGATACTACTCCAGGCCCCAATCATGCAATAGTAAGAGCTAATAAAGATACTATTTGCTATGAGCTTACAGCCAAATTAGCTACAATAATGCTGAATAAGACAATTGTTCCTGAAAAGTTAAAATGAGCTAGAACTATTTTGATTTACAAAGGTGGTGATGAGCAAAATTTGAAACTAGAGGCCAATTACAATCTGTTCAATAATCAGAAGAGTAATTCAACATGTTTTTGACAAACGACTGAAGTCATAGGTTAGTTTTAAAGACCACTAAAGAAGGTTGACCAACTCCCCCAGTACGCTAATAAATGCATCTATTCTTGAATTAATTTTAACATCAACTAAAGCCATGAAAAAGGACATCAATCGTCCTCAACATAAGCAATGCATTCGATGTGGGGCATAATCATATTGATAAATGCCTGTCATGCATCGGTCTTCCTATAAAGTTATCAGAATTAATCTTTGAGCTTCAGCAAAACAATGTAACACAAATTGAAACAAAATTACATAGAGGCGTCATGCACATCTCAACTGACCACATACAACTGACATGGTTATAACGTATAACCAAGTCTTCCAAATACTACGTCAAAAGCTTTTGCCAACAATAGCCTTAACTGTGGGAAATAATGTTGACTCTGCAAAAGAATTAGTAGAAATCACCATTAACAGGTACCAGAAAATTGGGCTAGAAATCAATACAGATAAATCTAAATGTTTGTCTGTCACTAAAGGTATCCTAACATTAGAGTCCATCAGGAAAAATAATACCTGCATTATCACCAGATGAAACAATCAAGTACTGGTTGTCAATTACCATGAATCTACTGTTTTTAATGCTGGCAATATTATACAATAATTTAAAAAAAAATTACATGCATTGGCACTGTCTCCACTTTTGCAACCACAACAAACATTTAACGTCTTGTCATCCTTCATTTGTCCCACATTAATATACAATTTTCATACCACTCCATTAAAAAACAGATAAATTTCTTTCTGGTTAGAACAAATTAATAAAATGCACTCTAAAAGAAATTCCACAAATTCCATCAGACACACCAGTCAACATTCTCTACAGTTAAAGAAAATATAAAGACCTCTGATTTTTTAAATGTCATTGGGAGGCATTCTTACAACATATAAATGCATATAAGCTTTTGCAGTAATCTCTCAATGTTCATGTAAATAGCTGTTGTGACTTATCTTAAGAAATACAAACATGTCTGCAAAAAGCCTCAAACATGTCTGCAAAAAGCCTGATCTTCTGATCATTGAAGAAGACCAAATAACAGTCAAAAGCCTATGAAAACAACTGAGAAAGAGGGGAATATAAATCCTGGTGCACTTTACCACACAAAGGAAACAAAGTTATTTTATTTAAAGAATATACTCCTGGCAATAAATGGGCAAAGCAGCCCAATAAGCTCAACAGCTGGAGGACTGCAATGAAAATGTCCGGCAATCTACGTCCACTACATAGAATTCCTGGCAGGACTAAAGGTGGAAACTACTGTCGGCTTTGCCACAGTAAGATGGAAACTTTTGGACATGTCTTGGATGCCTGCCTGTTTAGTGAGACATTAAGAAAGAGCCATTCACCATCAAATTAGATGACTAATTGCCAAAGCACTAAGGAAATAACAGTACACAGTCCACAAAGAAGTTCATTGGAGAGCAATAGATAGATCCTGCCACAGAGCAGATATGCTTACCATTCCACCACTCTTGACTTACAGGTTCATTATCCAACAGTTAGAACAAAGTCCCATGAACAGCCCCCAGCAGAAGTGCTTACAAAAAAATGTAAGATATTCGAACCTACAATTCCATACCACCGAAAAGTGCTATCTGAACTCCAACCCAAGTTATTGGACTCTTGGTCAGAGCTAGAGGTACCATATGCTGCCTGCTGGTCAAATTTTCTAAACAGTTTGGCATTAAAAAGGACTTGTTAGAAGACATAGCAGTAGCTGAGTCCAAGGATCACTTGTAATTTAAAAAAATTACCTTTATGGTTGGTAACTCTTTCTACTCATACATAGACATTTCTTCTCTTGTTAAATTTCCCTATTGTATTTTTTTTAAATACTTTGCATGTGTAATTATTTTAAACATATCTATATTCAGTATACTTTTGTATATATTCTAAATTTGTTTACAATGGCAACTCTAAATAGGGGAAGCAAAAGGATTAATAAAAGTTGAAACATGTAGCCATAATTTCACAACTTGCTTTCACCCATACAAAGCGTCAGGTAAAAATATACATGAGATAGAGTTTGATTCACAGTTTCTACAAAGAATAGGTGAGCAAGCAGGTAGGCAGACATCCAATCCAGAAAGCACAGATGATAAGGAGAAGGATGTATTAACTGTCCAACCTTAATTCACGGCGATGTAAACAAACTGAAATGTATTCTTCCGCAAACGCACATGTTCACACCATGTGGTTCTAGACTGTGTTCGTCTGCTGTACAATTGTAAAACTGCGTCCCTACATTTGGTGGGAAAAGAAATGGCTACCTACCTGCTGACAGATAGTGATTATCTCTACGAAATATATACTAAACAAGACACAGTAAAATAGGTAGGCGAGTCGTTATTCAATAAGGAAATCACAATTTTCCAGTAAAATTACAAAATGCAGTCATGTTGTTTTGAAAGTTTGCTGATTATTGCTTACGTGCATCACCCCAACAGTTTTTTGCATATTTTAGCACCCACAAATGGACAACTATATATTCAAATTTCTTTAATACACTTCATAATGCAGTGACTTACCCAGAAGAACTAATCTGAGGATGGAAATGGTTCCACTCCTTCAAGATACCAGTCACCTGTAGCATTTACACTCGAACTGTCGTACCAAGATTGATAATTAGTTGGTCAACGACAATGTCCACCAGTCCCTCCAAATCTTACTTTGTTTGCTCTTCCTGAACAACATGTGATATACTTTTACTACATTTTCGGCTGTCACTTGTTGAAAAGCTGTTTGCAAAAGATGTCGCACCTTGGATAAAGTTTTGCACACTTTATGCTATAAGTTCTACCGCTAAGCTGAGATTATTGTTTAATGCAAAAGTAAGGTAATTTTCACAAAATGTATTGTATACATCAGGAATAATTCTTTTCTCGACCCTTTTTAGAGGTCTTCCTTGCTATGGTTTACTACACTGGTATTACATGCCTCCACCATTGCTTATATACATACACTACACTCTCCACGTGGTAACTGAAAATCGTCCATTACAATATATGAAAGGCACAACACTTGTGCATTGTTGCATAAGGATATAATGATTAAAATTCAAACAATTTCCAATTATTAATGACTCTTACTATGTTATTTTGTTAATATTGCTTAGTGTTATATGATATTTGTATACTTCTTTCAGCAAATTAAGCAGAACTATTTTTAAAAGAGAAAAACGGTGAAACGTTCAACAACCAATCAGAACTGCTGCAACCTGTTGCTTTTGTTTACATTACCGGTGAACTATGGCTGGACAGACAATACACATGGATATCAATCCTCCGCTACACAGCTAGATGAATGAATAAGTGAACAAATATACTTCAGCATCTTAAACAAATCAATTCCTGTATAAAGAAATTTGCAAACCTTCTCGTACAAAGTTCTTGTTAGTTTTATCATTTACATCAGGTATGGCAAATGTGGCTTCTAAGTAGGGAGGGACAAGTACGGTACCAAGATATAACCTAGCTACCTCTCACTAAATCAAAGCAGTGCTGTACTGAGATTTTAGTTTCAAAAGGCTGGAAATTATGTTTATTACATGCAGAATATGCATTACATGATGTTTATTAAATGCAACATATGTACTAAATGACAAAATCAAATCAAGCGTCTTATTCATTTTTATTAATACAATAAAGGTTTGAAATGCAACAATCTTATACTTATCAAATTGAAGAAATAAATATAATATTGCTTATAAACTGTAGGAAAAATGAACAAACAATACTCTTACTCTATACTTACAGCTTTTACAGAAAATAAACATAATCTTATTTCAGTTGATATGGCTAATTGGAGTCAGCCTTTTTGTATCACTTTGCAGAGAATACAAATTAAACAATTTATTTTTTAAAACAATGGCCCTCATTGTTATTAAAGTCACTACCTGTATTGAACAATTATTTGTATAGTACACAAACTAATCTACTCTCATACATAGATTTGTTTAATTTAGATAAGGACCATTTCCATGTAGGTACATTAAATAAACATTGTAGATTATGATTTTTAAGGTAGATTTGAAATAGTCATAACTAGAGACCGGGTTAAATGCATTTGCATGTTGCATATGTATTTGCATATTAGCCCCTCTTCACTGCTTATTGCATATTTTAACCAAAAAACTAGCGATGATGCATATTTCAGAGCTATATTTACAATATTTTATTTATTATTCCATTTTAAATTACCTTGAATCCAAAGACCGAGAAATTTAGTGGATTCTGTGAATTTAATTTTGTTATTGTTATATATCAATTTTATTTGCTTGGGATAGATGGAAGTGAATTAGATGTGTCTTATCTGTGTTTACTATTAAACTGTTGTCATCAAAGCATTTTGAGATATCGCTAAGCATTTTACTTGCTAAATTTTGTGTATCCTTGTCGCTGTTGCTTTCAACTATTATATTGGTATTTTCTGCATATTGTGCAATTGCTTTTGCTGTTCGATTACAAGTCATTTACAAATAATAAGAATACGATGATATCTAGAATGGATCCTTGTGGGACAGCATATTTGATGCATTTACCATTGGATAAATACTCTTTAATATGGAATTTCAAGTACCTGTTTTCTATCTTTAAGGTATTGTTTGATCCATTCTAAGGCATGTCCTCTAATTCCCATACATTTTAACTTTTTATATAATAAGATGTGGTTTTAAACATCGAAAGCTTTAGTAAGATCAAAAAAGGTACCTAGTATGTGTCCTATGTGTCTAGGGTATTTAGTAGGCTTAACGGGAATGAGAAGTGGTGTTTAGAGAGAAGCAAAATTGGAGTGGTAAATAAATTTGTTTATTTAGGGTTAAAGCTAAACAACAACAATAAATGGACAGGGCAAAGGAAAAATGCACTATACACATGGAGCTAACTATAGGCCATAACAGAACCTTCTTGAACAAAATACCAAATATAAGTTTGAACTGCATAGAGGAATATAGAGCTACAGTTGAGTCAAAAATAATGCAAGGGTTAGAAATTTGATGACTGGAGTAAAAATGGGAACCCATAGAACAGATGCTTAGAAATTCTGCAAAATACTTCTAGGTTTCCAAGCTGAATTACAAAGATTGGGCATGAAACTAGTAAAATGCTTTAAGAAATGCCAGCATAGTATCCAGTTATTGGAAGAAGGAAACAGCCAAAAAATGTTTAAAGGCACAATAAAAAGCAGGTAGGGATAGAAACTAGGTATCTGAGTTAAAGGGAATAATGAGAGAAATCAGGTTGCGAGAGTTATCAGATTTACAGAAAACAAGCAGTTAAAGCCCACGAAAATAAGTGAAAGCAAGGATAGATGATATACAGAAACAGGACATATATGTATGGCAGCTTAAGAGATAGGAGCTCTCTGGTGGGTTTTTAAGAAGCATTCTAAAAAGGTGAAATAAGTTGTTTGGATAAAATGGAAAGGCAAGATCTGGCCTGGACAAGAACAGTAACAGTGCTGTTAAGGGGTTTTAAAGTTGACAAACAGTTGTGTCTACTGTGTGGCACACTGAACAAAATTTTGCATCATATATAGATTGCTCTGAAATACAATTTTGGAGACAGGAAATATGGAATAAGAAGTGGGACAACTTACAACCAAATATATTGTATTTAAAACTTTTTGGAAACAATAAAGAAGCATTTTTAATATGGCAAATATGTAGGGAAGGCAAAGAAAAGGAATATCTAAATAACAGAAATACGGATATAAGTAATTAATATAAAAGGTAAAATAAATGTAATAGAAAGACAGTGATGAAGGCAATATGCATATGCATAAACAACCAGGGTGTTAGGTGTATGTTTCTAGTCTTAAGCAACTCCTAGGAGAATAGACCATTAGTATTTGTACATGAAGATAATTAAGGTGATTAAATATGTTTTTCTCTGAAACATTCAAGTTAAATGGGTTATGTATTAATCATATATTTATTTAAGAGTACATAGCTATCCTACATATTTAAAAATAAAAATCAAGATCATGAAGGCAATATTAATGTTTAGACTTACATGAGAAATAAATATTCCTGATTCAGTAGCTCCAAATGGCATGCAGGAATGGTCAGTCCCACCAATGATACTGAAACCCAATGATCCACCTTCTTTTCTCAGTATAACCTCCTGGAAATTATAATTATTATTATGTAGGTAATATTAATGACAAGAAATGATAACATACATGTTTAAACCATCATATGTCATACATTTTGCTAAATTGTTTTCAAATGGTAAGCTTTGATGAGTCCTTACTATGTTTATATACAAGTTTAAATATACAATACCATGCAATACATAGCTACAAGAAAACATAGAATAAAATGTTGAAATAAGCAATTTGCATCGTCAACAAAATGACCTGTCATTAGTGTTGTACAAAAGACCAGCATTATATTTTAGACTTGTAGGTATCTAATGATGTATGCAGTGGATGAATCAGCATATAGCAATTAGAGCATTAACAGCACTAAGTAATACTATACACTTCTGTATGTGAAGGAAAACAACAAGAAGAAAGTGTAACAAGTGTTTCATGAACATTGAGAGAAAAATGAACATTGAGAGAAAAAATGCAAGTGCTTCACATGCCAGTGGCAAAATCAGAATGTGGTACAGCAGTGATTTGAGCTGCCTTATGTTTTGACTGCGTAATATTACTACACACTATTTATATTTTTACTCATTAATTTATACTAATATGTCCAAGTCCACAAGGCCCCTCATAAGTAACATAACAAGTAAAGCAATATTATCACATTTACAGGCCTCTATTGGAATCAATGTTTTTGGTACAGACAGATGTTGGTAAGGAAAACGTTTTAAAATACCATGGTTATATTTCAGAATGATTCATTGATATAAAACATACATGCCACTCAGCAAACTCTCACGCAAACCCCTACTTTCACCCATCCCATACAACATGACATAAATAAGGGCAAGTTGGCAACCATAGACCTGGATTTGTCCTTAGGTTGATCATCAGGTTATGTACAGTGATAAACATACAGTGATGTTTCATATATATGTCCAGTGCTCAGTTTAGAATTGAATGGAAGAACTTTGTGGCCAACATATACATTATTAACCACCAATATTCTGCATGCTGCTGCAAATTTGCTAAACTGATAGCAGAAAAGCGCAAACCTTTTTCAGATGGGGAATTTGCAAAAGACTTACTTGTAAATTCATTTAAAACACTTAACTTAGGAAGAACCTCAATAGCTTCCAGAATATGATAAATACAGAGGAAATTTGCTGCAATGTAAATTCATATAAAAACACTTAGCCTAGAAAGAAACTGAAGTGTGATTTTTCCTCAATAGTTTCCAATAGCTCCCAGAATATGAGAAATGAACTCTCACATAGAAGACCTTTTAACCCCCATGATAAACGGTCTTATATGGTACAGATTAGCCTTAGACTAGTACAGTAATATTAAGCACATAGTACAACTAACTGTATTTTTACTTACGAGCACACATTGACTAAAATTTAATTGAGGAGTTCCTGGATCTAGTACCCATAAAGGAACACACATCAGGTACAGACATTTTTAAGACATTGTACAATATTGCTTATAAATATGAGCTCTCATATTGGTATTGCTAATAATGGATGGCGCACCTTCTATGATAGGTCACATTGTTTTAATGGGTAAATTAAACAATTTTCTAAATAAAATAGGAATATTAAGAAATTCTATAAAAATTGTATACTGTATTATTCATAGAGAAGCATTATGTGAAAGATCAGCAACACTGGAGAATATATTGTCAGTAGTAGTTTAAGCTATCTTAATTAAGGCTAATTCACTGTGGCACCAACAGTTTCAAGAATATTTACAAGAACTGTGTTATCCCACCTGGATTATGTGGTGGTAGAGTGTCTGCCTCACATTCAGCAGGTCGCAAGTAGGAATGTCACTTATGCTGAGGTACACTGATAAAACTTTTTTCTGCATTTTTCCTTATCCTGAGAAGACAAATACATGAACTTTAAGCTCCATGGAACCCAAGGTCATTTGAGCATCATTTCATCAATTTCATTCATTGTCCGATATTGCCAACCAGGTTAAATGACGTTAAGCTGGAGAAAAAAAAAAAAGGAAGAAAAGGAAGAAGAGCTGCATTGTTATTATGGAAATGTAACTTACTACTTGCAAGTTTGTTGGCTAAGCACGTGTAACATGTTCCATCGTATCTACAGCATTTGTGCAGAAGTAGACTCCTTAAAGGGACATAATATTGCCATCCCCAAAATATCCAATAGTAAATGGATAATGGATCTTGAATTCTTAACAGATTTGTGAGATCACTGAAATTGGTTAAATACCTTGCTACAAGGAAAAAATCATTCCATTTTGAGCATGGCTGACACCATTAAGCTGTTTATGGGTAAATTCAAACTATGGTTGCATCAGCTGCAGAAGACAGAATTACAATTTTTTTTTTTTGTCTGCAGTCATCATTAAGTCAGCCATGTTCTTAAGAAACACCAACATGTTTTGGAAATTCTTTTCTTGGAGTTGGAAAACTAATTTAATGACATGAATGACATGAGTATGGAAATGTTGACATTTGAAAATCCATTTGCAGTCAAACCAGAAGAAATTCCAGTAAACTGTCAGCTGGAGCCTGTGATGTGCAAAATAATACAGAGATGTGCAGCATATGGAAGCTAGGAATGGAATTATGGAAACTAGTGGATAGAAGTTTTTGTCCTAATCTGAAGAATCTTGCCTCTCATATGTTAGCAATGTCTGGAGGAACTTATATCTGCAAAGTGCTTTTCTCAGTTATGAACAACATTGAAGACAAAAGCAGATCAAGAGTAACTGATTCTAATCTAGTTTCTATATTGCTTTTAAAATGTTACTACCCAAAATTGACAGACTGCAGCTGCAAAGATCTCAAAATCATTATCAGAAAAAAACATGATTGATATGCTGTAGTGCCCATATTTTATTATAATCACCTAATGAAAATAAATATGTGGTTTATCAACATTATTACAATTACTCTGCTACTTAACCCATTCACTGTAATATTGTTTGCTATGTCAGAGAGGCTTTGGCAGCTGGGGTATAATGGTGGGGAAAGTCTGGGCAAGAACCATTTCCCCTTCAATGGCATCCCTGTATAGAGAGAGTTGGCCACCTCTAATGATTAGACAAGCAAAACATTGGGAAGGTAAGTGATATTGGTATTAACAAGAGATACCAAATAAATACATACATAGGGCCTTAACTCTATGATGATTCATATTATTAAATACTAGTACGCTTACCTAAGATTTCATGGGTGGCTTTTTGAACTCAAATGGTTTAATTTATTTCGAGTATTTTCCTTAAATTCTTTATGAAATTATAATACTCTGATATAGAAAACTTTATGGTGAATGTTCCACTTTACCCCATACTATGGTGATTTCATACAAGTCTGGCTATTTATAATAGCAGATAAAAAATATTCAGATATTAGTACAAAAGTATCAGAAATATCTGTGGAAACTGCGGCTTACTTAACCACCCCCAATAGTCTTCCAAGGTCTGCGAATGCAGTACAGTATTGACAAAATCATCAGCCAGAATTGGAGAATAATTCTTGTTTTTACAATCACTGTAGGTAACATTTGGAACTTGAGCATTTTCTTTATGGTCCTATTATTTAATAAAACAGCCGCAGACTTTTCATATAATACAGAAACACCTAACATATACAAAAAAACAGAGGTGAAGCTGGTGAACATGAAGTTTCTACACTCCAAAGCTGACAACATTAACAACAATAATCTCCCCAGTTGTTAATTATAAAGTATTGGCTGATTTTTAATATTAGCTGAAAACAACATTTTTATCTTTATACAATTACTTAGCATACCCTGCAAATGAGGTTTATAACATACAAAGGTAATAATAGAGAACTATTAATTCCTTACATCCTCATTTCTGTTATTTAGATCTTTCCTTAATTTCCTGACTTCTACCCACAACTTCTCCTTTGCCTTCCCTACATATTTACCCAATTAAAAAATTATTTTCTATTGGTTCCAAAAAGTTTTAAATACAATGAATTTTGAAACCACATCCCAGGATAACCTCAAAAGTTTCATCAAAAGGAAATTAAATGACACTACCTCTACAACCAACAGCATTAATTAGGTCTCTAGTTTTGCCAGGAGATGGAAGCTGAAGATGGAAGCAATTGCTTTTGAAACTGTTCAGAAATCACATTTAACTGGCCGGGTGCTTTTTAAAATTACCCTACATATGTTGGCCACTTTTGGTGAGAACAGGAACTGAACAGTTACAGAACAATCAAGCAGCACATTGAAAGTGCAGGCACTATCCTGAAATTTCAAGCTAAGAGACGTTATGCAGTGTGAGCAAAACAATGAAACCCTTCTTCAAATTTTCTCACATTGTAGTCAATTTACACATTATACTGCATTATGTATGTAAATCAATAACAAAGAAAAACTAAGTAATCAGGTAGAGCAAATGACAAATCTGAAAGCCCTGGAAAAGCTTAAGTATCAGGGAGAGAGTGAGGAAGAGAGAGGCAAGGAGAGAACTGAGTCAAATGATATCATTAGTAAGACAAAACTGAATGGTAAAAATTGCATGGGCTGAAACTCATGTAGGAACAAAGGAAAATGAAGCTGCAGATTAAATTGTAAAGTGGTAGAAATACACAATTCACTAAGGTTATTGCAGAAATCAAGAAGAGAGCAAACTTGCTGCCCAGAGACTGAAAAATGTGTATGGTAGGGCATGCCCACATTTTCAGAGGACTGCATTAATAATTAACCTCAGTTGAGGCATGCAAACCTCCTTGGGACCGTTGGCACGTGGCCTCTGATATCATGACTTAACCCTTTCATTACTAAATTGTTTTCAACGAGCTAATCCCTCCACGCTAAATTTATTCTGTAATAATTTAATTACCTTAAATGTATACCACAGTACTTAAAATTAAAGTATACTTTCTTCTAAAACAATTACCAAAATTCCTTAGAAAGCTGTAGGTGGTCCATATGTTGACATTTTTAAACTTAAAAATATAAGGGAAAATACCACCCGAAACACACTTGACCAAGGGTTGTCCAGTGACCACTAATGCACATTGTTAGTGTTTTAAAAATATTAGGACATTTCATTAATCCCTTTCTGTTTAGAATTAGCTAAGAAACAAAACATATTTATATTTTTTCCTATTTGAAAGGCAGGGACAACCAAATACAATTTTATTAGATTTACTTTTACTGCACTATTAATATTATATATATAACTTAGGAATAAAACTGCATTCTCCAGAAATGAGTTTTAGTATTTCTTTTCTGTGAGATATTTTTCAAAACAGGGGTATACACTCAAACCCACATTACGTTTAGCACACATAATCCTGGTCTCTTGCCTTTTATTGGGTCCAAAATTTGCATTGTAACATACATTACTATTGGTTTAAATTATTGGTTTCAATTTATGCAGTCTTTCTCCCTGTATCTTTGTCTCATTATTATTGAAATGTAATAGTTCCAAAAGTAAACAGTATCTACACCTGGAAATATAGTCAGAGAATTGAATGTGGCAATAAGAGGATCTTTGGACCAGTATTCATTTCTTGCATTCTTTTTTACCCTGGTAATGAGCAGGGTGATTCGAAAAAATAAGCACCATTCCTCTGTGATAGTATTATTCCAAAATTGCAAACAAGAGCTTTGGGATGATTGCAGTTTCTGACATAAGAATATGTAATATTTATTGGTTTCATCTGCTATGTGCTGCATGATATGATATATGGTAAAAATAGTTGAAAAACATATAATATACTGCAATCATCATTTATATTTGCCAAAATTCCTGAATTTTGGTTCCTGAATTAGTGCAAATTAGTGGCACTGAAAAAAAGGGACAGTGAGTCTTTTCTTTATTTGCGGCCTGCCTTATTGAATGAGATTGCTTTCTTCTTCATTACTGCCACTACAATCATTAGTTGCAATTTCATAAACAGGTTCAGCATTATCTTGATTGTTTTTACAGTCACTGAAATTGGAAACATTTCCTTAAAACATGCTAATAAATCATCATGAGTCAAAGTGTGTCCCAATCTGCTTAATGGCTTGTCAGGCCATTTTAATCACCCTTGAAATTCGGTAACTCCCAGCATCACATGATATAAAGCATGCACCGCTCATGATGCAGTATCATATACTTTAAGCAAACCTTGAAATATTTTGTTCAAGGGTGCAGCACACGACAGATATACAACTCATAAGTATTTCATTCTCACCACAATAGATGGCATGAGGGTATGATGTGTTAAAACCACCTTCAGAAATCTTTGTCTACAAGTTATAACTTCGTTTCTTACTGCAATGTGCATAACATATATAGCTCTCCTGCAAGAGGGCTATAAGATTTTTTCTCCTTACCCCATGAGGATTTTGTGTTTTTCCTCTGCATGTAAACAAAGGTGTCTTTTATACCTAAACTATGCAGACAATCATACTGCAGGCCTAAGGATTTTCAATCTATCAGTCTGATGTCCTTCAAGTTGAAGGTTTTGGTAAGAGTGGTAGATAATATTTGAGGGATAGGGTACTAGTTGACAGATCCACACAACCTCAGGAGAATGTGGAGAACAGGCCATGACAGTTATCCTGGTCACTGAGGGTGACTATAGTCAAAGGATTTTGGAGACTATTTCTTAAATGTAGAACACAAAGAAAAGCAGGCCTATGACTGGACTGAGGTGAAGCCTCAGGCCAAAATTCGTCAGATGGCTCTACACCTTGGCCATAGGGTCTTTAGTATCATATGCAGTGTTGGTTTGGTGGCCTGCCTTAGAGATGAAGATAGTGGCCGTTGGGCTAGACATGCTGCAGAGATTCATTTGCATATTTGATGGTAACCAGAGATGTGTGGATGATTTCACAATCTGCCCTTGAAATTTATGTGGACCTTCCTCCTTTGCATTTGTTTGTGAAGGAGGTCCCAAGGGTGATGGTGCACCACCTTTGGACAACAGGGAAGTGCAGTTTTAATCTGCTTAATAAGGGACACTCACAGGTTTGATTAGACTTCAGGACAGTTATCTTGTCTCTCTGATGGCAGGGGATTTCATGGGGACTACATACAATATATGCCCAGCATATACAATATTTTTCAGAACATGAAGACCCCGACCCACTCTTCTTCCAAAGTCGGCCGACTTTAAAATTTGGAATTAGGGTACGTGCAGTTGCAAACCAACCCTTGTTGCTGCCAAGTCTTCCACTTACTGGTCCTTCAAATGAGGCATAATTCTCAACTTGCAAGCAGTGACTCCAGGAAACAAATTTTACTACGCTGCTTCTTGCATCTAGTATATGGAAGTCTTTTGTTTGCTAATGGTTATTGCATAGGGGGGAGCAGTCCCGTTTGAGGGTCATTATGTTTTTGAGAAAACTATACACCAGCAATTTCTTCCATGGAGGAGTGGGACCCTGAGACCTGGTTTCCCTTGAAGCCTGGGAATCAGACATGGTATTGGATGGATCCTCTTTGAGAGCAAGACAGAGGCTAGGGCTTCGAGCCATGTAACCATGCTTCTTATTTCCCTTAGAAATTTTGCCACTGTTTTCCAGCCTGAGACATGACACTTAACGTGTGTTATGTACAAGGTGTGATCAAAAAGTAACAGGAATTTTTAAATTTTGCGAGCTGTATACATCCGATTTTCAAAACTTAATTTTATCTTGTTGGTACACATGTTCCTGATGTATGTTTCATTTTCAGCTGTTTTGGATATTTAGTTTATTGTTGATAGTCAAAAAGGTTATATGCATTTGCAAGTGTTCAGCAAAATTTTGTTTATGAAAAAGAAGGATCGAAGAATTTGCATTAAATTTTGCTTTAAAAATGGAATAAAGTGCAGCAGTGCATTCGAAATGTTGACTCTGGCTTTTGGAGAATCTACTATGAGTAAAACAAGAGTTTACGAGTGGTATAGATGCTTCAAAGCGGGTCAAGAAGATATTGAAGACAATGACTGCCTGGATGCCCAGGTACTTCAATTACTGACAAGAATGTGGAAGAAGTAAAGAAAATGTTTGAGGAAAATCATTGAATGACCATCTGAGAGGCTGTTAACGACTTAGGCTTATCTTTTGGCTCATACCAAACAATTTTTTCAGATATTTTGGGCATGGAACTAGTGGTAGCAAAGTTTGTTCCAAAATTGTTGAATTTCGACCAAAAATGATGTCGCAAAAACACCCGTCAGGAACTGCTGAATGAGGTCAAGGACCCAGAACTTCTAAAGAAGGTTGTAACAGGTGATAAAACATGGGTATGACATTGAAACCAATACCTAATCGTCCCAATGGAAACTGCCTGAAGAGCTAAGACCGAAAAAAGTTTGACAAGTTTGATCACATATAATTTTTATATCTGTTTTCTTTAATTACAATGGGATAGTACATCATAAGATCCTGCCTTATGGTCATACAGTCAATACGAAATACTACCTGGAAGTTATATGCAGTTTGCATGAAGCAATCCGAAGAAAGAAAAAAAAAAAAAAAAAAAAAACTTCCAGAATTGTGGCAAAGCCACTCGAAATTGCATCATGATAATGCTGCCATTCACACTTCAATGCTTGTTCATGATTCTCTGGCAAAAAAAACAAGACTGTTATGTTGCCTCAGCCACCATATTTACTAGACATGGCCCCGTGTGACTTCTTTCTTTTCCCAAGACTGAAGAGAACCATTAAAGTACATCGTTTGCCACCATTGAGGAGATAAAAACAGAATTGCTGAAGGAGCTGAAGATCATAACAAAACATGAGTTCCAGAAGTGCTCTTAAAATTGGAAAAATCACTGGCAGAAGTGTATTATATCTGAGGGGGATTACTTTGAAGAGAACAAACTTGATGTTGATGAATAAATAAAGATTGTTTAAAAAAAAGAAAAATTTGTGTTACTTTTTGATCAAACCTTGTATGCTTTATTAAACATTCCAGGCAGATGAGTCAAGGTTCAATCTGTTCAGATAGTGAGGCAGCCTTGATAGCTCATGTAACAGTTAAAACAACATCCAATTTGGCATGGAATTGCTAAAAATGTTGGATACACTTTGTGTCTGGTGCCAGGTTACCATTGTTTGTACTCCTGGATATGAAGAGCAGACATGCTAGCTAAACAAAGAGTGGGTCATAGTTTTGTAGTACCTTTAGTGGCATATCTCCCAAAAGTGTCTTACCAGCTTACAGCGAGGAGGCACTACCAACAGACAAGTCCATGATTTTATTCCTGAGCCAGGTGGTAAATTCAACAAGGTTCTAACAAACTTATTTAGAGCTGGCCTCAAAAGTGTTGTTGGCGATCTTACCAGCCACAACATACTGAGAGGGATCTCTATATGTTATTATGCCCTGTGGCCATAGTCGCCAAACATGTGTGTATGGCTTACTTTGTAAGTCATAGTTGATTGTTGGCATCCACTGTTACATATGTGCATTAGTGAACACCAGTGCTGCAGAAAGATCTTTTAACATCATGGCTGTGATTGTAACACCTGTGCAAGTGGACACATGTTCTTTCAGAATGTTCTTTGATGTAGAAGCCATGTATTGATAAGCCTGAGTGAGTTTTGTTAACATCTGCAGTTAAGCAGTTCTACAGGAATTTTATTGCAAGCTATATTTTTGTCACGGCAAATGTTGAAAGGAAACTATTTGTAAGAACTGCTATAAAATACAGTTATTTATGGACAGCTTGTTTTTAGTTTGTGGAAATATAAAAAGTTGTGAAGGAAAAAGTTTTTGTTACACCGGTATCAGGAGTGAGATTTAATGCCACATTGGAGGAGATGGTGAAAGCTTTACTTGCAGAAATAAAGACCATGAAAACCAAAATAGTCAAAATGAAAATGGAAATGAAATCTGTAACGGTAAAAAAGTAAAGTTGGACACGAAGATGGAATACCAAATGGAGAGGATGGAACCCGGAATGGAAAGGTGCAGGCAGAAATGAAGACAAAATGAAATGCAGAATGGAGAGCCTGAGGAGATTTCAAACAAAATCAATGAACAACTCACCAGCACGAGAGAGGACATAGATGAACTGGGCGAAGGATGAAGAATCTTTACCAAAGGGTTACTGCCCTGAAGCATGTCGAAGAACACATAAATTACCTGGAGGGAAGAGTCGACAGAAGAGCAGAAGAACTGAACACCATGATGGAAAAAATGCTAGATGGAACACTTGAAAGCAGCGATGACTGCATGCCAAACTTCTGCACAAGTCTAGCCACTCAAGTTCTCTGGAACATCCACCTTAGAAGTCTTCTGCCAACAGTTTGCCATCACAGCCATCCACAATCAATGGTCAGTAGAAAAGAAACCTGCACAATTGATGGCAAGCCTCCAGGGATGAGCAGCAAGAGTACTGAATGAGATTGCAATGTCAGCAATGTTTGGAGAGATCTGGGAGGCACTTGAGAACCATAGCCATGCCACAGGCTATGGCAGTCAGCTTAAGCTGAGGCTTAAACAGCCAGTGGAGAATATGCATGAGTTCTCTCCGGCGATTGAACAACTGTTGAACAAATTTTTCTGGTGGACCTACCACCAAGTCAGGTGTTCCAAGAAGCCACCTACTCCTTTGTCGACCGAAATATGACAGCACCTTATGGTTGACAACCACAAAACACTCCACGAGGCCTTAACAACAGCACTGAGGATGGACAGACAACAGCTATGACGATCTCGAAAATGAGGACTATTTGCTACAACAAGGACAGAGAAACAAACCTAAATGACATTTCATTGGTGTGTGATAGGGCTTTGGCAAGCCAGGTCACGTAGAAAAGGACTGTCCACACCAAGCTGACCATTAGGCGTAAAATTAATAAGGACTGATGTTGCGAAGGGCATGTTGCTGCACTCAACAGCACACCCTCGAGCGACACTATGTGCTTGGACAGAGGAATGAACAACAGCCTCATCACAGGCGACTTGAACCAATCAGACTGCAATCTGACCTGACATGGCAAAGGGCTTGAGGACACAAATATCCAATCGGCCGAAACAACCAGTGATGGTGTCAAGTGAATTCTTACCTGTGGAAATGGATGCCATATTGAAGTTGACATTTGGTGCAGAACACTGTGAGCCTGTGGGTTTTGTTGCAAAGGTGGCTGAGGATATGATACTGGGACTGGATTGCCTAATGGAGCCACGAAGCAGCAGGCGACGCTGACCGAAGAGCTGGTGACGCTGACCGAAGAGCTTGCAACTCGGCCGAAATGAAGTGTAGCTCCAGAGTCAGCACCGTAGTGGAACCTTGGTCCACGGCTGGAAGACTTGGTGAAGAGAGCGGTCAGCCAACTGACCATACATAACTGCAGAAGGACCAGCATCTACTTAGCCACTACCAGTGTGTCTTCAGCAAAGGGGACGACGATTATGGCCACACTGACCAAATACACCTTAAGATCGACACTGAAGACGTTCAACCTATCTGGCAACCACAAAAACAGGCGGAGGTACAGAAGATGCTGGAGGACATGAGGCCTAGGGGAATCAGTGAAGAGTCTGACAGCCCTTGGTGCTCCCCTGAGGTCCCGGTGAAAAATGGTGAGCTAGGTGGTTGTTGACTTTGGACTTAAAATTGGGATACTAGCAGATAGCCCTATATCCCAGAGGTAGAAAGACCATATTCTAGATGACCAAAGACTTTGGCAATTTATGGTTACTCCCTAAGGCAATGCACCAGCCAATTTTCTGTGACTCATGAACACCATGATGAGAGGATACACTTACGATGCTTGTCTGCTATATCTGGATGAGATTACCGTCATAAGCCACAACTTCAAAGACCATCTCGAGAACCTGTCCAAGATACTGCAAATGCAGCTAACTTGCAACCTGACAACACTTCTGCAACAAAGTGAACTATTTGGATCACATAGTCCCCACCATCTGAAGTGTCCATGGATATGAAGAAAGCTCTAGCAGTGAGACCCTTGGCCCGAAAGAAAAACGAGAGCTGCCAAGTACCCTGGGCCTATGAAGCTACTACCGCCGGTTCATCAGAGGTTTCCCTAAAATTGTGAAACCTCTCACTCATGTGACAGAAGAGGCAAAGAGCGTGTTCCAGGAGCAAGTCATCACTCTGTAGTGCTCCTTTTTAGGACTTCCACAACCTGGTAGTAACTTTACTGTGGATGCCAATGCCAACCACACCGGCATTGGGGGCATTCTATCCCAGGCCAAGTGTGTTATAGTCTAATACAGCAAGAACAGTACTATGGCAGAGAAGAATTACTGTGTTACCCAGCGATAGCTCATGGCAGTAGTGAAGGTACTAGAGAACTTCCACAAATACCAGTGCGGTTAGCCATTCTACCCGAGGACTGAACAGGTAGCCCTATATATGAGAGAGCCCTCACCTGGTTGTTGAGCTTCAAGAACCTGGAGGGGCCGGCAGCCCACTGGGTCCAGAGGCTCCAAGAGTGCAACTTCACATCATAACATCATGAAGGAAGGAGGTACAACAATGAGGATGTCATGATGACCTTGTCCAGAGGAGTGCGGCCACTGTGCCAAAGTTGAGGGGAAATACCACACTGCAGCTGTCCACATCAATTCAGCAGTACTTGCAGCTGGATGGGATAGTGCAGGCCTGAGGAGGACAAACTGGTGTATGTTGATTTGGGACCACTCTTAGGAGAAGGGAAGGCAGGGACTAGACCAAGCTGGGAAGACATTGCACCCAGGACTAGTGTGTACAAGTCCTACTGGGCCCAATGCGACTCACTTAAGACCAAGGAAAGAGTACTGTTAAGAGTATGGGAGTCACCTGATGGGAAGACCCAGAGAGAGTAGCTGATCCTCCCTAAGAGCAAGGTCGCTGAAGTCCTGGAGGATGAACATACAAGAAGTTCGGAATGTAATATGATCCAACCGAACCATCGACAAGCTCTAACAACAGTATTAATGGCTGAGACTAGGATCGGACACTGAGATGTGGTGTCGGTAATGTTGCGCATGTGTGTGTGGTAAGTAGCGGCCCACAGAACTAGGGCATGCAGCAGTATAACATGGGAGCACCTTTTGAGTGCATAGTTATCAATGTAATTAGGCCTTTCCCTGTCAGTCAAGGGCAACAAGTGTTGGTCCACGGATCACACTAAGCAGCCGGAGATGTATGGCACCCCAATGGTCAAGACCATTGCTAGCTGCCCCATAGAAGAAGTATTTTGTCGCTAAGAGGTACCGTTTGGAGCTGCACAGTGATCAGGGCACAAACTTTAAGCCTTACCTGATGAGAGAGGTACTGTAGCGAATTGGAGTGCACACAGGATGCACACAACACCTCTTCACTAACAGTCAGACAAGTGGTACATTAAGACTCGAACATATAGGGAAGGTTGTGGCTATTCATCAGAGATTGTGATGGGTTGCGACCTGATTGTTGGCATTTGTTGTTACATACATTAGTGAACACCTGTGCAATTGTAAGTTCTTTTGACATCACAGCTGTGTTCTTTCACAATCTTCTTTAACGTCAAAGTTGTGCATTGTTAAGCCTGAATGAATTTTGTGAACATATGTAGTGTATTGCATATGTGTCAGCTTCTGGAAATTTCCAGTCACATGAGCAAAAGATATAAAAAAAGGGCAACAAAGCTCTACCCAGTGTGCAGTTTTCACAGCATATGCATTGTTAACTGAGTTTGGCGGGAATTTTGAAGTAAGCTATATTGTCACTGCAGCGAGCATAGAAAAAACAAATTATATGCCAGAATTATTACAAAAGACAGCTATTTGTGAGTAGATCTTAATGACTTTGTGGAAAAATAATAAGTTGTTGGAGAATAAACAGCTTTTGTTACAATACAATGGGACTAACACAAGACATTTCATGTGGGAAATATGGATAGAATTTTAAAACCTCGCAACATATTATTTTACATTCACTGTGCATAGATATGGCTCATTTTTTGTGGATACTGAGGATATAAGAAGGGCTGACATCAAAGATTTCATATAAACCTTTAGCTTTGAATAAGGCCCAGATTATGAGGCACAAAAGGTTCCAAGAGCCTGGATATACATCATCTCTGAGGACATTCAGGTTGCATCATCATCATGGCCATGACTCTGCAATTTTCAGTTATGCTGAAGTGAAATTAAATATTATTTCTGGATACCTAATAAAACAAAATTTATTTACCTGCTTATTTATACTCAAAGTAGATTTTCTGACCACCTGTTTTAGAACAGATTTCATTTATAGGTATTTTGACACTTTATTTACCTTTTTTTTTCTTTAGTTTTTTTTTTTCTTTTCTTTTTCTTTCTAATGCATAACTCGGACAAATGTTAACATTCTGTAAATACAAACAAATATATAAGCTTACTTCACAATGCTATTATCAGATGTTTCTAACGTAAATGTTAATGACTCATTATGAGTAAATTTGGAATGTCATTGTATTAATTTTGATAAAAACAAAAGAAATAAAAAATGATGCTGCCATATACATGGGAAGATATTTTCATCTATGACAATCCATACAAGCAAAGCTCATCCTAACATTTCCATGAAAAATGTAGCCTCTGCTTATAATGCAGATGTACAATCCATTAAGATGGAACACAATATTGAACAAATTAACAGAAAATAAGAAAGATGCTAGCAAAGTAGTGCCATAAATGTAAGTACAAAATTACAGAATGCAGCAGATCAAGAAAAAATGATTAATATTATCAATTCAAACATCAATCCATTTGAAACAGTAAGCAGAAACTGATAACCCTTCTATCCAGTTCAATATCCTCACTTTCTGGCCCTTTGCACCCCAAATATCATGTGAGGAAAAAGAAATACACAAGTCACATCTCTTCAAATTAGATAACCAAAAATCCTGAGAGTCTATCAAATCTTAGGAGAGAACACAACAGGAAAAATATATAATTGTGAGGTTTCTCAACATTACACTATACTCAGCATAGTCTGGAGTGTAATAAAAAACTCAATGCCAATAAGACAAAATTCTAATAGCTTCAGTGTATCACAGTTTTTTAAGAAAAATGAGTCTGCTTCCTTAACAGAAACCACAACAGTACAAAAGAGGATATGGAAATAACTCAAATCAACAATGCTCTTCATCAAGTTAAAAACTTACACATCACCAGGCCCAGTTTAGGTCATAGTTTGAACATTAAACGTCAATTTTCAATATGGGTTCAGAAAAAGTAAATCAACAAAAACTCCATATCAGAAATAATTGATCACATAATCGACAAGCTGGATAACAATGAAAACAAGAGCTGTATATTTCTGGATCTTTCCAAAGCATTCAATTGCATTGAACACGAACTCCTACTAGATAAACTGAATCATTATGGGATACGTGGAATACCGAACAAAATAACTAGGACATAACTGAGCAAATGATTCTAACAAGTAAAAATTACACATGCTAAGAATCAACATATCTCAGAATACTACTCAGATAGTAAACTAGTGATACATGGAGTACCACAAGGTTCCGTTCTCGGCCCCCTAGTTTTTATGATCTATGTCAATGACCTCACAAAAATCTCAGAAGGGAAAATATTTATGTATGCTGATGATACTTCAGTAGTAAATACAGGTATTAGCCCACAGGCTCTGGAAAACAAGACAATAAGTAATACAACACTAGTTATACAATATTTTAGGCTCAATAATTTGCACATAAAATTAAATAAGACAACATACATGCATTGTCCAACTCTACAGAACAGGTCAACATCAAATACAGAGATAGTTATTGAAAACAGGGAAGTAAGTGTAGTTAACAATGCAAATTTTCTAGGAGTAATCTTGAACAAAAATCTGACACGGGATAAACACATTCTGTGTATGTAACAAATTGAGTTCAGGTTATTCATAGTGATGAACATGATAAATATAGTGAATGTTAACACACAAATAATGTTATATTATGGATTAATCTATCTGCATCTTTCATAGGGGATAAATGTGTGGGGACGTTGTGCTAAAAATACACTAACCAAATATTCCTTCTCCAAATGTTGCTGCAGCTCCTGAACTGTATAATAAACTCCCTGCTTAACTGAAAAATGTTAATGATAAGATATTCAAGAAAGATTTAAAGAAATTTTGTACTGCGCATGTTATTATTCAATTGACGAATATCTTAACAATACTGACAAAATAAATAGTATTTATATAATACAGTAAGTAATTATGAATTGTAAAATATTATTTTAAAATATGTTTTTGTATATATTAAATTGTATATGTTATTGTACATATTTACCTGACAATGCTTTGAATATGGTTGTATTCTTTTAAGCAGATAATAAACGAATGAAATGTGTACAACCAAAATTATATGTCTTTTGGCAAATCTTATGGTGAAGATTTGGACATGTCCAATTGTATATAAAGAAGCAAGAACAGTTTCAATATGCAGTAGCAGCAATGTTGAAGATATAGCTACCTGGTGATCAAGTTCAAACTTCACTGTAATTAGACCTTTACTTGGAAGAAAAAACTATTGATAGAAAATTGAGATTTATGGAATTATTCATATCACTTTGGTTTTATTGCAATACCTGGATATCTAATTAATACACCAGTCTTTAATGGATGCATAAAAAATTGAAAAGAGTGTGGTTATTCACCTCATTCAACAAAACAGTATTATAAGAAAATATGGGAATAACAAAACTGCTATAATTCATTTGCTTAAAGGTTCTCCAACATTTGTTAATGTAGCACTTGAGATAATTATTAGAGATTTAACAGACAGAAAGCTTATGGTTTCAAACTTATTAAGGTTAAAAATGTCTCCACTGTAGCTTTGGCTGAATTACCTACTCAGCAGCTATTGATATTGGTTTCATTACAGCACATTTGAATGTGAAACCATAAAACTTTAAAGTTAAAACATCAAATGTGGCAAAATTAATGACAGAATTGGTTCAACCATTATTACAAATCCAAAGGTGAGAGAAATGATAAAAATCTTGGCGTGAATTTCTGTAATGAAATCCAATTAAATATCTGGGAGACACTGAGCATTTTAGAAAATCAAACAAGTATTAAATTTAAAAAATTAAATATTGTTTTTTGCCTTTTTACAACATTTGCCTTTAACATGAATACATTTTTGCATTCTATGAAATCAGGCCTTAAAGCAATGATGCATTCTTCCTGAGGTACTTCAGAAACCAGGTTATTATAATGTTCCAGTGCTTCATCTGATGATGAAAATGTGATTCCACAAATTTCATTTTTAATTCTTGGAAACAAAAGGACATTTCAAGGTTCTAGGTCAGGGTTGAACAATGGAGGGTTCACTGATCTTTAAGGTATCCAGATATTCAGTTCTTATTTTTGATGTATCCGACAAGGCATTGTCATGATGTAAAATTAGTTTTCTCTTAGGGGTTTCCTCACTATATGTTTTCAAAAGTTTGAAGTAAAGAGACATTTATGTTCTAATCAGCATTAATGTACATCTATTTTCTAACACTATAAGAACAGCATGGCTCATTTTGGAAAAAAATCTAGCAACCATGTTCTTCGCAGCACTTAGAATTCGTCAGACTTTTTTAGGCTTAAGATTATGTTTGAAAGACCCACCGAGTTAATTTACATTTTTTTTTTTTCAGATCATAACAATAAATCCGAGATTCATCACCAGTAAAAATACTCCAAACCAAATTTCAAATGTCTCCTTGGAATTATTCAACAGTTTTTCTGTACCAATCAATGCCTTATTTTTGACTGGGAGCTATTTATGTAGAATCCATGGATCAAGATCTCTCACATCTAACTTTTGATAGAAAATGTTTTGAATTTGATTCATACCACTGCTCAATGTTGCCTAAATAAATTCCTAAGATGTTGATCTTCTTAAAGTATTGCTTGAAGATCAATAACAATGTAATTAATAACAGCAGATTTTGGGTATCCTTCAGAAACTTCTTCACTAAGAAAAATACAATTTCTGTTAAATATGCTGTATCAGTTATGAATTGTTGCCTTAACTGGTGCTTCTTTACCAAATAAATTGCCAGACTAATTTTCTCACTGTTTCAGCATTAATCGTTTAAAATTGAAAAAAGAAAAAAAAAAAGAAAAAAAAAAAAAAAGAAATCTTAGCCCCAAAAAGTTCTATAAACAAATTCATTTTTGGGTGAACACAAAATATTTAAATGGTAACAAAGCATTACAGCAAACTGAACAAAGCACATGGCCAATTCACAAAATTTTAGAAAATAATTGTCAGGTACAAACTTTAAAAAAACATGGCATTCTAAAGTTTATCAGCATTGCCCTCATAGAAACAATGTGATTAAAGGTTTAAGATAAATATATGTAGTTTAACACATTTTAAACTACTATCCATATTTAACACGCTTAAGGCAAATCAGAACTTCAACACCATTAAACAGTATGAATGGTCCAGTTTAATATATGCCCTTTAAAGTACACTCTTTTTTAACAATTTATGGTAAAGTTTTTTATTGTAATTTTTTAAGAGTGTCTGTTGTTTCCAGAAAAAAAATAACAATACTTACATTTTCTATTTTTTTTTTTTTTTTTTTTTTTTTTTTTTTTTTTCTTCAAGAAGTCTTTAATGGCCTTCTGCTTCAGGATGCTGCATTGTTTTTGCATGGTAATGTGCATGGCAATGTCACAACATTCCTTCAGTAATCTGGTGAAGCATGTCACTTTTGGTTGTTGTTCCATACACCACTATGCTACAGTGAAACCCTCACTAAGACATATTCTTGGTGCTCTCTCCTCTAAATCTTCTACCTTGTTTTCTTCAGGCAGTTCATTCAATATTTAAACAGTTGATGCTACTACAAGTTAAAATTATTTGTTACTCATCTTTCAGAAAATACTAAATTTCACATTTCTGAATTGATACGCAATCTGTTTTCACAAAATTTGACTTACATGGACTTGCATGGTGTTCAACTCAAAACGAAAACAAAATCTGTTTCCAAGAACCCTAAAGTCTTTGCAGATGCAGAAAGCTTACACAAACAAATACTGCATAAAGTGTATGCTCATAGTGTGCTATTTAACTTAGCAAGGAATCCACTGCAGGCTCTCAACTCCATCTATAAGAAAAATTTGGAGCTCTCTTTGCCAACATGTGCTCCAGAATTGAACATTTTTGCACAGTTCTAGAAACAACGTAGACTTTGATTGTGCTCTTTCAGTAGGATAACCAACCTCTACATTACTTATTTCATTGTCATACTGTAAACGGAAGATTTTGTCAGATTTTTTTTTCATTAGTTACACTACTCATGCGAAGCCAGGGCGGGCAGCTAGTTGTGCATATAAAAATACCTCAAATCTTCAACAAATCACTTGACAATACAACAGTGAACATTGATTCACTGTCACCTGGTGTTATGCAGCTACTCTAGACGCATCTCTTAAAACTGCTTATCCATAACCCAAAGGTTGATGACCCCCAAGGTTTTTTTTCCCCATGCCATATACATTAAAGGTAGAGGGTGTTACTTTCCACTCTTAAAATATATGGTTATTATTGTAGCCTAATTTATTTGCCTGTTCCACTTGAACATAAAAGAAGATGAGTACTACAACTATTTCTGTTAATGTTTATCTTGATTAGCCTTAAGTAGATGAAGGAATAAGCTGTTGAGAATATGTAGAGAAAGTCAGATGCACATAATACTTTGGAATTATTTTTAATCCCTGCAATATGTACATTCAGGATGCAACTCTGATTGGCCAGTGCATAGCATTATCATTTCCTTGATACAGCTCAATGAGGTTGGTTCCTATGTTGAGGAATGTCTACAAGATAATACAAAGAATATGCATACCTTTTCTGAATTTGCACATATGCACCTTATTTAGAATGAATGAAGAAATAGTGGTCATTTGATACACCAAAAATCTTGAATAGAGTAAACATTCCTTTGCCATTGTGAACTCTGCCTTTTAAATGCAGGTCATCATTTTGAGCAGTTCCTATAAAACTGACATAAATATTGTGATGCTTTTATTTTTTGTTCTTTATTTCACTCCTTTAACCCCTTCCCTAAAGAACAACTTGTCAAAGTATTAAGCTAACCTTTTGGTAGCAAGGATTATAATTACATTTTTATGATAGGTATGTTGAAATTAAAATGCATAAATTGAAACATGGATTAAATGGGGAGGGTTTGTGTGTGTGTGTGTGTGTGCGCGTGCGTGGGTGGGTGGGTGGGTGCGTGTGTGTGTGTGTGTGTGTGTGGTCGGGCGTGTGCGTGTATGTGTGTGCACATTTTTGGGGGGTTGGGGAGTGGGTGGATGAGTGTGTGCATGGTTATGTGTGTGGTGTGCATGTGAACAACAAAACTCAAAAACAAAAAAGTTGGTTAAGTACCAAACTTGATAATGAATCTTTGATGGATTTGAAACAAAGATTTTCAAGAAAATCACCCAAACCCAAGCATGATTGCCTTTTCCCTTTATATGGAAATTTTTTTAAAATTATGATTTATCAAAAATGGTCAATACAATTCGGATAAAAATATTTTATATTAAACATATTTACACAACAAATTAAATGTGAAGCTTGAATATTCTGGGAATAGCCTCTGAAAACCTCTTCATTCTGGAAGACCTTTGCATAACTGGTAAACTGTAACAAATAGACTAAAACTTGTAGCACAAAAAATGTAGATCTGTTAAAACACAAAATTTATGTCAAACATTTTTTGTGTGGAGATTTTCAATGTTATTGGTTTAAATTTGAAAATACTTAAAATTTTCTTAAATGGGAATTTGACATTCCTGTTTCTTTTGTTCTACTCCTGATCATGCACAAAGGACTGAATTTCAATCGCATAGCAACCAGCTTTTAAAAGAAATAACTATTGCTTTATCCTAGTGTATTCCCTTGTTTCCATTTTACTTAAAAGAACAAATTAATAAGACCATTTCTGCTAATGTTTATTTTGAGCAGCGTAAAGTAGATTGAAGAATAGGCTTCTCTAAAATAGGTGGTTACAGAAAAGGTTAGAGGAAAGTCATGTGAATGAAACATGTCAGATTTGCTTTATTATTATGGGAAAGTAAGCATGCACCTATACTGTAATTTTAATCTCAAAATGGAACCTTAAAAACTGAAGAGTAATAGGTTAACAAAAATGTTAATATTGCATTTAAGGTTTAAACCTGTGCTGTCATCTAGTTACAGCTAGGTCACAGTGCAACATGCTATCTACAAGGTATATGGTGGATTCTAGCATCTGATTAAGCATATGTATGTTATCTATACAGTACTTCTGTGTTACATAGCAAGTAAATGAGTGAGCGATAAAATTTCAGTCACCACATGTGAGGCATTTTCTCATTTGGAAGGGACAGTGCTTTGGAGGAAAGAGTATATAAATTGGAAGTAACTAAAATTAGACCGAAAGGTAACATTAATTTAACTTTTTGGTAAAGGCATCTAGAAGCATTTCAAAAAGAAATGATTGTGGTCCATAAAAAGAGATGTAAATTAAATATAACTGTTCAACATAAATATCTTGGACAGTGCGCCCAATTAATTTATTTATTTATTTACCTGTCACCATCATGATCATTATTATTATTGTTGTTGTTGTATCACTACCATAAAATGTTTAAGATATTAAGGAAAACCTGGGAATGAATATGGAAAGATAACAGGCACAGCTAATGTAAAGCCATATTCTTTGTATTGCTACTTAGTACAAATAAACACATTAAATATCCATATCCCCTATTTAGTCATATGTTATAAGTATTTCATCACAAGCTTCTCAGTGGTGAAAGGTTAAGTCTCGCATTCCTCATATCAGTTATTCTGGGTTTATATCTCCATCTCCCTCTCACTCACCCCTCTCTAAAAATGAATGGCCGAAATTTATGTATGCGCATCACTTCTGAACGGTGGCACTAAATTGAACAATTCCTTTTTTTTTTCTTTTTTTTTTTTTTCCTTGTGTTTGTTGTTGTCACGACAGGGTTTATGTAAAAGAAAATGTTTAAAAATAGTACGGGAAAGGTTTTACAGTTTCAAAATATGAATAGCATACAGTGACAAGGGAACGCAATTGGTTAACAGCTGCCAGATAACAGTGGTACCACGGTTATTTGTTGCTAAATGGCAGTAGTAGTGCTATATTTTTTCTTCTCATTCAGTGTTAAGGTAACACACCAGTTTATCGAGACAATGACCCAATGCAAAAGAGAAATCCAAATATATTTATATGTATTAACTGTCCTTTCCTTACCCCTATTATTTAAAATTAAGGAACAAAGATGCGTTTGTGGTGACGAACACCTAGAGCACGTACTTATTTATTTGCTGCTAGATGGCTATAGTGCTGCTCTATTTTTATTCCCTATTAAATGCTAAGGCAATGCACCCGGTTATGAAGTCAATGACACTAAATAGCTGTGAAAATCAAATATATTTGTTATGTATTAACTATTTTTCCCATGGTCACATCGTTTAAATAAAGAAATCAAAACGTACTTGTTTCGCATACAAAGTATATTTTTTATGTAATTCTTTAAAATGAAGAAGTTATAAACTATGCACATAACTAATAATCCTTCTTGGAATCTGAATATGGCAGAGAAATAATGGTTAACCTCCTATTGCAGATGTTGGTTATTTGAGGTTATGTGGTACATGAGCTAGCTAAAGGGGATTTCAACAGAATTTGAAATTCCCCTGCCACCATCACACTGCAATTGCGGTGCTCATAATGAATTTGGCAATTAATATTTTGGGTTAAATGGAGAAATTTAATACGTAAAGTTACGAGGGGCAAACAAATATCAATTTGTACCAGTAAATTTATTCATGAAGAATAATTGAAATGAACATTTTTCTTACTTTTCTTCATATTCGCCCATTTTTCCTATACACTTGTTCCAACGGACAGGCAGTTTTTTAATGCCATTTTCAAGGAACGTACGAGAATGGGCGCTAAGTCAGTTGCGCACAAAGTCTTTCACCTCCTAATTGGTGTGAAACGATGTCCTCCAAGAGTTTTTTTGATAGGACCAAACATGAAGAAGTCACATGGTGAGAGGTCTGGGCTGTAGGGTGGATGTGGAAGGGCAGTCCAGTGCATTTTGGCCAATTTTTGCTGTGTTTTTGCTGCGGTGTGTGGTCTGGCATTGTCCTGCATTGTCCACATTTCTGATTGGGCTAGTGCAATGTTTTGACTGGAAAGCAACTCAAACTTGACTGAGAACGCCACAGTAGTAGGCAGCATTAATGGTCTGTCGTCGTCCTTGTTGTTCGAGGAAATCAATGAGGACACCTTTTGAGTCCCAGAACACTGTGACCAAAACTTTCCCTGCTGATAGTTGTGACTTGGCTTTCACTGGCGGTTGCTTTCCACTCCTCCTCTACTCCAGACTGGCCCTCTTTGATTTGTGTGTGTAATGATGCACCCATGTCTCATCATAAGTGATGATTCTGTCCAGAAAAGCATCACCTTCCTATTCGTAGGGTGTGAGAAGCCTGCAACACATTTGAAGTCGCACTGCTTTCTGTTCTACAGTGAGAAACCGCAGAACCCAACGAGCTGACACTTTTCTCAATTTCAGCTCCCTTCGAATGATTGATTGGACACTCCCATAGCTCATGAAAAGTTGTTGACAAATCTCAAGCAATGAGATGTGGTGATCCCCTTCAATGATGTCTTGAACAGCTTGGATGTTTTCTGGATTGATGCTGATGTGTGGGTGGCGAGAGTAGGCCAAGTGTTCAACACGTTCACGTCCTTCATTAAATTCACGGCACCAATGTTATATTTGGACCATGAAAGTGTTCTTTACCCAAACTGTGGGAATAACCGATGGCGAATTTCAGTTGCACTGACATTTTCCTTGATGAGAAACTGGATTATTACTCATTGCGCAACAGCTGGATGCACCTCTCTCTCAGACATCTTGGCAGTAACTGAGCAACAGAGCCAAACAAGTTCCCAAGGCCACTGTCCCCTTCCAGCGACCTCACTGCACGAGCTCAAAGCCTCAAACCCATACGGCACTCTATGCATGCGCTGTAAACAAAGGCCTGTTGATATTTGATTGCCCCTCGTATCATCAAATAAAAACGTATCAATTTGCCAATCAGATATATTTGTTCTTTAGTTATGTTATTGTTAGACTTAAAATGGCTGTTTTGAAACAGAAGAAAATAAAGAAGCAGGTGGATAACGGTAGGAGTAAAGGAAAAATAGATTCGGAAGAAGAAATACAAATGTTACTTTGTGACTTTCTCCTTAATATAATTCATTATCTCCTCTGTGGTCGAGTAGTCAGCAAGCTGACTTCTCACCCGGAGGTCCCGAATTCAATTCCCAGCCAGGGTGGGGAATATTTCTTTAACCAGAATTATTCCCTATCACCACAGAGTCTGGAAGTATGTACGTAAGAGTGAATGTGTGTGTTTGAAGAAAACAAAATGATTAAAACCCAATGTAAAATACCTACAGTCAACAAGTTGTTTCTAATGCAAACTTATGACCTAAGATGTGTAAAGGGGCTATATAAATGAAACAATTAAAAACAAAACAAAAAATGCATTACCTATTTCAGCGTTTACCCGTCACACTATGGATGCACTGCCATTACTGTTATTATGCTAACACTGTTATTGCTTACCCACGCTGCTAACTGCATACGTCACCCTTTTCTCTGACTTCTTCCTTTTTGCAATACCAACTACATATGCTGCAATACACAGATCATTACAATTTTCAGATGCAAAGGCATTATTAGACATTGCCCAAGGAAAACTCCTGTTGATACTTCTACTGGCCTCATTTCATTTCCACCAAATTGTTTTCCCTTCACAACACCAAAGGAAGAACATCAAAAATGTTTCCAAATATTGGTGAAAATTACAAAAATCATGCTTGGTTGAGCAAAAGAACCATTTTAGCAGCAACTAATGAGAATGTAGATGATTTGAATATAAAAATTCAGAGTAAAATTGATGGATAAATGCATTCATTTAAGTCGACCGGTTCCATTATCGATCCAAATGAAGTCGTCAATTATCCAACTGAATTCGCAAATTCATTGGATTTGCCAGGATTACTGCCACACAATTTACAGCTCAAGGTTGATGCAGTGATAATTATGCTACGCAATCTGAATCAGCTGAAATTGTGCAACGGAACAAGACTCACTGCTTATTCCAAGAATACTCTAATGCTATCCGACTTTCTTTTTGAATTTAAGCGTGTTCAGTTTCCTGTGCGCCTCGTATTCGCAATGACAATAAATCCCAAGGTCAATCATTAGAAGTATGGTAACAGTAATGGCAGCACTTCCATAGTGTGGCAGGTAAACACTGAAATAGGTAATGAATTACATTAAGGAGAAAGCCACAAAGTAACATTTATGCTTCTTCCAAAACTCTTTCTTTCCTTTACTCCTAATGTTTTCCACCTCTTTCTTTATTTTCTTCTATGTCAAAACAGCCATTTTAATGCTAACAATGACATAACTAAAAAGCAAGTAGATCTGGTTGGGCAATTGATAAGCTTTTATTTGATGATAGCTATGTGTATTGAATTTCTCCATTTAACACAAAATATTACTTATATATTAATAGCACCGCAATTGCAGTGTGATGGTGACACGTGTATCTTCATGTTCTTTAGCTAGCTCATGTACTACATAACCTCAAAAAACCAACATCTGCAACAGGAAGTTAACCTAAAACAGATACTGTCATTTTGCAGCCATTTTCAGGTTCCAAGAAGGGTTAATGGTTATGTGCCTAGTTTATAACTTGCTAATTTTAAAGAATTACAACAAAAATATATTTATTTCTTTATTTAAACAATGTGACAGGGAACGGTAGTTAATACATAAGAAACATATTTGATTTTCACAGTTATCTTGCGTCTTTGTCCATATAACTGGGTGCATTCTCTTAGTACTGAATGGGGAAGAACAATAGAGCAGTAGGTACTACAGCAATCTGGTGGCAAATAAATATGTATGTATTTTAGGTGTTCATCGCCAGGAAATCTTTTTTGCTTCTTTATTTTAAACGATAGGAGTAAGGAAAGGACAATTAATATATAAAAATTGTAAGTGAACTTCACTGCTAAGTTGTGTTATCTTAACATTGGTGGGGAGGAAAAATATTACTATGGTCATCTGACAGCAAATAAATTAGTACTTACTCTAGGTGTTCGTCACCAGGATACCTTCTTTATTTCTTTACTTTAAATGATAGGATTAGGAGAGGTAGTAAATATGTAAAAATGTATTTTAATTTCACTGTTTCATTGTGTCACCATCTCGATAAACTGTTGCAATACCTTACATTGAATGGGGAGGAAAAATACTACTTCGGCCATCTAGCGACAAATAAATAAGTACTTACTCCAGGTGCACGTCACCAGAAAAGCTTCTTTGCTTCTTTATTTTAAACAACAGGAGTAAGGAAAGGACAGTTAATATATAAAAATGTATTTGAATTTCACTTCTGCGTTGCATCATTGTGTTGATAAACTGGTGCATTACCTTACCATTGAATGGGAAGGGGAAAAGACAGCAGTACTACAACTATTTAGCAACAAATACCACAGCCATATGGCAGCTATTAGCTGAAATGCGTTTCCTTGGCACTGTTTTTATTCATATTATGAGATTTTAAAAACTTTCCCATACTATTTTTAAACATTTTCTTTTCCATAAACCTTGTCACGACAATAACGAACACAAAAAAAAATTGTTCAATTTGGTGCAGTCATTTGGAAATAATGCTCGTACATACATTTTGGCAATTCATTTTTATATATTTAGATATTTCCCACATTAAGGGCTTAAATTTAAAATAGCATAATTCCTATTAGTTTTGTATATTTAAGTAACTAAAAGTGAAACTTACTACCCCTGGATCATCATTATAGTTAACATTTCACCCATGGCCAACAAACCCTAATATCTTAATTGAGCTCAAGTTCCAGCAATTTAAAATTAAAGTGTATTTAGAACCCTTCCATACAAAACATAAATGATTATATAATTAATATATGTGATTACTGAAGAATACATTACAGGAAACCATTTAGGTTATAGATGGCTTGTGTCTTTAAATACTGAATATTTGAAAAAGTGTAATTTACAAAATTTTCTAATATAAAAATTTCTGCATTTTAAAGTTATCTGAAAAGTTTGCACTCTTGAAATAATGCAGGTCAGAGGGAAGTTTTGGGAGCCTACAGATGGCATTACAGTAAATTGCAACCCTGTTACAAATAAAATTGCACACTCTTATAAGGTAAATTTTCCTTTGAATTTTAGCCTGTAGTTTAATAGGCTATGGACAGAATTACAACAGTCAATAACAATGAGTATTTATCTATATCTACAACAAGCTATGATCATAAAAATTTTAAGATTTTAGTATTGTCCCTGTTCCCTTCATACTAGTTCCAAATGTGGCAGGATAAAGCTGTACATACAACAGCCATGGAAGCATACTGCTTTTGAAACACATGGTTAGCATTCTGTTTATGAAAAATGAGGCATCACAGATTACTGTGATACATTTTTCATTTCTCCTTTGGTCATGATTGTTCAAAGTGCATGCAGCATTCCAACATAAATAAGGAAGATCAAGGAAGCCTTCAATTTTAAGATCCAACATAACCCAATTTACATAGTAGTGTAAAAAAGGTTCATACACCGACACATAAAACATTTTAATTCCTATAGGAGCATTCTATGCCCCAAACTAAATATGACATGCAAGTTAACAGAATTTGCTTCTAAAGTCCAGCTTCAGTGCACTCAAAGCATATCTAGTACAAACAGAAATGCACCAAGGAAATGCAATACCTTCCCTCTCTATGCCTCAGTCTGCAATACCTGGTTAATTGATGGACCGACATCCCAGTAAAAGAGCATCCTTTCCATTCATTTGATACATAACCAGTACCCAAATGGAAGTTAGTGGCATGCAGATACAGTTAAGGAGAAATTATCTTGTGATACATGCCCCTATAAGTCAATTAGTTGAGAGGTTGCTAATTCACAGATCAATAATTCTGGAAGATAACCAAATACAACTAAAGAAGATCACAATTTTTATACACATAACATAATTTTTTTTTTCTTTCTTTTTTTTTTTCTTTTTTTTTTCTTTTCTTTTTCCCCAGTTTCCTATCAAAGTAGGAAAACAACTATATCACATGCTAAGCCAGCAATGAGAGAGGAAATCGGCATCTTGTGAGATGTAGCTATGCGTAAAGAAAGAAGGACCTAAGTCACAATGGTCATATACATCACAGTGTACATAGCAAGAATTGGGCTATTTGGGAAGTTAAAATTTGTGAATTAAAAAAAAAGAGAGAAGATGAAAAACATATTTCTTTTAGAAAATGTTATTAAATTTTTGCTAGTGATTGCAGGAATTGAGGTAAATTCTGGCCCTGTACATATTAAAGCTGTATTATAAAATCAAACTGAGAAAATTATTAAAATAGAAGGCATGGAACGAGTAGGTGAACAACTGGAAAGGATTGCAATTGACATTGAAGAAGATGTCAGGGGTGAGATTTAAGAAACAAGAAGAGAAGTTGATATGCTTAAGAAAAGATTGTAGAGACTGGAGGAAAAGAAGAGGAGACTTAATATAGTTTTCCTGGGAGGGATAAATGGTCAGCAGAAGAAATACTAGAACTAATGATGGAAAAGCTGGATGCATGCATGCATGCATGCACACATGCATGCTGGCACAGAGTGTAAGAAAGAGAGCAATCATAGTGAAGCTAGCAACATTCCAGGGAGTACAAGTATTCAAAAGACCCAAGAAATTGAAAGGAATGGATATTTCCATCACTAAACATTTACTGTCAAAAAAGAGAGTACTACAGAGAAGTTTAGTACAAAAAATGAAAGAAGCAAGGGCCCAGGATAAAAGAACTTATATTAGAAACCTTCAGCTGTGGATTGACAGAGAACAAACATTACATATGGATAAGAAGGATCTAAAGGCAGAGAGAAAATTATTCAGCAGACATTATCGGAAGCTTTAGGAAATAAGACAGGAAGATAAAAGTCCAATAAACTGGGATGAACATGGTCAAGGACATGAGCAAGAGTGGGTCTAAATGAAAATTCCTTCATCAGCATTGATGCAAGGATAATGCACACAGAGAATATATCATCCAGTAGCCAAGTAAGTGGGCTATCAGCTGATGAATTGACGATTACAGTGGTAGCAGCAGCAGTGACAGGAGGAGGAGCTCATGGAGTGATGTCACCAAGAAGTATTGTCACCCAAAAGAGGGGAAATTAAAGCAGCACATGGTTTAGTCAAGACTGGAAAGAGATTGTGGCAACAGATTAGTGAGAGAATATACTTGTATAAGTGAAAGGGGAAGAAGCCAGTACATTATCATCGGAACATGGTAGCATTTTAGTTTTAGAGAGAAATAAACTATCAATATCGACACAAGGAATAGAATTAAGGAAGAACAACTTAGATTTAAACATAAGAAGGCTAGGGTTCTGAAACTGTGAGGGAGTAAAAAACAAATTATATGCAAAAAGTTTGAATCACTTACTAATGAAACTTGACTGCCTCTTGATTGCTGAAATATGGTTAAAAGAGGAACAGATTTATGTAAAGAGATTTGAATATATAGGGATAACAGGAGAAATGATGGCACAAAAGGGGACAGATATTTGGAAGACGTTAAGTAAATCAGTTAAAGAAACTTTGTATAGGAGGAAAGAGATTCTTCGGGTTATATTAGAGGGCAGGCAAATAGATAAAAATGTGATATGTATAAGAACAGTGTATAATCCTCCCTTCCATAATCCTGACCTTAACCTCTTAATATAAAACCATGAGTATACTAGTTTTTATCAAATTTAATGGCATAAAAAAATGCTGATTATACTTGGGCTTATCATTTCTGACCTGCATACATTTTAAAAGGTCTAAGTTACTCGTTCTATCTCATGTTTTGGCACTTATCTGATATTTGCATAGAAATCGCTGTGGTCTGTTGCTTTGAAAAGACCTTTGCTGACCTTCTGCTGTCCAAAAGAACCAATATGTATGGCACTGTGCGTCCAACAAGGAAAGAAATGCCACCTTCTTTCTGGACTAAGAAACTAAAGAAAGGGGAAGTTGCAGCATTTCAGCGAGGTAAATGGAAAGATAAGATATACCCACAGAGCAAATGATTTATAATAATAGAGAGGAAAGATATAAGATAGAAGAATACATGAGATACAAATGGAAGGAGCATTATAGCAATAAGTCTAAATAGGCACTAGCATCCAATAAGGCAGAATATCAGTGTAGAATAATGTTCCTGTCAAAAGAACAACATTTAAAGTGCAATGGAAATTTTAAATATAGTGCTAAGAGCTGGAGAGGGATTGAAAATGAAAAACAGGGTCTAAAAAATGGACAAGGGCTGGTTGCATGAAGAATGTAGAGTAACAAAAAGGCAAGTAAAACAACTGTTGTTTAAGCAGAGGGAATTGGGATCAAAGGAAGACTACACGGAATGGAGGGATTCATACAAATCATTGCTAGAACAAGAGCAGGCAAACTGGAGGAAAAAACAGGTAGTAATTTGATAATGGTCTTAAATAAAAACATGTAAATGAGGTATAAAAGCCCATGAAACCCATGCATAGTAAATGAGTAACCAAACCCAGTGTAGTACTGGGAATGGATAAAGAATTTTATGGGGGGGGGGGAAACTAGTATTGAGAGAAATAGATATTTGGGAAACAGGTAATAATTATGTAGACATGCTGGATAGTGAAATAAGGAGTGAAGAGATAGTAAAACAGAATAAATTAATGAGGAGAAGTAAAACAGTTGGAATAGATGGTATACCAACAGAGTTCCTTCAAGAATGGTACACTGAAATAAAGAGCGTGAAAATTTCCATGGACTTATTTAATTCAATCAAACTGAAGGGTCATATACGGGAAAAGTAGAGGAAAGCAACATTTCATCCAATGTACAGTAGGGAGTGTTGACATACCAAACAGTTATACAAGCATTGCACTACTGTCAAATACAGACAATATTTTTTACAGATGTTTTGCAAGTAGGATACAAACATGCTTAAAGAATATAATATTCTTTTAGAATTTCAGATGGGCTTTCGGACAGGGAACAGAATGGCTGAGAATTTATTTATTATAAAAACACTGGCTCACAAATACTTAAAGGACAAGAGAGAAAACCTATGCATGACTTACATTGAGCTACAGAAAGCATAAGACTGGCTTGAGCTACAATTGTTGTGAGAGAAATTGTTGATAAAGAAGCGAATAAATAAATGGTAAACACGCTTAGAGCATTATATAATATGAATATTTTTGTATAAAGGTGGAGGAAAAGGCTGTAACAAGAGATATACAGCAAGAGAAAGACTTATGCAAAGATGCAAGTTAAATCCAATCCTATTACATTTATACGTAGATGATTTCATACCAATAAATTAATATTAATTTATTAATTTGAATTATTTGAATTTTTTAATTTTTGAATTACTTTTTGCAGCTGAGCTAGTGGTAGAAGCTATTACAGTTAATGGTTTGAAACAATCACGGCAAAGAATAGACAATTATTGTAAAGAATGGAATCTAAAAGTGAACTAAGGTAAGACAGAGGTTGTAGTGTGTAATAAAGGGGGGGGGGGGGATTGAGTAAATATGAAAAATGGAATAATGAAAATAAACAGTATAGGGTTGCGGGAGAATGTAAATATCTAGGAGTTAAAATAGATAGTGACAGCACATAGGGAAAAATAAAAGAAATGTGCACTGGCAAAAAACTGAGGCAGATATTCGGAGCTGCAAATACAGAGCACCGGCAAAAAACTCAGGCAGATATTTGGAGCTGCAAATACAAAGCACCTAATATTGCAGAGTGTGTGTGCATGTGAGTGTGCGTGTGTGTGTATGTGGATGGGGAGGGTGTGAAAGAGATTAATGTACAAAAACTGACAATGAAGTCATTTTCCTTCTAGCTTCTCAGAATTTAGCAAAAATGGTAGGATACTTCTTCAAAGCTTGGCATGATTCTAGATGTTCCATATTCAGAATTTCTTTTTTGGTACATAGTAGGCAGTTTGGTGAGGTTGAAAGGCCAATCTTTTAGAGAACAATCATGTCCAGTTATGAGATGAAAGTTGGCAATAGCTGATTTCCTTGATCATTTTGAAATTAAATTAGGATTTTGAACAATTTGTAGCCACTATGAATTTTTATTTTGTGTTATTTTATTTATATAATTTGCATCTATTTTTCTTGTTACAATAAGTTTGATTGATTCATAAGGAAATTTTATCTGATATAAATATTAAATGGTTAGAAAAACTATGTAACATGGTGGTTGAGACAAAAATAATATGAGCTAGAAGTATGGGGATAGGAGGAGGGTGGGCAATCACAGATGAGGCACAGAGGATATTGTTCTGCAAAGAAATGCTTGGATTACCAAATGCAGATAGGCAGAAACGCCTAAGAAATGCAGCTTAGGCAGGTAGCAAAATACAGCTAAGCAGAGTGGCAAGGAAGGGAAGTAATGTAAAGAGCATTGAAATGTTGGTATAGAATCTTGGACTTAGAAGACAAAAAACTGTTAAAATACTGCTTAGAGTATCAAGAGGGAAGCTTCAAGAACAACGGATGGGTAAATTGACTTAGGAACAACTTGGAAAATAATATGCTGGGAGAGATATGGAGAAAAAGCAAAAGTGAATAATTTCTGGAAATTGGCAGAAAGACATCCGAGTGTACAGAAATGCAAAACATATTTAGTGAGGTGCCTAGCGGAAAAAACCTTTGGTCTTTTATATACTGGTTGCAGGCCCATGGGGAAAGGAAAAACAAATAGAAATGACAAAGTGGAATGAGAAGGCATTGCAAGGGTGAGAATAGAAATATGGAGGCTAAAATGTCTAAGAAAGGGTATCCCATAAAACAGATTGACAACCCTAACCAAGAAGAAAATCTAACTTTTATTACATTCTTGTCTGGTGTTCTAGTACCATAATTGGGCTTTCTGGAACTCCAAGTTTTGCCATGAAAAGCTCTATAGATTTTGATATTATCACTTTCCTTATTCTCAACAGAGCTAACATTAGACTTGGATGTACTGAAGATAGCCTTCATATATATTTCACTGTCCTGGTCTGAAACATGATATGTGATCTTCTTCAGGAACATAAGAGCCATCTAAATGAGAGGCATCATCACTCATCTAACTGCTCTTAGTCAACTGCACCATTCTTTTGCTTCTTTATGACACACGAGAATAGTGCCACTAGCAGCCATCTATAAATAATGAAATGTTTTAAATGTAAGGCACACAACACCAAAAAGTAATTTGTTTCATATATCCATAAGATGGAGAAAGAAAATGTTATCTTAACAGTAAAAATCTGCCTGGGAGACGATGTTGCTTTCATGTGCACACAAGTAAACCAACACAATTGCAGAAATAAAACAATAATGCTCTAACAGTACTAAGTTCAAGGCCTGACTGAATCATATCTGAAATATTAGGTCAAACTGACCATGCATGTATGCCAACTTAAAGTTGAGAAATGTTGTATCTGTCTATGAGACGGATGTGACGAAGAGCTAGTAGGGAAGAAATAAGAAATTACCTAAAAATGAGCATGCATCCCTTAGATACTTCACTATGTAGGTACCTAGTCTCTCAACACATGTCTTCCATTGTGCCACCAGTTTAATTACATCTACTAATAGAACACTATAGTTTTCTTGGAGTACACCCTCTTTGCAATAGCCAGTTTCATCTGCATCTGAATATTTTCATGGGACCAAACAGATAAAAGTCTTGACTATAACGTGGGTTTGGGAAAACCCCCAAACCAAATTTTCATATTTTCTCACAAACAGAAGCTGCAATATGGGGGATGGCATTGTAATGAAGTAGTTTGATATTTTCAGTGTTAATGTTGCAGTGTTTGTCATAATGGGCACAATGCAACTTCACCAATACGTTAGCATATCTTTCAGCATGCATTAGGCCCCTCAATCAGCCAGGTCTACCACCAAAATATTAAGCACATCCCAGAACACTGTCACAAGCACTTACTTTGCAGATTGTGTCACTATGAATTGTTTCTTCATTGGGGAGTCAATGTGTTTCCACTCCATAGAGGCCTACTTTGTTTTGGGCATGCAGTGGTATGTCACCAATTATGATTCCTTTCAGAAAGCTATTCAATTCCACAATGTAATGCATTTAGTGGTCCAATCATTGATCATTTGCTCACCTTTGTGGCCATTCCTCAGATTCTTAGGAACCCAATGGGCTAAAACCTTATCACAAATTGGTATGCTGGGCACAATATTGTGCACTGTGCCATAAGAAATGCTTAACTACTCATATAGGGTTTGCAGATGAATCTGCCGGTGGTTAAAAATTGATATCTCTAAAGTTGTGACATTCCACTGAATTGCAGCTGTTACTAGTTGCCCAGAATATGGTTAATACTATGGTTCTCAGTCTTCTTCAAAGAATATGGATCATCTAGAGATGTTGCTTCAATCTAGACAGTCTTAATATATACAGCACACATTTAATGGTAAATTTCACCTTTTGCCCAGAGAAAGTGCACACACTGTTGTTCTTCACAGGTTGATCAATGCAAAATATATGTAATTCTTGCTATGCAGTTCACACTTTCATCACAACAGCTACATCTGGTTAAAGAATTGTCATCTGTAGAATAAACCTCAAACAATGGCAATGCAAGAACAAATTACTGTGCCTTATCTACTGATCCATCCAATGTGTGTTTTTGTTTTAATTGAATTACATTTGCATTAAAAGACAAAAAAGTGGATGAGCAAGAAATAAAATACTGTAATAGAGATTACCATAAGCAAGTTTAACAACAGAAAACATTTAGCCATGCTACAGTAGAATTTTAACTTTTGAACACCTCAGCATATTTGTTTCTCCTGTTACATTATTATATCATCTATTTTTAGTCATTAAATGTACTGTTACCAAAATAAATTGTTAGGCTATATTCCAAGAATATTTACTTATACCTGTATATAAACGTGCCTAAAAATTAATTTTGAATCAAACTGATGAAAGCACATGAGCCTGCAATGTAAAATTGGTTTTGGTCATTGGTTTCTTAAGCTCAGGTATGATAGATATTTATAACACAAATAGTAGTTTTATTGTTTAGGTATGGTTTTACCAGAATTGCTGAGTTAAAAATCAGCACCATGTAGTAAAGAAACCTCATCTTATATTTTAAACAAATAAAATGGCCTTAGGTTGAGGAAAACTGCTGACAAAAGTGCAAGTTGAATATTTGGTCAAATATTCTTCTTGGTGTGATTGTTCTTGACCAATGACAAACTATACTCCTGAATTGGCTTTCTTCAATCAGTCAAAGAAAAACTCTATGGTGTTTTCTGCAAGTTGTGACTACAATTCTACATGCCAAAGCCATTGCATGCAGCTGCTAGCATATTTAATTAAAGGATAATTTATAAAGTTGTCCTTTTTTTTTTTTTTTTTTTTTGACTCCAGACTTAAAGCAGCTAACATCTGGATGGCTGCAATTTGCAAATCAAAATATATTTACATATTGTTCAGACAAACTCACATCTCTGACTACCAAATGGCAGACTGATTGTTAACTGCCTGATGCTTGTTTAGGGACAAACCAAAATGACAGTGGACATGGTAGTGTGGCCTAATGCATTACCTTTGCTTTCACAAAATGGATGGTGGATAATATTTGTACATGCTGGTGCAGAAGCCACTACATTGAAAGAAAAGCAGAAAGCCTTCTGTAGCCTACAAATCATTTGCCAAAGGCATCAGATAGATGAAATTGCATACAAAACTCTGTAAAAACCAACATTGAATTAAAACATAATACTCTATAAGGATCATTATAAGTAAGCAATTGTCTAATATGTTATCTGGCTAAAATAACACGACAAACATATTTGTAGAGGTATTCAGGCAATAAGGAGGAGCTTAACCTCCAGAAGTTTGTTCTCTCAAAGTTAGCACACAAATCCTGTCAGTAGGAGAAATCACTTGGTTGTAAAACCATAGGAAAACCTACCTAGAAACACAAGAACTGGGTAAGCATCAGTTGTTTCATCTTATCAGAGCTATATGACCAGGAACCCACATGCTAATGCGGGCTTCGGGGACTGAACAAAAACTATGCTGGATGTGATGCATGATGGAATAGTAAGTATATAGCCCTTGGTGGCTCTGAATTGTGTGTAAGGAATCTGAATGATTCACTGCCAGAGATGCCTTGTTGCTGAACATGCTAATGTTCTTAAAGTATAATCAGTAATATAAATTTAATATGCCTTGAAAGATCAAAACTAAAACTGTAACAATTCAAAATAAATGCACATTCTATTCTTCCAGCACTCATCAGTATAAATTATATGGCAATTCTCAAACTGCTGTTTATGTGCTAAAAAGGATGAATGAATGACCAAACTAGAGATTATGAGCTTATAGCAACATATGTAAACACTGGTTCAGAAGCTGTTGAACACTGCGTACTTAAATCCTAACGAACAGGTTTTTCAAAAACCTTAATTAAAGGTAAAATGTGGGAAAGCTCGAGAGAAAGAAGGATTTATTTAATGACTATTAAAAATATAACAGGAACAAGCCTAACTGCAATGTTCATTATTAAATGTAATCAATCATACACAATATTAATATAAAATTTTAACAGAAGAAACAACTAACAGTTATAGATGAAAACATGAACTTTGAAGTGTAAGAATAGAATGACTACAAAAAATTAAGAAACAAAAGAGGTGACATAGCTCTTAATTATGCAATGATTTTAACTCGTAGATTGGAACAACATTTTACACCTCTTTACGAGGTACATCCACCTAGGAGATGGGTACATTTGTTATACTTATATGAGGAACATTTACAAGACAGGTATTTTTGTTTTAAACATTTTACTACTTATTAATAATTTGTTCTCAGGATGTCTGCCAGGCAAGTGTTGGATTAATTTCCAAGCTTTCAACGAAGTACTCTGCCACCATCATCAGGGAACTGGAGAGAAGTTGCTCTAGTGGTGATTTTTATACCTGGTGGGAAAGGCTGAAGGACCGCCTCGCACACTGTCATTGGTCAGCACTGGCCATGGGGGTTGAGGAAGATGGGGCAAGCAGCTATGAATTATAAGTAGTCATATTTTGCTTATTTGTAGACCTTCGTCATATTTAAAATTATTATTTTTTTTTTTGGTTTTATGTACAGGGTATTTAAAAAAGAATATATGCATTTTGAATGCATATATTTATTAAACTTTAAGACATACGAGTATGAGACTTTACACATATATGTACAAACCTCTCAAGTTCAGATTACAGATGTTCAATATGTCCTCCAACAGTGACATGAACAATATCACATCGATACTCAAATTTCGCCCATATTTGGGCAAGCATGTCCTCCGTCACTGATGTTATGGCAATACGGATCAGGTTCTTCAACTCTTCCAGGTTCTGTAGGAGTGGTGGTACATAAACGTTGTCTTTAACGAAACCCCACAGGAAGTAGTCATAGGTAACCGTGGAGCCCAGCTAAGACATGCTAAGTTGTCAGCTCCTTGACGACCAATCCAACGGTTCGGTAGAGTTTCATTCAGATATTCGCGCACTCGGCGACTCCATCTTGTTGAAAAATGAAGTTGTCTTCGTGCAGCCTCAGAACGAAACAACCAGTTTTGTAATGAGATACTGCTTACTGCTGACTGTTAACTGTGTTTCCAACAAAGAAGAATGAGCCATAAACAAATGTTCTGATATCGCACAAAACACATTTACCTTGGGGGAATCCCGTACATGTTCAATGGCTGCATATAGGTTCTGTAGGCCCCAAGTTCGAACATTGTGTTTGTTTACCTGAACACTAACATGAAAAGTCGCTTCATCACTAAACATGATGCATTGTGCGAAAGTGTTATCATTATCAATAGCATCAAGAATCTCGTTACAAAATGCCACACATTTTTGTTTGTCATCAGGAAGCAGAGCTTGTAACAGCTGTAACTTGCACGGCTTCATAACCAACCAGCGACTCAAAACACGCCAAATTGTTGTTATAGGCAGTTTTAACTCCCGACTGGCACGACGAGTTGATTTTGAAGGACTACGTTGGAAAGCAGTTTGAATTCTTGCAAACATTTTCTTCAGGAACACGAGGGGACCAGGACTCTTTCCTTTACCTTTACATACACATTCTGTATCTACAAACTGTCGATACTATCTGCAAATGTTCCACCCATTTGGAGGATCAACGTGGTACCTGAACCTGAAATGTCTTTGTACTGTAATCACGGAATTGCACTTCCCAAACTCAAGAACACAAAATGATTTCTGCTGCGGAGTAGCCATTTTAAACATATGACGTTAGCAAGCAAAACAGAAGACAACTGACATCTAGCGGCTGTTAATATAAACTACACTATGAATTCGTTTCTCCAATAGCCAAGCCAAGGCACAGCGATCGATAGTTTGGACAAAATAATACTTTGTAACACGTATATTCTTTTTGAAACACCCTGTACATTGCTTCTTTCATCAGTCTTCATAAATACCATGCGAATATGGAAAAATTTACATCGGCCTGGCGGGGAGGACTGTGGAAGAGCACATCATAGTACACCAACACTGCATCAGGTTGGGCTACCCAGAAAAATCTACTGTGGCACAACATACTTATGATACTAGCCATAAAATCAATTTTACGTCCACCAAAATAATAGAAAAATCTACCGGATATTGTGACAGACTTATAAAAGAAGCAATATACATAAAAGCAAACAAAAATAATTTTAACAAAGACGAAGGTCTGCAATTAAGCAAAACATGGCTACCTATAATTCACAAACACCTACGCCATCCTCCACAACCCCCATTGGCCAGTGCTGACCAATGACGGTGCATGAGGCAGTCCTTCAGCCTTCCCCTTCAGGTATAAATACCACTATCAGAGCAACTCCTCTCCAGTTGATGGTGACACAGTATGTCATTGAAAGCTTGGAAATTAATCCAACACTTACCGGGCTGATGTCCCGAGAAGGAATCATTAATAACCAGCACCAGGAATGTTTCAAGTCCTTGATTTGCTTACTTAATCATTGCTATGCACAGCATAGCTATTTCACTACATTTTTTGCTAAAGAGTAAACAAATCACTAAGGTTGCACACACTCAGAGTGGATATGATCACTTTACGAATCAGCAACACAGCTTTCTTGAGCAATCCATACAAGTTGCAGTTTTAGATTTTATAAACTTTTAACTTGTCATTCTGTTCTTCTGATATTGGCAGTAGCTACAGTTCTTCCTTATCACAAGTCTATCACTCCACATTATCCCATGTGCCAGTCTCTCTTCCTGAGTCATGGTTCTTGTATTTGGTGGTTGCTGTGTGACACAAATTTCATTCAGGGTTCCATTATCAGCTTATCCAAATCATCTAGCTGGTTTGCTACATTCAGCACTTGTTGAAATGTTTATGCAGGGCATAAACATTACTGCAACCAAGTGAAAGAATATGGCAAGAGGACATATCCTTGTCCTATTTGCACAGTAGTTATTGCATTTGATGTCAAGGGTGACAACCCCAGATTTTGTTGCATGGTAGAAAAACAAAATTTCAGGCTTACCAGGCATTTCATAAGAGTATTCAGTATGGTGCATGGATGACAATAAAATGACTGATTTTGACTCTTTTGGTACATAAGAAAGAAGTGTTTGTTCCTTTGTATACTCAAGTGTGCTCGAAACTACAGGTTTTGTTTCACTAGGTAGAAATTCTTTTGCAATTTTGTGCATACTAGCCTTCAAATTACCAACAATTGTCAAGTTCCTTTGTCAAGAACATTTGCCACCTATACAGACGTAAACCAGTTATCATGTTACATTCCTGTTTGTGCCAACCAATTCCTTACTGAGTCTCACAACTACTTGTGTGGGCTTATTGAACTTTAATAACAGTAACAACAACAACGACAACAACGACAACAACAACAACAATAACAATAATAATAATAATAATAATAAATAAATAATTGAACTTTTTAATATCTTCAATTTTACGTCAAATTTTAATACAGTATATTCAGTTTCAAGAAATTCATTAGCAGTATAAACAGGATTATTCACTAGCAGCTTTAATCTAGCTTTAAAGATATTTTATAGGAAATTCTTTTTGACCCAACCCCAGCTTCTTGTACATTTTTAATCCCAGAACTACATGAGAGTTATGTGACTTGGTTAATCTTTGATACAGTATTTCTATACAACTGTGACTCCTAGTGTTATAGTTATGCACAACTCCCTAACTTCTAATGTTGAAACATTATTTCTAGCATACAATAATACATGATATATGTGTAAGTCAACTACTGTCAAATGCTGCAGTCTAATGAATAATGGTTTACAATGATCTAATTTACCTGAGTCAGTGATTATATTAAAAAGTTTTTTTCTGTAATAATAAAATATCATGTACATGTCCACTACTTCACCATAACAAAATTCCATAAGATATGATACTTTGAAAAAAAGCAAAATACGATGATCTCACATAGTTATCTGAAATATGATTTTTAAATTCCTGATCAAATAAATAACTCTAGAAAGCCTTGCAGATATATTTTTTTATATGTGGTTCCCAAGGCAATTTACTATCAACAAGAATACCTACATATTTAGTAGACTCTATTTCATAGGGATTCGGTATATTTCTTAAACCAAAATACATTTCCTGAGTTTTACTTTCATGTAGTAGAAAACCATTTGCTCTGAGCCAAAAGAAAGCTTGAGAAAGTGTATTTAGTACTAAGGTTTGAAGTGAGTTTAAATTTAAACTTTCTAGAAAAGTGATGTCATCAGCGTACAATATTGTTGGAGAATTTACAAAAGATGGCAAATGATTTATCATTAATATAAATAGTAGGGGCTTAACACAGACCTTTGTGGCACACCAAACCTAATACTAATTAAGCTTGATCTCTCATTGGCAATGCACACTTAACTGTTGGCGATTTTCAAGGAAAGACTTAAACATGCTTATACTGTTACTACTCAGACCATAATAAGATAGTTTATTTAAAAGTATTTCATGCTCTACACAGACAAAGGCTCTACTTAGATCACAGAAAGTGGCACGAGCAAAACCCTTATTTTCGCACACTTGTAAAACAAACCTAACCAGGGAGTCTATTGCATCTGTAGTTGACTTACATCTCCTAAATCCAAATTGTTTGTTACTAATTATATTTAAACTATCGAAATATAAGCTAACTTGATTATACATAATTGTTTCACAAATTTTACAAAAACCAGGGGTTATAGACATTGGCCTATAGCTAGCAGAACAGTTCTTGAAAATAGGTACAACTCCAGAAATTGTTAATAAATCTGGGAATTTACTCTCTGCCAGGCATTTGTTAACACAATAGTTATGGGGGTCAAGTATACAATCAATAGCTTGTCTTAACAAGCTACAGGACAAATTTTTTGCAATTTTCAGAATTGCATCTGGACTTATCTCTGTAAAGTCAAAATTATATTGAGAGGGATTTACAAAACAGTTTTCTAGTCAAGTAATTGCATTTTCTGTAGGCTTGTTTATTGAAAAACATATTTCAACAGACTGAATGCAAAATTTGTTGAACTCATCTGGAGATATGGCAATATTATCTCTTTCTTTGGTGTATGCTATGGAATTTATTACCCTCCAAGCTTTCTTACATTTATTTTTAAACCTCTCAATACCGATTGTGTTATACTTTTTTAGCTTCAATAATGGCTTGTCTGTAGTCATATTTAACTCTAGAGTACAACTGCCTGTACAAATCGACTTGTTACTCTTTACAACCAAGAATACAATAGTACAATACTTCTCATGTGCCCTAGTTGTGGCGTATACCATTCATTATTTATCTTTTTCTTAAAACTACCATTATTTATGTTCACTTTACATTTTTTTCACAGGGAAGTTTCTTTCAAAAATTTCTTAACATCAGTAAGAGTGACACCATCACTATCCTTACCAACATATAATTATGAAGGTAAGAATAATAGGCATCAGTAATACACAAAATTTTGAAGATGTCTTTGGTGTATACATTTTGAAGGGACATTGACCTCTGAATGGTATGAGTTTTGTGAACAAATGTGTAAGTCACTATTTCATAATTCTACTTACAGTTGGAAACAGAACAATCAAATAAATTTTAAATAGCAGCTTCTGGATTCCCCTCTTGTCTCTCCAGTTAGTAGAGGCCAGTGGCATATACTTAGTAGAAACAATCAAAGCATTGCTTTGATAAATATTTATTCCTAAATTAATCAGTAAAAACCTGATAAAGTCTATAGGCATCCACATTCACATTTATTCAAAACATACAAAACAGACGAATTTCACTGCATTGTGATTATGCTTACCAGCAGTGTATGGCTGCACTCCTAAGACTCAAGTATGTACATTAGTAAGTAACCAAACTGATGCAAAATATCTGTTGATTCTGCTACACCAGCAAGAGAGAATGCACGCACATCTGAAGGCTTCCAAGAGGCATTGGCTTATATTATGCTGCTTGCGGAGCAAGCTTGGAACGATTCAATCAGTTTCTGTTAAGGTGGCAAGATGCTGAAATATTGTGTACAAGGTGAATTTTTAACAGTAGCGTATTACTCAGTTTGTAGTTTTGCAGTCTATAGAAATGAGTAGGTAAAGATTGTTTGAATATTATAATTATTAAACAATGATGTCTTAGCCTAAATGTATCATAAAATAACTTCTGTGCAACCCATTTTCTACACATTCTTTCTCGGAAAAATTACAATTAAAAAAGGAAGACCAACACCGCAACTACCAAATTTAGTTCAGCACACAAACAAATGCACTAGACATTTTCAGTTAAAATATATATTTGGTGAATGTGTATGGTTAGCCGGTAGCACTGAACTAAACGCATTGTTTTGCTGGTATTGCCTTTTGTTAGGTAGTGATAGGAATACTAGTTGGGACAAAAACTGGATACACACACAACTGAAAAATTTAGTTAAGTCTATAACCGAGCATGGATTGTCTGTCAATCATCCACAATCTTCCGCAAATATAGCTGGTTATGGAAAAAGTACACTACGCTTTATGGGCAGTTAAAAAATGAAATTTCTCAACACAATTAGAAGGTAAAGCGAAACAAGGAAACCATTTAAAGACTTATTAATACAGTGTGATTTCTAGGAAAGAAAGAGTTAGCCTACCAAGGAAATGATGAAATAGAACATTCTGCTAGGCAAGGCAATTATATCGAATTGGTAAAGTATATTGCAGAATATGATCCTCTTTTAACAGGGTATTTAGAAATTTCCAACTGTTTTTAAAGGAATTTCCAGTCGTATGCAAAATGATCTAATCAAGCTCTTAGCTCAGCCACTTTATCAGCTATAAAACAAGTAGTAGTGAATGTTTCTTTTGTGACAACTATGGTTGAGGAAACAACTGATGTGGCAAATAAAGCACAGTTTTCCACAGTTCTGCAATATATATATATATATATATATATTTATATAACCAAGGAAGGAAAATCACACCTTTAATTTATGTTTACTGAAAAATCTTATCATGAAGTGCTTCAGCTGCCTGCACAACCACCGCAAGATGCATCATCAAACCTAAGATTTTGAATTCAAACATGGCACCTTTTCTCAGACATAATTGTGCTAAATATTGGTCTGCCAGTGAATCAAGACATAAGAGATTCTCCTGATGATTTGAAAATGCTTGAAAGAACCAATATCCCAAAGACAGCACTGATTTCACCCTTATTAGTTTTTGTAGGAAGCTATTAGTTATTTTGCAGCTCCTCATGAATGAAATCTAATTTGCAGTTGGTTCTGAGCACAATTCTGTCTACCATGTCATCTGTAAAGAAAAGGTGCCATATTTGTATAGAAGATGGTGTCTCACTTGGAGTAAGAGCTGGGCTTTTAGGCTTAGAAATTTGTATTTTTAGAACATTTCTGCCAGATCTGCTATTAGTTGAATGTACAGGTTAGGAAATCCAAGAAAAACAATTTCTTTTCCCAAAATATTCAAAAGGTGCTTCATTTTGGGGTTCATTAACATCAGTCATATTACTGTTTTGAACCACAGCACAATCAGTATTTCGTTGTACTTCCTCCTCAATTGAATCATTTGCTCACTCACTTTGATGGTTTCCTCCAACTGTCATATCAGCATTGTTTTCTAGTTCTTTGGTTTGTTCATCTGAAATAGCCGATGTGGTGGTGTGTGAAGAATACTGGCGCTTATCATTTTCAGGAGCAAAGAATTGTCAGAGTAAATATCTAAACCTCTATCTGAGTCAGAGCCAATGAATGGTGCAGCCAATACCATGTTTACCATCCACTTAGTGCATTCCGAAAAAACTACACAGATTAATATTCATTGTAGGAACCTAATATGACAAACATTAATCCTTAGGTAATGATAAAAATAGGGACTAGGAATGTAACAATTATTCTCACAAGCAGATTAAATGTTTTAAGGAACACCCGTCTGAGAGATGGGTCAATTTTACTCATGTTATCAGGAATATCCATCTATCAAGCAGCATGTTCCATAAGCAATGGCCTATTGTTACTGCCACAATCTCGTGATGTAACAGACAATGTTATCACGCTGAAGGTCAAGCTTGAAACGACACTCTCTAAAGAGATCTGCATGTGGAATGAATAAACATGCAATCTAGTGATGCAAAATACAACTGTATCTTCAGGCACATGGAAGTTCGGTTCTAAGGGTTAAATTCAGTTTTTATTTTAATCTCCTTTATTAATACAGTATTTTTAAGTGAATGTTACACATGTTGAAAATATCCACATGGAAGTGGCCTTGGGTTTTTAACTTGTAGTGGTATGATAATATCCAACTCTGTTATACACAATATTTTGAAAGCTTTATTTGTACTTTTTCTATAAAATGGGTATATTTCAGGGTCTTAACATTCTATAAAGATATATTTTCAAGATTTTCTTTACAAAGAAGGAGTTGTAAAGTGACATTAACGGTTTCTTATTTTTCTTTTCTTTCTTTTTAAAATGTATATCAATTTGAGTAACGAAACCTCAATGTTTAACCATTTCATTATGATTAATTCATATATTTGTTGATCTGAAATGTTTTGCAAAATGCACTCCTAACACTATTTCCAATCAACTTTACAATATCTACTTTAATATAATACTTAAGTAAAGTGTGATTTTGCCATATTTACACATTTAGTAATATAAAATGGAGGTTGGTTTGTTACACCTGTGTATACATAATCTAGATCATGTAAAGTTGCAAGTAATCCTAATGCTATAACACTTTTATATAATTTATAACCTTCAGAAAATATTATTTTTAAATGTTTAACTGACTAGGCAAATAATTTAAAAGGCAGAAAAGTAGCAAAAGTACTAAGTTGGAACATTGGAAATTCCCAGAATTAATAATTAACTGGTATGACATGCATCTTTTATAATGCTTCATTTGGGATTTTTTTTTAATGATCAAAGTAATTTCTTCAATGGAAAGAAAACAGTCAACTTTGATAATTTAGCAAGTAAATAGTCAGTACCAATTGCATCAAACACCTTATGTAATTTAGTACACCTACTTGCTTAAACTGATCTAGTTTTAAGATACATAATTCAGTGAAGTGAAAAAGTGATTCATAACAACTGGTCTTTTAGGTGGGAACTCATACTGCACACAGTAAATTTGCCGACTTGATATGAAATGCACGCATGCACCCGCACCCACCCCACCCCAAACCCACACACACCCAAGTAATACTTTCGATAATTTTTCCTGGTGTAGAAAGAATAGCAATAGGTACATGTTTTAGACATTTTCAGATTTGAGAATGGGAATTACCTAGCACTCAAAATATTTTCTTAATGTAAGATTTGGTTATAGTTTAATGTTAAATTTTATTATACTAGATCACTACATACTTTAAAGATGCAATTCAGTCACTATGTTATTGAATGTGACAACAAACAATAGACATTTTTAATGTGTCAATATTGTAAATGGATGGATGATACTTTAGTGACAACAAAAATGCACACAGAATAGTGAATTTTGAAATTACGGGTTGATAACATTGTCCAATTCTGCACTAGATATCTGGATGATAGTATAGGCAACACTAATGTAGGGAATCCCCTTCTAGACAACAGTGGACATACTGCTGATGATGGAAATGCAAGAAATTATGAGTAAACACTTAGCAAGTGAAATTGAAGTGTCATCATTCCACTCTCAGTCTCAAATTGGCACTACAACAGCCCTGCAGATCAGCTGCTCTCAAATCCTGTTATCGCAAATTGGGCTTTATTTTCACCTATTACTCTCATATTAGTGTAATCTAAAATATTAATCATGTAGAAAATAATTTTACTAATTGACTAAACCAATAAGTAGTCAGTGTAACCATTGACACTTTCATTAGTAAACTTTAATATTGTGCCATTATTATGCTTTATGTTTGGCTGAAGTTTCCTCCATTTGTCTTTACTAAGCTACCACAAATATTACGTGATAATGTGTCTTTAACTTGACTGACAAAACTTCTAAAAGTTACTTTAATTTGATTTTTTACAAAACTTCTAAAAGTTGCTTTAATTTGATTTTTTAAGATTTTAAAACTGTTTTTACAACACCACATGCAATATTTTGGAACATTTTTATAGTACTTTCATTTTAATTTTATATTCTTCATTATTTTTGGGGTAAACAAAACAGGATATTTAAGAACCTATGCTTTATGTTTCTTTTGGGTGCATCAATGCATAGCATTGGGAAATTTTATGATAGAAAATAAATATCTTAAGATGTTGCTATAAGATCTCATTTATAACCTCTTATAAGCTTGTACATGTTATTGAAAACCTTTCACAGAAATTATAGGTACCTATCTATAATTAGTTTGTTGTTGTGTACTATGTTACTGTGTTGTGTAAACATAGAACTAATATAAATATATACATGGGTATAAATATAGAGTGAGTGTCATAAAATTAAACTAGGTTTTTATTTATGGATGCTTTTAAACTGATGTGGTTCTTAAGAGTCCCATTCTATATTGGGTATGAAAGATCAGTTAATTTTGCTCAAAGGCTGCTTTATCAGGCTTGGGACTCTTTTGCATGTAGTATATCTATTAACACAGGACCAAGGGAATCATGCTATGGAATTTTATGGCTGTAAAAATCCATCACCCTCTGCCCGGTTTAGGCTAGAATGTTACCATTAAACCATGAAGAACAACTAGAGTGAAAAGAGTCACAAATTATAAACATCAGTTGTAACTAGAGTGAGTGAGAAAGTGAAAAGATTCACAGATTATTAACATCAGATGTAGAGAAAGGGTGAGCTATAATAGTTCTTTAGTAATTAAAAGACAATTGTGTTTCTTGTAAGCTTATTCTGAATAGATGTAACATTGATTTAACCCATTATCACTTGCAAGGAGGACATTTGAAACAAACAACCCAAAGTTGGATGTTATACAATAACAATATAAATACTTGATTAATGTTTCCCACTCAACAAATTGATATAAAATATAAATACTGTTGGAAACAGGTTTGATTCTCCACTAATACGTGTGGTATTACTTAAAACATTTTGGGCATACTCCTACATAGCAGTTTTTTTTTCCATACACTTTTTTCTGTTGGAATTGATATAATCCATTCGACTTTCCCACCAAAGCAAGTATTCACATCTGGATTTCATGTTTCCTTGCCTCTTCTTGAAGCGGTTCAATAACATTTCACTAATAGACACACCCATGTCTTTAAAGTGTTAAAAGACTTTTAGAATTGCCACATAGTGGAACCCTTGCATAGGTAACCATCCACTGAGAGTTAATACATCTATCAAGGAAGCAAAAATTGAACAATGCCATTTCTTCTGACTCATTCTATTTCTGTATTTTGCTACTAGCTGGCTCACTGGATCTATTTCATACATTTCTTTGTTTTCAGAAACACATTAGGCTGTAGGACAGCAATCTTACTTCATTTTTCTTTGCACTGTATAATGTGGTTACCACAGTGTTTAGTCTATTATTTGCTGCAATAGTAAGACAAGTATTTCTTTCTGAGAGTGTAAATCACTGTTTCCAAGCTGGATTTACATAATTTCCTTTGCAGTAAGAGGAAGTTACCTCTCTATTCCTCCTCCTTGCACAGCTCCAGTAGAATAATGGCTCTTATTTGTTAAAATTTTCAAGATTTTTAACAATATAAAGTAATTATCAAAATAATGTTTGAAATTTTGTGAGTCTGTATTTCAGCCAGATGGATCAAGGAAATAACCATATCATTGGCAAGACCAAATTGTTTTTCATGTTCTTACCAGCATCTATTTTGAAACAACTTGTGTATCCTGTTGCAGAACTGATTGCCCAATTGAGGCATTGACATGGGAAGGGTAGTAAAGTAAAAAATAAATTGTTTTTCCGATTTTTCATCAAAAAGGTAGTAAAAGTGATTGCCAGTGGCATAGAAACAGGAATAAGTTAAAATTGTGAGTGGTTGAGTTCCTACAAAAGACCAAAAATGGCACTTGTAGTAAGAGCACATTAGGTGGCATGGAGAAGGGAGTAAGTGAATAAGCTTCTGAGTAGTCAGTTTTCAATCTGTTAATTATTATGTTTGTGTTTACATTATTGATTCATTGCTATCATTAATAGTCTTTGTGATTTCAATAGAATGCTGCTAAAACCTGTTCCATATAAATTGGCAAGTCAATTTTTCCCCTTGCAATAAAATTACTAATTATATTAAGTGGTATTGCTTAGTTTTGTTTTTTATTATAATCTAATCTGTTTGTATATTTCCTTTGTGCAGGTTACTTGTAAATGCAAGTATACCTGCCGTCACTTAGAGGAGACTGAAGTATGGAAGCTGAACTCAAGACTTTAGGAACCAAAATCTCAAAATAAGGACAACAAAGTTTCAAAACCAATCACTCCAGAAGAAGAGTTCTATGATTTTGCCTCTGTATGTGATGCATGGCTGAATACATCACTAATAAAGATCAGTTCTGCTTCTTGGAATAGAATTATGAGGAAAAAACTGCCCATCATAGAAATAAAACATTTCTTCTGTGACATAGAGCCATGGAGGGAACACAGTATCTTGAAGAAGGGTAAATCTGTGAAGGACATCTCTGCAGTTCATCCTCTACCACCACTTGGAAGAAGACCCATCATTAGGATGTTAAAGAGAAGAAAAAAAAAAAAGAAAAAAAGATCTGCTATCAATGTTAGAATTTATGGAAATTAAATATCATGCATTTTACCAAAATCTTTGCACATCATAGTTGTATTTTTGATATTACTGTGATAATTTGCTTCAAATGTATTTTGCTAAGTTGAAATGGATGTTCTGTAACCATTTTCTAGACAAATACTCTGATTTTGTAGAGCCAAAATAGTTTTTTGCTTCTCCTGTAAAATTTGTTTTTCATGACTTACTACTTTACCCATGTCAATTCTTGAAACTGAATCTGATTTGTTTGCCAACAATGTTTAGCTTAGTATAATGATTTTCCATAATAAGGGTCATGCTCTCATTAATTGATAAATGTTATGAATATGCCCATGAAATCTAAAAGTTCCTATGTAGTTCAGTGAGTGGTCATAATTTGAACACAGCTGATTGGTTCTATCGATCTCAGAAGTATCACTGAAGTGTAACAAGTATTCAGTGTTTTAAACCAGTTACACCACTGTTAGTCAAAACATGAGGAGTAAGGTCATCTACAGACCAATACATAGCATTTCCTGAAAACAAGCAAGACATATAAATCCCCAGAATTCAGATGCTGTGACACTCAAATCCAAATTCTTTTGCATTGCAAATCTATTGCTTTCGTCCCTAATCTTCCCTACAAGACTTTTAGGTAAAAAAAAATACTGAAAAAATTGCAGTGGTATCTGGCAGGTCTCAACACTCGGAAAGCTGTATAGGTGAGCAATCAAAAGAACTTTGAAAGAGGAACTTCTATCATTCAAGTTGGAATTTTTCTATTGCAGCTAAGCATTTCTTTTGCATAGAGATTCTGGATTTCCCTCTTCCAATGATATTTCTTTCCTGCATATACAAGACGCCACAGCTGCTTACCAAGGGGGAGACCTGGATTCAATCTCCAGTACCGGTATGGGGATTTTTACCCCACTGGGAGACCTGGCCCGGGGTGCACTCAGCCTCGTAAGGTCCCTGGGGGGCCAGTTGAGGAGCTATTTGATGGAGAAGTAGCAGCTCCAGGTCATGAGGATCACATTAACCGGCTGGGGGGGGGGACTCGATGCGCTGACCACGTTTCACCCTCCAATACTGCACCCCATCCATTACCTCTGAGTTGGCTGAGATGGGGAACACAGCGGCTGGGCGGTAGGCCAAGGTTCCCCGTGAACTGTTATGCCATGGAGTTATATACAAGTAGCAGCTTCTGATTTACAAATATGGTGCCAGGACTATCAGAAATATTTGCTAAATTAGGCAATTTTCTCTGGGCTTTATACAGCTTTAGAAGCAACCTCCAACTCAGAGGAGCAAGATTACCCTCATCAGATTTGCAGCTTTCTACATCAGTCTCCTGTACTTCTAAAAGGAGAAGCAGCATACAGGGGATTTTCATCTCCCACATTCTGTATATCATTTTCTTGCAGAATATGAAGTGTTTCAGCAACAATTAGATTAAGAATGATTAAAGATAAAATAAGATATGAAATGAAAAGAAATGAACCATAGATGAATAACTACAAAAATAATGAGTGAGCTAATACAAGGCATTACACATGTCATCTGATTTTTCAGAACCCTTTGCAAATTTGGTTATATAAAAAAGTGAGAAACATGACTTCTATACTATATTACTGATATTGCTATTTTAGGGTTTTTTGTTTAATTGTTAGAACCAGCTAAAAAAAATTGAATGGTAAGAGCAACCACATGGAAAGTGGAAGAACTATATTCAAATCCTGGCCTTTACATTCGATTTTTCAGCTGGTTCTCAAAGTAAAACATTATTTTACCAAAATATATAGTAAGGTATAGTAACAAATATTAGGAATAAGGATATTGTAACAAGCTCTCTTTATTTAAAATACTGATGACAATTTTGTAACAAACATTATTATTCCAGTGCTGCAGCACAATTTTATCTCTCATCAATTTGACACCTGTAAATGTTGACAAATGTTCCCTCTCTTAAGCTTAACTGCACTCTTAGAGCTGTCTGTAGCAACTGACTTTCTCCAACCCTCGTCCTCATTTTTTACCTCTTGATTACATAGCAAGAAATTTCAAGAGGCAGGTTTTATTATTGCAATGCAGGTGTGACAGTATTGCATACAGGTTTGAGAGTGCAGAACTTTGATGTAATGTATCTGCTTACACACCTGTTAAATTTATACACACCAGCAACAATGGAGGTACATTGTGGAAAGCAAGCCACTCACATGCCTGCAAAATTTGTGATGGTAAGTCTAGGCACAAGCATTTGGGAAAATAGTCACATTGCTCCCACCTACGAACTGGAGGTGTTACCAGCACCATCATAGCAGGCTAGATGATCTAGGTGTACCACTAGACTCTTCCCTCAAGGCAGCCTCTGGATGGCAAATGGCAACATTAATCCTCTTCACCACGAGGTACAGCTCTTCCCATGAATGTTCAAGCATGGGGCAGTACCCCTTGGTTCATATAACTCTTCTGGAAACCTTTACTGTTGACTATGCAGTTATAATGGGACTTCATCTGGTTGCTTACTACCTGGATGTGTTGACAAGCTATTTAATTAATAAGTCCAATTATAAGATTCTCCACATAGTCAACTGCTGATTGTTCTGCTCTTGGGGGACTCTCAAATATTAGGTTGCATCGTATACTCAGCTACCTATGAAAACCAAGCTGTCTAGAGTCAACTCCATGGTGTTGGAAAATACAAGAGCTGTAGGTCATCAAGAAAATGGCATCCTGAAATCCCTGTCCTCAGGTGGTTGGCCACAATCTTCCTCAAATGTTCTCCTAGAGTCCTGATATACCATTCAGCCATTTCAAATGTGGGTGGAGAGGGGTTATGTGCATCTTGTGTACGCCAGTGTTTCTCTGAGGTATGACTTGAGTTGGTGCCCTGAACACAGTGCATCTCCAACGGTACCCCAAAGCAGCAGAACAGTTCACTACAGCAGGTTGCCTGGTTAGGAATGGAGTATACCTCCAGCCAGTTTATGAAGTAATTAATAACCACCAAGATACCTGTTATCCCTTTTAGACTAAGCAATGGTTCAACTCCATCAATTGCTGTATGTTCAAAGGGTGCTGCCATTTTATAGGGCTGCAAATGCATATAAGGTTCCTGATCTGTGGGCTGTAGTTTGCTGAACACACAATATTGTCAGCACCACTTCTCATGTATGTCTGTAGTCTCTCAACCAGTGGTACCATTGTCAGAGCTTGTGTTTGTTTGTTTGTTTGTTTGGTTGGTTTGTTGGTTGGTTGGGTCAAAGATGTCCTCCCATAGTCCCTGAATGCACTTTCTCTAGGAATTCAATTACCTTGCTTCAAAGGAGGATCAGCTGCCCTCAATGAATCTTCCCATCAGGTGTCTCTCAAACTCTGAACAGTACATCTTCCTTGGACATTGGACCAAGTAGGACTTATACACAAATCTAACTACAATGTCTTCCAGCTTGGTCTAGTTCCTGTCTCCACTTCTTTCAGGATGGCCCCAAGTCAGCCAGCTGCTCCCTCCTCAGGCCTGCACCATTCCATCCATCTATAGGCATGCAGAAATCACATGGGCAGCTATGGCATGCTACTCATCCATCTAAGTACAGTGTCAAAACTCCTTAGGGTATGGTCTGCTTGACATGACATTGGAGTGGTTGCATTCTTTATGATGTTTTGATGTGAAGTTGTACTCTCGGAGTCTCTAATCCTCTAGGTTCTTGAAACTCAAAAGCTAGGTGAGGGTGGGGTGGTCAATCCTCAGGTGGAATGGCTCACCATACAAGTAGTTGTGAAGTTTTCCAGCACTTTTGTCACTTCCAGGAGCTCTCACCATGTAATGAAGCAATTCTTTTCTAACTTGGAGTGTCTATTGCAGTAGGTCACCACTGGCCAGCTTGGACCTCAGACAGAATGCCTCCAATACTGGTGTTAGTGGCATCAATGACCTTGTAATTTTGCTGTCAGGATGTAAACAAATTAAGACAGGAGCACTCCAGCGGGATGAACCATACTCTCAGCCTGATGTACAGCTGGTGCTCCTCCTTCATATAAGTGAGGTGTTTCTCAATGTTGGAGAAATCTTTGGTGAACTGACAGTAATAGCCACATAGGCACAGGACTCTTTGCAACTCTCTTTATCTTTTGGATGAGACAAATCTCTCACTACCAGAGCCTTCTCTGGTACATGGCCACCCTTCCTCGTAAGACTATATGGCACAAGTAGTTGACCTTCTTGCAGAGGAGTTGGCACATCGTTGCATTCACCTTCTAATTTGTTGCCTGTAGCCTCTACAGTATTTTGGTCAGGTTTAAAGATAGTGTTCAAAGTTTATGCCAATGATGATTATGCCATTCAGGGAGAGCAGGCAGGTGCAGTAAGTCAACTCTCTCATCACTGATTCCATAAGGCAGTGGAATGTAACTGCCACATTGTAGAGGCCAAAGGGTATCACTGTAAACTGCCGAAGTCCTTGGAACTGTTTTGTATGCAGTTTTCTCCTTGTCTCTGGGATCTAGGGCCACATACCACATTCAAATCCAAGGTTGAGAACTGCTGGGCACAAGCAAGAGTGTCAAATATGTCATCAATCTGGGGTAAGGTAAAGCAGTCCTTTCTGGTGACTACATTCAGCTACCTGTAGTGCATACAGAAGTTTAGCTCACATATATTTTTCACCAAAACTACAGGGGACCACCAAGGGCAGTCAGACTCTTCAATAATTTTTTGGACATTTTGTCCTCCAGCATGTTTCCTATCTCTTCTTGTTTCACCTGGAAATGCATCTCAGTGGTTGCCAGATAATTTGGGCATACCTGTAGGAGTACACAATGTGCGGCCATGATTATTCTTCCCTTGGCAAGAAACACTCACATTATCTAAGTAAATGCCAGACTCTTTCCAGTTGTCAGGAGGTCAGCCACCCTCTTCAGCAAGTTTATCAGTAGGGGCCTCACATCCTGCTACAACGATGGATCTTCAAATACATTGCATGGCAGTACACTTGCAGCTAGCTCACACTTTTCGAACTTTGCTCTGGCCTGATTGTTGTACAATAGTTTCAGTAGCTTCAGGCACTTAATCCCAAGAAGACAACAATGCCCAGCCAAAAAAAAAATCCATTCAATCCTCTTTTTGGTCCAAAATCAGGTTTCTTGACCATTGGGTCTCCAGATGTACCTTCACCACCACCACTTACTCCTTGCTGGCACAACTACATTGTCTGTCATGATCATCCTGCAAATCCCCAGATGTCCATGAGGGTTCTGGAGCAAAACCATATCTTGGCCAATTTACACTCTGGCTGATGTTGACCATGGCCTTGAGGATCCTGAGGATATCCAGTCCAACTATCACATCCTCAGTAACTATGTGACGAACAACCACAGACTCACAATGGTCATTCCAGAACCTCAGCAAGGCCTCCTCTTCCACATAAAACTTATTCACTTGACATCACTAGCGGGTAGGGCTGATTCAGTTTTGATGAGGGCAAGCTCTTCTCCATATCATGTCTGATTACAATCACAACTCACTAGTATCTTGTGCATTTTTCCTTGTGTCCAGTCATCTGTGATGAACCTGTCATCCACTCTTTTACCCAAAGCATTGTGTGTCGCTCAGGGTGGTGGAGACAGCTTCAATGTGCTCCTTGTTATAGTGATCCTTACTTGTTTTATCCTGTTCATCGGCTTGGTGTGGACAGACTAGATGGCCTGGTTGGCCACATCCTCAGCACACACAACTTGAAGGTCGTCATTGTCTCTGCATTTTATTCCTTTGTCGTAACAAATGTACTGTTGGTGTTTGAGGTGTGCGCAACTGTTATCTTGGCTACCTCCATCCACAATGAAGCTGTTGATGCCTTATAGATTGTCTTATAATCATTGAGCATCAGGGGCTGTCGTATCATTGATGAAGGAGTAGGCTGCTTCCTGAGACACACACATCCAGGCTGGAGGCTCACCAGGGCTTGGTTCACTGGCTGTTCAATTGCCAGGTTGAACATCTGCACTGACTTCTCCACTTGCAGCAGCCTTGATGTGAGCTGGCTGCAGTAGGCCTAATCTTGTTCTCAAGGACCTCCAAAATCTCCCCAAGACAGCATTGTGTCTTCATTTCTGGTCCCATTTCTTTTGTCTTTTCAATTTTGAATTTCACTTTCTCTGTCTTCTCTATTCAAATTCAATTTTTGTAAGCATCATCTACATTGCAAATTTAATTCCTCTATTCCAGATTTCATTGTCTTCAATTTGGCTAGTAATGCTTTCATCATCTCTTTCACTTTGGCATTCAATCCTGCTCCCAATGACAATATAAAAAAATTCCTTTATTTCAATGTTGCAGAAAAATTTTATCTCTCATTACTCCCCCCCATTCCTCCCTTTACGAGAGCTGTCCCAGAAGTACCTGACCTAACAAAGAAAGCACAAATATTTCGGGTAAAACGTCTTTATTTCTCTACATAGTCTCCTTTCAGCTTAATACACTTTTCCCAGCTATGTTCAGTACCTTCGATATCTTGTGAGAACTATCAAGGTCTGCAAAATAGCCATCAAATGCAGACTCCACCTCTTCATTGTTGGCAAATCTTCTACCACCAAGCCATTTCTTCAAGTTTGGAATCAGAAAATAATCAGAAGGAGCTAAATCTGGTGAGTAGGGTGCATGAGGAAGCAACTTGAACTTTAACTCATTGATTTTCGCCATGGCAATAATGGACATGTGAATTGGTGCATTGTATTGATGAAACAAAACCTTCTTTTTTGCTAAATGCAGCCACTTTTGTCACTCAAATTCTGTTACAAGTTTGCATAATATTCACCATTGATTACTTTTCCTTTTTTTGAGAAAATCAATGAAAATTATCTCATGTGCGCCCAAGAAAATTGATGCCATGACCTTGCCTGTAGATGGAACGGTCTTCGCCTTCTTTGGAGCTGATTCTGCCCTTCAAATGTACTGTTTTGATCATTCCTTCATCTCAGGTGTGAAGCGATGGACCCAGATTTCATCCACTGTTATGAATCAATGCAAAAACTCAGCTTTATTGCAGTGAAAAATTGTCAAACACTCGACTGAAACATCCTCACAATACTGTTTTTGTTCTATTGTGAGCAAACATGGCACCCACCTTGAACACAATTTTCTCATATCCAAATTTTCAGCCAGTATACGATGTACAGAACTTTTTGAAATGCCTGAAATATCTGCTAGCTTGCGCACTTTCAGTTGATGGTCATTCAATACCATATTGTTGATTTTCTTTACAATTTCTGGACTGGTAACCTCATTTGTTTGACCACTGTGATGATCATCTTGGCAGCCCATATGACTGCTCTTAAACTCAGCCACCAATATTTCACTGTTGTAAAGGAAGGAACAGCTCAGCTTTAATATTAGTTGAACTAAGACCTTTCAAATGTATCACATAACAATGACCAGTTTTATCCATGTTTACAAATCTGCTGAGAGCATTCACTAATGATGGCTGCCAAACAAATGCTAAACAATGTAAAATTGTCAAACTTCAAACTTAAGTTTTCTAAGGTTGGATATTTTTACCATTGTTATTGTTTGAAACAACAACCGCTATCTATATGTCAGGTCTGGTACTTCTGGAACAGCCACTGTATATCTCCTGATCTTGTAACAAGAAACTTAAGAGGTAGGATTTATTATTGCACGCTTACCTTACATACAGTGCACATATGTACTTGAATACTGTAATTTGGATATGTAGTTTTGAGAGTAATAACAAACAATTTAGAAATGACATTGACAATATTTCTGCATACATTCTTTAAATTTTCAGAATGTAGATCTTAACATCAAATTTGGACACCTGTGTATGTAAGGATATAGACACCATGTAGTGACATAGTCTGCAACAGCCAAGTGATATTGAAAGTTTAAGATATTACTCATTAGTTGTAACGAGAGAACCTTAAATGCTGTATATTTGGTGTATTTAATTTTGTATCCTTTGACATGTTCTATGTTCAAGGCCTGCTTGGGCATCATGAACCTACAGAACGCAATATAATCTGTGACAATTTTATAAGCAGGTATGCTGTGTTGGGCTTGAGGTAATATGTCATCTCATACACTTGTTAAATTTATGCTCACCTGTCACAAACCAGTGCAGCTATACAAAACAAACTGTCTGCAGGCCTGCAACAATTCGGGGTGGTAAGGTATAGTTATGTGCATTTGAGCACATAGTCACAATATATCTAAACAATATTTAAAAATATAATATGAACTCATCGGCAAAAACACCTCAATTCTAAAGCACTATACTAACTTACATAGCCCAACATGTGATTCAAATTCAGTTCATTTGCAGCAGGAAAAGAAGTAACAATAGGTACAAAGCTAGTTACTGAAAATTTCATTCACTTTTCTTCTGTAATATAAATTAACGAGTTCCTATTTTTGGATCATCTACTGTAATGGGTTAGTGAAATTTCCAAGCCACTAGATTGTTTATATAAAGCTAAGTAGGAATTATGCACTTGATATGCACTTGAAGAATGCTTCTTCCATAAAATCCATGTCCTCCTTTTATCTGCTCTCTCATGTGCAAGATTTAAAAAATTGATTGTTCATCAACTGATTTGCTCACCTGATTTTACACCAATTGGCTTTCTCCTGAATAACTGCAGCCCTCCATGTATTTGCACCAAAGGAGCCTCTAGTTTCTAAGGTTGCAGGTTCAAATCTGGCAGAGAACAATGGATTCTTTTTGGGTGTATAACTTCTTAGGATGGCTTCCTTCAGAAGGAAATAAAACCAATGTTTTTCTGTCACAGATTTATGGCACATACAAGAATTGCAATCCTGATAAAGGCCTTTGAGTAAAATTTTTGATGTTTATGGCCCATATAGAATGGCATGCTAAGAACCATGGAAGTTAAAGAAGATCTAATAATAAAACTCAATTTCATTTTATTGAATAGCTGTAACAGAGCACTGTTTACAGCATTCTGTTTAAATCACAAAAATACCTCTGACATAAGCCATACGTATGTGCATGATTATAATATCTATATCATAGCCACTGGAAAGCAATCTGAATACACCATAGCGTGTGTATTGTAAGTATAATCTACTGTACATAGCAATTATTAAAATATTTATAAAGTGGTAATGAATGACTTTTAATATGATGCTCCAGTCAGAGCAATAATTCATTTTCTTATAATTATCAAATGGAAAAATATGAACATTGGTTTCCATATACAAGAAGTTGCCCTCTAAAAAACCCCTCTTATCACCCTGAAAGCCCATAATTACTAGAATTACCCTACAAACACCCTGCACAGTTTTGTTTCACCTTATTTTGTAATTGGTCCAAAGAAAAGGTGTAATTTCTCTGCTGTTACAACAGTGATGCCCAGCATTAACTAATAGGGAAGGTTGATTTCTCTCTTTCTACATTTTGCAGATTATGTCCCTATCTAAACCTGGCTACACTCAGACTTGTGTGGCAGCTGGGTTATATGTTCCATTTGATGTATGTAAGCACTTTCAAATCTTTGGCAAAAATATCCTTTCATTAGTGATTTCTTTGGTATTGCTTGCTTTAAGAAGTCTCCCAGTATTTTCCCCATAAAGTTAAAGTACATGCCTTAGAAGATACACTGAGTGATCATTGCATAATGTTTGTTCAATTTGGAGAACCTCTTATGCTTTCACAGCTTGATTAATTCATTATTTATGATTGCTGGGCTTGTAAGGCGTGTTCCAGATGTTTTCTTCATTGACGATGGTTGACTAGTGTGCCAGTCTTGTCTGGACTCCGGAGCTGCTCTCATAGCTTTGTCTACCCTGAATATACAGGATGCAGATTTTGGCAAAACATCAGTGAAGGAACCATCTGGAACATGGCCTATAAGGTCAGCAATCATATGTAATGAAGTTGGAGAACCTCTGTTTGCAAATACATGTAGTCTTTACCATAATCAATCTGATGGTGCCTGTTGAAATGCTATTTCATACTGAAGCGTGAAGCCCATGACAAATTTGTTTTGCAAATGTGGCTTCCTCATACCATTCGTGATGAAACATGAAATATTTCAATATCTTAAAAACTGCCAAAGGAATAGCTCATTTGTGTCCACTGAATAATGTGTGCTTTTGGTTCTATACATCACACCCACTAGCTGACTGTCCATCTGACTGAAGGACTGTGTTGTGCTTGATGCCACTGATAACATAATCGTCTTCAAAGGGACAAAGTTGGGCTTCAGTGTGTTACTACACAACTTAACACAACAAATCTGGATGCTAGAATACTACATGATATTGAATGTTGTATAAATATTTCCTTTCTACAGATTGTGATTCTTTTCTGATAACATAAATTCTTTTATGCATGGATGGCAAGATAACATGTTCGATGAAGAAGTATAAACATATATGTGCATGTATGCATGTCCATATGCACAAAACAGAACAGAAAGAAAGAATGAAAAAACAATTAATCATGAAGTAGTTTATGTTAAACTAAAACCCCAAGGGTTGAAATCACCAACCAACATTAACAATCATCTAGCATCTTGTTTTCTAATATAGAGGTAAAGGTTTAGCATTACGTTAAAAGACTTGCATTTGATCAACCTTTTAGGGTAAATTGTTACCTAACATCTTTTTAAAATTAAGAACAATGGTGAACATCTTTTGCAAAGGTGCTGACTGATCTAGACAACTTTTGAATGTGCCCTGATGCATTCTAGTCTATGCATTAACGCATTCCCGGTTTAAGTAGCAGACCTGGTACATCCTCTGACAACTGCCGAGTAATTTTCCTGAATGAGGCTAGAATTGTGATATAAGCTCAAAAATCTAGCTACAGAGGAACTAATGAATGCTTCATCATTTGAAAAGGTGTCAAGTTATTTTAGAACTGGATAAGGAATTATGGAGTGCCACCTTATGCTAAGTTATACTTAAATTAATAGATAAGTATACAGCCTAGAGGAAATTCCACGGGAAATTTTACAATCCATGCATTTATCCCAGGTCCAATAAGCAACTGGGGTAAACATTTAAGTTAAAGAACACAGCACCAAAAGTGACAGGGGTGAAGAACATTTATAACTACAATGAAACCAATAGGAAAAAAATCTGCTATCACTGATTAAGGAACCAGCAAATATCAATAAAAATATGGTCAGCTTCATGAACCAATTGCTTCACAAGCCTTCTGGAATAAGAAAGTTTTCTATGAACCTAGTGATACCTGCATCTGTGTTTTGTGCTCATAGAAATATTAAAAATATCATATACTGAAGTGTAAAAAACAATGTAAATCTATTGCTGCTGATAGCAAGGACTAAATTCATGTACTATTAAACTCACGCATTGTACTCTGCACAGTTTGTGTGATGTTCTCCATTATTATAACCTGTAAAGGGCAACTTTGTAAATGCCATAATTATCACCTACCGCTAAATGAAAAGAAACATAAAATCTCAAGAGTAACTAATACTTGAAGCATAGGAGAAAGATTCATGTTTCTATTTGTAATATTCTAATCTCACATTATAATTGCATCATGATTGCTTTGTACAGTTGGTTTTGCTTTTAAAGTTTCACTTTCCATGCAGGTCTTCAAATTCAGTATGACACATGGCTTTGATTCAGTTAGGAAGAACTTAGAAAAATGCCAAATACAGCAAACTCACATCCAACAGCTTGGTCTGCAGCAGCCATTTTCCAACTTTTGCTAAAACCCTTGATAAGGGTACAGGAATGTTATGTCAACACAGAGTGTAACTGTTAAAGCAATACTGTTTGATAATGCTAAACCACTTTAAACATTTTGTTATAAAGAATAAAATAATTTGAATCTGTTTTTGTAACACAAACATCACTTATTTTTACTTACTGGGACCGGTTTCGGGTAACAATTGTTCCTATTTTCAACCCTTAATTCCAACTAAATCTTTCTTTGTTGGCGACGATGGGGGTGGTGGTGTATCAATTGTGGAGGCATCTGTCGCTGGATCTATGAACTTCCAGACATTGCTGTATGGTGGCAAATCAAAATTCATGATATTGCTCTTTTTCTTCATGATGTAGATCTTCTCCCAGACATCTAATTCTGTAGGTTTATAAGCTGGTTTTAACAGTTTTTTATTCGGTGTGATTTCGTCCTGATGTCCAAAAAGATGGGCAACTGCTGATTTTTCTATTTGTTTGGATTTTAGGTTTCTCATGTGTTCCTTTAATCTGGTCTCTAAACTTCTCTTTGTCCTTCCAATATACACCAGATTACAGTCTGAGCATTCAATTTCATAAATTCCCGGTTTTTTGTCTGCAGGGATAGGATGTTTTAAATTTTTGCACAGCAGTTTCTGAATGCTGTAGTTGTTTTTGGAGCTAAGGTGATGTTATAATTCCTGAATATTTTCTAAGTTTGTTGTGTGCCCAAGAATGATAGGTGAATTTTCTGAATTGATGTTGGTCACTGAGTTTCTGTAGGGTGGTTGTGTGCGTTATGTGGTTCAAATTATTTTATTTTTTATTTAATCACATCACAGTCACAAGCTTCTACGCATATTTGCAAGTTTTGAATTTTGTTGTAAATTGAAATTTTGGTGAAACCTGACCCAAATATAACATGCACAACATTTTTAAAACTTTCACAGTTTATACATTTCTCATTTTTCAGACAACCGTTATATCCTGGAGCTACAGAAAGAAGATTCTGGTTTGGTATACAGAGTTATCTGAAGTAGCTCCATCAATATGGAAAACCACGCCAACAAAAGATTTGTGGCAAACATCCATCAGAAAGAAGATTCTGGTTTGGTATACAGAGTTATCTGAAGTAGCTCCATCAATATGGAAAACCACGCCAACAAAAGATTTGTGGCAAACATCCATTTATATTATGTGCAAGCCAGCTGTTTAGTGCCATTAGCTTTCTAGGTTAAAAATGTTTAAAACATTTATGCTGAAAAAACATGTCATCTACTAATGAACCATTATAAAATGTTCTTTCATGCAGAATGGATAAAGAACAAGCGTGCACATACACACACGCATGCACACCCACACACACACACACATAAAAGCTGGATTACTCACTTACCAAATGAACTGTAGCACCAGCACTTAAGACCATTCATTATTGGAATTTAAATAAGGCTGTACAGCCATGGGCACAAAAAATGAGTCATCCTCAGATTCTATGTGTTGATTGAAGAGTTTTGTGTATCTTGTAAAAGCTGTGTTCACAATGCACACAAAAGAACTGTACAATGGTGTGCAATGGTTTACTTATGCATACTGAAAACAGATCACACATGTTGCAGTGGCCAAGAGGTTAAGAAGGCCTTGTTCCACTCATAAGTTCCTAGATTCAAATATCACACTGCTTGTCTTTTTTTATGTTTGTTAATTTTATGAATGTTCATGTAGAATAATATTGTATTAATATAACTTTGGCATTTGAAGCTATGGGCCTATCTATGCACACAAAAACATAATTCTACTAAAACTCGTGTTAAGTAAGTAAGTAAGTAAGTAAGTAAGTAAAAACAAAAAAAAAGTAAATATCTTGTTATCTACTAAAACACAAAACATAAACATAATTAATATCAGGTGTATGAACCCTCAGTCCATAACTACCCTCAATTTTCGGGGCATAGACAAAATTAAATGCCTGTAGTAATGTGGACAAGAAGCTAAAACATCCAGGTTTCTTGAATGTATGCCTAGAAGTCATCTTTTGTCCTTCACCCATCTACAGGCAATCTGGAGCGCAGCTCCCTTTTTATCCCAGCCCACACATTCTCAGTAGGGTTCAAATCTGGTGAGCAGGGAGACCAATCAAACACTCTGAGGTCCTGTCCCTGTTTATTCCAGCCCACACATTCTCAATAGGGTTCAAATCTGGTGAGCAGGGAGACCAGTCAAACACTCTGAGGTCCTGTCCCTTTCCATCCCAACCCACACATTCTCAATAGGGTTCAAATCTGGTGAGCAGGGAGACCAGTCTACCACTCTGATATCCTGTCCATCTGAAAACCAATTTGAAACATTTTGAGATGTGTAGACAAGATACAAATTCAACAATTCCATCAGGATCTCTCATTCTTACAGAGGGAATCAAAATATTATTGAGTATTACTGTGTACTGAACACCATTCAGCTGCCGGAGCATACCCAGATCATGCCTTGATATTGAGCCCTAACAAGATATACCTTGGTAGATATGTGACCATGATGGAAAATTGAAGCCACATATTTTGCATTGTATCAGGACCTCTTTGGATGATAGATAATAACTTCCCCTTATGTGTGAAAGAAAAGGTTTCCTCATCTGACAGTATCATGTTATTCCAGCTGCAGTTGTTATTTTTCTGTTGGATCGGTACGTAAAACTTGTGTTGAGTAATAAACAAACACAAAGCAAAGTTCCTACCCCTCAAAAAACTCAAATTTGCCTAAAAATGGATTGCTAAAAATTTTTCAAAATATTGGTTTTCTTAACAATCATTTTAATATGATTTCATACCATACAGATTTTCATTTTTTTGTTTTTGTTTTGTTTTGAGAGAGACAACTATTTGTGCCTGATGCATTTGTGCATCACATACTTTTGTATCCATTATATTGCTGTTCAATAAAATAAATCATTAAAGCAGCATCATAATCACCATCACATTATTAACTGTACCAAATGTTGTGGATGAAATAGGTATGTCTAAAAAATAGGTGCTATGTATTGATTCAACATCATTGGGAGAAGGAAAAAATAATGTTTGCTACATGCGAGAGCGAACCTGCGACCCTCGCCAGAGGAGTAACCTACATTTTGCCACAGTGAACACACATGGAAGGTGGCAGGTTTAGTAATGCCATACGATACAAACTGTATTATGTTTTGTGTTGTTAATAGTTTTAGTTCATATTGATAGTTTGTTGTTGAAGAAGCTTAAGTTATGTATTTGATTATGATTACTGACATATGGGTTACAAATATTAACATTTGGAACCTATGACACTTGTTGTTGCCGCTACACAACTGTATTACAAGGTACGGTGCCGCGTTAGGCATTCCAGACATGACTCATTTTTTTGTCCATGGGTTTACAAGAACTACAGGTGCTAGACATTCTGGATGCCCAACTGACGTTTGTTCTGAAGAAATAATGGATAAAATTCATGAAATGATGATATAGGTACTCTGCATTCAGATCCAAAAAATTGTCAAGATGGTTAGCATGTCACATGAACAGGCACATCATAAACAGGTAGTTTTGCACATGAAAAGCCTAAGTATGAAATGGGTGCCACATTGGAACCGCAGGTCTCCCAGTTTCCATCCAATTGCTCTCACAAACTGAGCAATGTTTGCAACATGCTGACATAATGTTAAATTTCCCAGCTGACTCACATAAACTAAATGCCACAAATAAGCAATAAAGAAGTGGTATCTCATTGGACCAAGTGAGTTAGTTCAAAGCAGATGATGTTCATAAATAGAATTTTAGCTCTGAAAAAAAGTGTTTTTATTATAAGACTTATCAATTCACCCAGATATTTTAGTAGATGTCTACTCGTCATATCAAGGTTCACTTACCTTCGGAACTACATGCAAGTATATACCTACTTGGAAAATGCGGGAAGCAATATGTAAACATATCAAGAAATATCAATATATTATTAGCTTAAAAAATTATGGATATAGTTTTACAATGTGTGGATTACACATAGGGATAAATGATTGGGCAGAGCTATTCTCTATCAATAAGCTAAAACTTCTAGCCTTTTCTAACTTAAGAATCATGAAACTTAGTTCCACAACATTCTCTATTGTTAACACTGCCAGAAGTTCAAAATATGTGTACATCAAGGAAATAAGTAACAACTACTTACACCATGAAGCTTTAGATAATGTATCTTACCTTTCAGTGGATGAATATTTACAGTATAATTACACTGTAACCTGTAATTATTTATTAAATGATCACAGGTGTACTTAATTCTATACTTCAACTAACCTCAATTATAAGAGGTAAGAGCTCCTTGTTTTCTGTAACACGTGTAACCACTGTCTCTGTGAAGGTACTTTTTGTGACAGTTTCAGTCACCTTTCCAAGAGCTACTGGAGCAGGTGGAAACTTTATATCTCCAGGTACGCTTTCAGGTTGCTTAATAGTCACTGTCACTGTGGGACCATGAATATCTTGAGAACCCATTGATGTGGATTGCTGCAGGAATCGAGCAGGTATCATCGCTTGGAAATCCTCATTTGTAATTAATTTCTGGGGAATTGTTGCATCATTCAAAGATGTTCTTGATAATAATGTCCTATCTGCATTTGCTGAGTTATCCATTGACTGATTTTGCATAATACGGCGAGGAGCTGGCTGTGGACGTTCTATTTTTTCACTGTTTACATTATTAGCACCATCTGTTGTATTACTAACAGGTACCGAATGAGACAATATGCTATTTTCTTTTACTTCACTACTTTTCACTTTCACAGATGCTTGAGGTGTTTCACTTTGTACACCTGGAAATTTTCCATAATTTGCACCACTAGTCCTTTCTGTTTGTTGCTCTGAAAGAGGCCAACGATATCCACCATATATAGGACGATTTGCCATATAGCTGTTAGCACTGTAAAGCCCTGTGTAAGGCTTAGGAACACCAAAGACACGGGGGGACTTCTCCGAACCTGGACTAGGTGAAGGGGATGGGCTGCTGCCCAGGGATTCTTGAGGAACTAACACCTCTCGCTCCACCACCAGACGGACAAACCGTTCAAGACCAGTCAGCATAGACACTGCCTGATCATGTCGAGCACCCTCCATGTCAACACCATTAATCTGTAGAGGAAGAGACACCACACACTGAGTCCTCACACCGTCACACACAATCTCATTATTTAATCAATTATAACACCAGCTACTTCCACTAATGTGCAGTATTTATGCATAAGCATTTACATATAAAGAGTTTGTGCAAATAACATTTTTGAGATCAAAGAAATAATGTAATTGATATTGGGATCATGGAATTTACATTGTTTTCTGTGAGTAAAAAATATATAAATTAAAGCATTAAAAACCAGAAAAGAAAAAAGAAAGAAAAGAAAAAAAAAAATGTATATATTAGGAACTTATTTCTATGTAGATGAGCAAATTGGCTTAGTACTGTAACGGAGTGAGATTTCAGGCAGGTGTCATTGCAAGCAAGTTAACAAGCATACCCTCAAGCTATTTTACTTGCCAAGCCATGACCAAAGCACATTAAAGGACGGAAAGAAAAAAGAAAAAAAAAAAAAAAGATTGAAGAAAGAATGAAAGAAAAGCAATTCACACTCACTGAAATAACACGATCATCCACTTTTAATTTTCCATCCTTCTCAGCAACACCTCCTTCTGTTATGCGAGAAATATAAATAGCCTGAAAAAAAGTTCATAATATTAAATGGATGTCAAGATTAACAATTTAGATTACAATTAAATCTTACAACTTAGAGATCACAACATCCAAAGATATAGCAACTTAAAAATAGTACAACTACACATGTCATACCTTTATTCCATTTCTCTAGATATTTCTTTAGTTCCAGATTTGAATTTTCTCCAACATGATATACAGAGTTTTAGTTTATTTATACCTTTGATCTGTTATTTCAGACAATCAAGGCTCTTCAGTAACTGCTGGTAAGGAGATTGTTCCATACTTTTTACACCTAACAATGAGCCCTGATCAGCTTTGGCAGTATTTGGTATTTTGTAGCTATGTTAGTGTTTTCTACATTATTATGCACTCAAAGACATTAATCACACAATCATACAGTACTGATACTGCCATGTTGAGAATAGGAGAAAAACACATTACTCTACTATTCCAGTATGGCAGTATCAAACATAGCAGATGTGATTACTGTGTTCCTGCTTTGTGTGGTTGAAAATGAAATGTGCTGTTAAAAACCCCTTCAGAACAGAAAAACACTTTGGTATAAAACATATGCTGAATATTATAGCAGCAATCCTATTGTGAAAACTGGAAGGCTCAGTTCCGCTCTGATCCAAAACAACTTGAAAGTAGCATGGCCTTTATCATATATTTCCATAAATTGCAAGTCAGATTAATAAAATGTTGTTCAAACAAATAAGCAAGTGCTTCATGCAACATTTTCAAAAAGCTTAATATTTTATAACATGGATTTTTTTGCAAAAATTAGAAGAAGAATCAGATGATGATAAAAACATTTAGCCCACAATTCAGATTGTATTAACAGGGGATTTTAATGCAAGAATTGGAGAGCTGGAACAATGAATACTGGCCAACGCATGCTAAGGATAAAGTTGCAAATGAAGAAGGTTTAAGGAAGGTGGAGTTTTGTGAAAACAAATAGCTGACAATTTTGAATGGATACTGGGGGGATGTAACAGAAGGATCTAATGTTTCAAGTGCTATGAGGCAAGACTATGTAATTTGCAGTAGAGAAATTTTACATCTTGTGAACAAGTTTTAAGTGTTGAACATGTCTGGCTCCAGTGCAAAATTTTCATTGTTATTATATTGGAGGGTTGAACATGGTTGGTGTTAGTGATGTGGATGTAAAGAGGGATAACTTTAGCTACAAAATGGAAAATTACAGCTGGAACCCTGAGAGGGGTAAGGAATTCTGTGAGATATTGGATTCAGCAGTGGGTAAACTGTGTATTTATGGTTTAGAATTAATGATAGTATGGGGGAAATGTGAGGAAGCAACTGAGCTAAGTGAGTTTGTATGAAAATGGGCAGTTAGAAACATGGACATGAGTAATAGGAACATGAAGAAATTGGGTGATACATGTTTTGATACTAAATGTAGAGAGATGAGAGAAGTGGTGCAGAAGGTAGTGATTGAATGGAGGGAGGGTGACAATAAAATGGAAGTCATACTGTATTTAAGGGAAGGTACAGGGGGTTATTTGAGCATAAGAAACAGAAGTTGGGCAGGACAAGGGCGCTAGAAATTAAGGAAAGACTCACATCTGGGGGAATGCAACAGGCATGGAAAGTTGTTAGAGAGTGTATTAAGAGGAGGCAAGTAATCACTGGTATTTGTTCAGATGATTGGGCTGTATATTTCCATAGTCTGTTTGAAAGGCAGGAAAATAATATAAATGGGTTGAGGATGGAAGTACATAAAATATATATATATATATATATATGTGTGTGTGTGTGTGTGTGTGTGTGTGTGTGTGTGTGTGTGGAAGAATTGGATACCATTTGAGGCACATGAGGTATTTAAGCAGGTTCAAAAATTGAAAAAAAGGAAAGGCCGAAATTGATTGGTTACCCTCAGAATTTTTGAAAGCTTGGTGTGAAGATCAAGAAAGATTGATGTGCTTAACAAGGTTATTAACTTAATAAAGGGCAGGGGAGGGTACCAAATACTGGAAGATAGCAATTATAGTTCTTATTTATAAAGGTAAAGGAAGAGAGTTAAATCCAAGAAACTATAGAGGGATATCATTGCCAAATGAAATTTTCACAGGCATGTTAGAAGAAAGAATACAAGAGTGGGCGGAAATAAATAAAAGGCTTTCACCACTTCATGCTGGCTTTAGAAGGTGTAGGAGCACAGTTGATAATATACTGGTGATTGATACTTTGATAAGGAAACATTTGCAAGGAAAAGGGGTAAATTATACACAATTGTAGATTTGGAGAAAGCATAAGTGGCAATAGAAGCACTTTGGTACAAACTTCAAACTAAATGATTGAGCAACACTGTGAAAGAATTGCTGAGAGAGCTATATCAACAGAACACATTTTGTGTAAGACGTAGAAAGAATGAAATGACAAAGAAAGTTGAGCAAGAAAGGGGTTTAAGACAAGGTACATTCTGTTAAAACTTATTTGTTGATGACATTTTGGAGAAGGTTACATTAGCAACGCAGTGATTAATAACATAGACTGTTTGTGGATGATTTAATGGTGGGATGAATAACAGTAAAGGGTTTAAAATTGGCCATTGTGTGATTCTGCAATTATGAACCAGAAGAAGTCAGAAATTATAGTGTTTAAGAAACAAGTTAAATTAAAGAAGCAAAATGGTTTAGTGAAGGTGGAAAAATTCAAATTCTCAGGGAATTCTCATATTTAGAGGTTATATAGTATAGGAAGGTGGGACAGGCAGATAAGAAGTGCTTTGGCAAGGGGAGATTGACTATAAGTGAAGTAAGAAGATGTTTGCATATAGCAACAGCAATGAGTGTAGAGTGGTTTGAGAGAATATATTGTGTATTAGTTGAGTCCAGGTGGATATGGAGCAGAAATTTGGGGAATCAAGGAAGATTGGAAAGAATTGCAGTTAAGTGTTTGGGAACATTTTGCTAACAGAGTAATTAATGCAGGAGCAATGGCAAAATTAGGAGGTCAGATAATGGAAAGGATACACAAGCACTTTCACATTCAGCAACTGCCAGAATCAGATAGTCTGAAAGTATGTTTAAGGTTCCAAGAGAATAGGGTAGAAAGTAATATGTGGATGGGTAAGATTAAGGAGCAATTGATCAATAATGGTGATGTCTGGTACAGAATGAATAATTCTATTAACAGGTTTTGAGAGAAACAAACATTTGAGAATACGGATAGACAGAATCTACAGGCAAAATTGAGAAACACTCTTTGCAATGGTATAACAAGGTGAAGCAAAATGTAGGAAAGGAAGAATATCTTAATGTTTGAAATAGAAATTAGACATCAGGGTGGCATGGTTCTGACTAAGGATATGGAAGCTAAAAGGTATGACATGAGGAGTGAGGCAAGGACTGTGCACAAAATGCAAAGGGACAAATAAATGGAGAGTGGAGTTGATTATATTGAAGTGGTTAACTAGAGATAATGAAGTAGGGATAAAGGATATTCAAGGACCAAGGACAGCTTAGAGCATTAAGGGAATTCTTATGGAAAGATAAGGTGCATTCAACAAATCAAATAGATATGGTTTAATTGGTGAGAGCACTTTGTGAACTAACTTTATTGTATGATAATATAGTGATTAAGTATTGTATCAAAAGCTTAGTTTCCCTTTTACCTGAAGGCACTGCTGCCTGACCTGCTAACAATACATCGAATGGACACAATAGCTAGGCACACAAAGGCCTGTGTGTGTTTCCAAGAAAGACTTCTTGCACCTTCTTTATCCCTAGGAACATTCTTCTTTCAAAGTAATCACTTTCTAAATACACAAAATGTAATGTTACCGCAATTTCTAAAATTGAAATTTAGAAGCCTGGCGACAAACTATGTAAGGGGCCAACAAGTGCCAATGTGTGCAGTGAAGTGAATTAAAAGTAAATTTAGTGAGTGATGAAAATGGCATTTATGCAGTGATTTAGTTATTTGTGTAAGTGCTGCATTACTTATAGTTCTTTAGTGACCAACAAAGTGAGTTTAACAGAAATTGGTTCTCATTAGTTTCTTTGGTGTCAGGAGTGTGATATAAATGTTGCAATGGAGCAAATACTTCAACAATTGTTAAGTAAAGTGCAGGCCATGAAACCTGGCATGCAGAAGATGGAGACAAAAATGGAGTCCAGAATGAAAAACTGGGAAATAAAATGACAGTGAATTCCTCATTACAGAAAGTGCAGACAGAAACGAACACCATCAAAATGAAAGGTGTAAAAGAAGAAATGACAAGCAGAATGGAAACTGCAGTGGAGAAGATAGAAGAGAAAATGGAGTCAACAATGGAGAACCTAAAAATGGAACTTTTCTATGAAAATCAATGAACTGGTTAGCGTGAAGAATGATGCAGAACTTGGAAACAAGTGGAAGACCTTGGGGGGGGGGGGGGGGGGAGTGGAAGAGCTTGGCGGAACTATGACAGCAGATGACCTATGCCTTAATGCCCTTGAAGGAATATCCAAAGGAAGCACCAAGGAACTGAACTCCATGGTACATATGATGGAAGGTTTAAGAAATCGAAGATCAAGATGCCAGAATGTGACAACATCCACACATATCAAGCCACCCAAGTAAAAGAGGACATCAATCTTCAAGATCTTCTGCTGACAGTTTGCTGCCATCGCTACCCACAACCATTGATCGGCAGAAGAGGAAGCAGCACAGCTGATAGCGAGCCTCCAGGGGGAGGCAGAAGTCTTGATTACAATTTCAACAACCATATTGTCCGGAGCCATCTGGGAGACCTTGAAGAACCATTTCACGAACCAATGTTTGGCTGCAGCTTATTATAACCAGCTCGAGTCAAGGCAACAGTTACCAGGACAGATGATGCCGAAGTTTGCAACCAAAGCTCTGGTAAACCTTCCATCTAGTTACGTCGCCCAAGAAGCCACCTACTTTTTGACAGATGCATGATGCCAAGATACGAGAAGGTCTGATGCTTGGTGTGTTCAAGACCACCCATGAAGCACTGAGAGCCGAGCTGAAGATAAAGGCGGTCAGATTGACAGATGCATACTCTCCCATATCCAGGACAGGAAGGAGCGGGTGATAGCGTACTTCAGCAAGACACTGTCCAAGGCACAGAACTACTGTGTTATTCGGCAGGAGCTCTTAGCAGTAGTGAAAGCACTCAAGTATTTTCATAAATATCTTTATGACCAGCCGTTTCCACCTAAGGAATGACCACTCCGCCCTCACCTGGTTAGTGAGCTTTAAGAACCTAGAGGGTTAGACTGCCCTTTGGGTCCAGAGGCTGCAGGAGAACAGTGTAGCGGGAAGAATCACTCCAAAGCAGATGCTATGTCGAGAGGATGCTGCCCGAAGGACTGCAGCCACTGCAATAAGGTAGAGGAGAAGAAGAGCATAACACAGCAGTTTTTGTGATATCGGCGGTACCAACAGATGGATGGGATAGTGCAGCCCTGAGAAAGGAGTAGATAGCGGACGACAACCTCGGCCCACTCCTGAGAGAGGCGGAGGCAGGGGCTAGGCCAAACTAGAACAATATCGCACCCAGGTGTAGCGTGTGCAGGTCCTACTGAGCCAAATGTGACTCAAGGAAGGCCAAAGAAGGTATGTTGTTCAAGGGTTTGGGAGTCAAACAAACGATCGACACACTCTGGCAAAGGAACTACTGGTTGAGATTACAGGCAGATGTTGATATGTGGTGTTGCCAATATCATGTTTGTGCAGCCTCATATTAGTAAACATGTTTGTATGCAGCAGTACAATGTGGGGGCATCCTTTGAATGCATCACCACCAATATAGCTGGATCGCTCCCTGTATACGACAGGGGTAACAACTGCCTGCTAGTGGTCGTGGATTATTTCACCACATGGCAAGAGGTTTATGCCATCCCTAACTAAGAAACCAAGACGGTTGCAGACTGTCTCAGGGAAGAGCTGTTCTGCTGCTTTGAAATACTGCTCGAGTTGCACAATGACTAGGGCACCAACTTCAACTCGAACTTGATGAGAGAGGCTCTAGAGCACTTGGGGTGCACAAGATGTGCACAATGCCTCTCCAGCTGCAATCAGATGGCATGCTAGAGCGACACACCAAGAAGCTGCAGGAATCACTAAGGAACTAAGGTAGCTAATCACTAGAGAAACTGGAATGTCAGGGTACCGCTTGTGTTTGTACAACTCTATGGGTTGACACCAGCTAGCTTGGTCTTTGGCAGGGAGCCGTGTCTCACATGTGAACTGATGTTTGGGAGCACCTGGATGAAACAACCAGCAATTGACTAGTTCAAGAACATTGACCGTCTTCACAATGCACAGGAAATGGCATGTCAGCACATCCAGATATAGAGCAACAGGATGAAGACCTGTTATAACCACCAGGACAACAGTCAAGGGTACCAGGCAGG